>JAASFE010006214.1:537858-630227 GCA_013365205.1 Pseudocercospora cruenta
TTATATAAATATTAGATATAAAGTACTTAAAACCTAATAGAAACGGCTTAAACGAGAATAGCGATTCTTATATTCCCTACGTTAATTAGTAGAGAGTATTCCTTAGCTCTATAGAGTTAGAGTCTAATCCCGTAGTAGTTTAGCTATAGTACGCGAAGCGGACCGTTATCTTCCGCGAAAGTAAAACTACAATTTTATACCTTAGGTACTCGGAAACTAGAATCGCCTAATTCTCGTCTAGTCTCGAGATAGATTCATATCCCGTGACTGGTATCTCGGTTACGTGCATGCCGAAAGTGGGCTCTACTTTCTTGGCCGGGGATAGGATGGTTGGTAGCAAATTTGTTGACAACAACAACAAAACAGGTCATCACTCTCAACGACACCATTGCGGCATTGCTGGTGGTGTTGCTGCGTGGGCTCATGACTGCTCTTTTCAGACTTCCCAGCATTCCTCAATTCCGCACCAAGGCACGAATACTTCCTTCTAAATATGGATAATATGGATAAGCTATGCTCAAACGCGGGACTCACCGCTCTGGACTTGCATAGCACCAAGGATGATCTCCGCAGCGTGTCTAAGCGCGCGAGGCGACGGCAATTGTGGAGCCTCTGGAGTCAATTGCATGGGCGATGAAACGACGAACAGCTCCCCAACTGCGGCGAGATGAGCGACGGCGAAGTAGCTATACCAACCGACCTGACTGAGACAGATCAGCCAACGCAACGCGGCAGCACGCGCGAGAAGTACAGCATTGTTCGAGAATGATCGAGGCTCGCGCCGTGGAGAACGCTGCTCTGGGGACAGCAATATCGGAGCTAAGTGATGCAGTGTATCCATTCGAACCAAGGGCTTCCGAAGGTTTGCATTTTGCCTCCGCACCGATCGAGCGCTGCTTGCGTTGACGCGCATGAAAGTCCGCGAGCCTTGCAGCATGTCAAGTTCCTGTGGCCAATGAACGGATGCCACAAAGCTTCGAGTTCATGCATCAGCAAGTCAATGCCAGAGCGAGCAAGGACTCATGGATCCCCTTCACCATGCCGATGAAATGCTGGAGCAAGATATGTTGCTTTGCAGCGATGCAAATTGTAGTTGGCGAGAATCGGGAGTTCAAGCATGACATGTCCTGCTTGCAGTTCTCGTTGTGGCGGTCTCGGTGGAACATGAAGTCCAAGTCGGCGGGTTTTTGGCAAAAGGTACTGCTCATCTTACGCTTTGGCTGTGCTGTGACGGGCAAACTCTATTGCACGGCAGATGGCTGCGATTTGGCAGGAACACCGCTGTCTGAATTCGCCGGGCATTTGCCTTCTGTCAACCTGGCGGGTCCACGTCGTCAAAGTGCTGGACCCTTTGCTTTTCTGCTTTGGCCCATCGACGACGGCAAGTGGCTGCAGCGGGCAAGAGAGCTTTGCTGTTGACAACACATCAACCGCCATGCTGCTGCTGCAGTCCCAGAAATCCCGCCAGGTAGCTGCTTTCTCGGTTCCACTCAGCTTTTTCCGGCATCGTGGTCTCCAGCTTTGCGCGTGTCTGTGTTGCACAGGCTTATGGCGAGCAGATGGCGCCCTAGCAACTCATCAATGCGAAGCCTCCCTCGCATCGACAATATGTGGTAGAGGTGGTAAGACCCTCAGATCTGGCCACGACAGAATCCTGCTTCAGCTGCCATGCTGCCGCGTGCTCATTGTCCACTGCATGAACGTCATGGCCCTGGAGTGATGGTTGTTGGTGCTCCCATCTATCTCGTCCCTTGATGCCAGCGGCAGCACCTGGAACGGGCACCACAGCGTGGATGTACATGGATCTTCGCCTTTGACGTGGCCAAGCTCTGCAGTAGCTTCCGTTGCTTTGCGGACCCTAGCGCTCGCGCGCCTCTAGCTGGCACTACTCGACAATGCTGCAGCGCCCAACGCTTTGCGGCCACTGGGGCATTCAATCGCTCCTCTTCGTCCCGACAGACTGCGTCAATTTCAGCATGGAGCGCTGCACGACATAGTAAATTTCTCTCGCCCGCCGCTTCTGATTGCCACAGCACCGCCGGCATTCCTGGCCATTTTCTGCACCCGTACCTGACGCATTGACAGGCACATGATCCTCGCTCTGACTTTGCGGCTTCTGTGCCTTTGCTGTGCTGGAGCTGGGGACATCTCGATCTGCGCCTAGATATTGTTGTTACCT
The DNA here is from genome assembly GCA_013365205.1 of Pseudocercospora cruenta. Lineage (NCBI taxonomy): Eukaryota > Fungi > Ascomycota > Dothideomycetes > Mycosphaerellales > Mycosphaerellaceae > Pseudocercospora > Pseudocercospora cruenta. Next base: position 540,038 of record JAASFE010006214.1, read on the forward strand.
GCGGAGCTCATGCTCTCCGCGTCTCGATCATCAACATCCTCTGGCCGAAACGCACGCCAGCACATCAAGTATGGGTCCTGGCTTCCGGGTAGCCTTCTGAACAGCATTGCAGCTGTTCATCTCGTCTCTGGCCATGTCCGCTCCATTGGGTTCGTTGTCCCTCTTCACCGGTGCCGATTCCTGTCGGAGGTAGGCTCCTCTCTATTCTCTCTTCATGTTTCATGTCGTCGGTGCATCAGCAATATATATGCACACATGTTCTGATTATCGTGAGTGAATGCTTTTGGCCACTCACATAAAGACTCCCTTCTCTAGTCTCAGCACACAGCGCCCCATCCACACCGCTCATCACATTATCTACCGTGGCTCTTGCTGGCGTTGACAATCCTCGGAACAACGGTCTGTTGTGCAACCATCAAGGCGGACAACAAGAAGACGCTTTAAGCACCTTGCCGACGCCGTCCGCTGGAAACAGTCGACACTAGTCCAATACCTACCGCCACGCGAACCTCTTACTTCCCTGATTGGAGCCAACATGTTCTACACTATGTACCTGTCGAGTAAGTCCAACAATCATATCTATCACATTAGGATGGTGATGCAGATTGGGCTTCATGTTGGGCTTCACAAATATGGACTGGCAAAGCAGAAGCAATGAATGACTAACTCGCCTCACTATAGGTGTCTGCCAGCGACGTCAATGGCCCGACCCTCTCTACGAGCCCTACCGCACTCGATCCGGTCACTATTGCAAAGTCAGAGTCAACAATAGAGAATACTGCACTGAAGTGCCATACGCCTCGGAAGCATTGGCTCGAGATGGTGCTGCTCAAAAGGCGTACATGATATGTCGAAACTTCTCTGTGAACGATGGCATGTTTCCTGGACAAAGGCCTGGCCAAAGATCTTCAGGTGGCGCCATCCAAGGTCTTCCCGTGGCTATCGGTACAGGAAGAAGGAGCAATCGCAGCTCAGCTGCCAGCTACGATTCCTACCAGCCCAGTAGCACAGATGGTACCAGCAGTGGTGGGAACAGCCCAAGAAGCACTGAGAGCGGCTTCGAGCAACAAATGCAGCAAGTCACTCAGCAAGTTCCCAAACCAAGCCGTCGACCGAAGATGGACGACGTTTATATGTGTTACTGCCGCCGCGGTCAAGTCCGTGCTTACGGAAGATGCGGATACTGCCTCAGGGAAAACGGATGGGCATGAGAGCAAACATACGATGAAGAGGACCTTGTTTTTGACGATGACGAGCATATCATTAGCGTGGAAGATCCTCGATGTTTCTGTTTTGTTTTGAGAGGGTGCCGCGAGGCAATCTGACGACTTTTACGACTTTAATGAAACGATCGAATTGAGCAAGCTCATTATGATTCTGAGTTTGCGAATGGGTTGGAGTGCTCGGCATGTCTGTTATTGCCGCTGGACCACAGCACAGCATTTTCTTTTGCAATCGAAAAAGCATCATTAACGGCTGGTAGTCTCGTTGTACAGATACCTCACTGTCGTTATTGGCAAGCGAAATGGCAATGGCAATTGCGGTCGATGTCCTCTCCATTTCTTATCCATGCGCTCTCCTTCGAAGACTTCAGAAAAGACGATCGGGTTGATCCCGATGAGATTGATCGGGATAGAGACCATGAACATCCACCGCAAAACGAGTAGATCAACGTTTTGATTCATGTTACATTTGCCTATCATCATCAACCAATGGGACAGCTTTTCCACCATCAGCAACTACGGTTTCTGGAGAATCCTACGACCGCCCAACAACCGAAGACAGTCGATGCCCGAGATCTTCAACTGAGGTCAGACCCAACCAACCGCCAGAATCGACCAATCGACAGCCCTTGCAAATCATCACAGCTATCTACACCCTGCGTGGCCTATAGGTATTGGCCGCAATAGGCGTGAAAGACCCCGTCGCATGGATATCGCGCGAGCTAAGACCTAATTCGACACCGACAGTTCCTGCCGAAATCGTCCATTGCTGTGTGGCCCTGTAGTAGAGAATGCGTTGTCAGTATTCCATCCACATATACAAGGGAGAAGTGAGGAGTGAGGACTTACACATCCCAGTAAGAAATATCACGTCTCGTAAGCTCAAACGTAACTTCCTTTGTCTCACCAGCTTCAAGAGAGACTTTGTCGAAACCTCGAAGTTGTTTGACTGGAGTGACGTCTTCGCCAGGGATCTGTGGTAGGCTGAGGTAGAGCTGTGGAACAGTAGCTCCAGCGACATCACCGGTGTTCGTCACACTGGACTTGATGCTGTAAAGAGTCTCCCAAAGTGCTGGGTTACCTCCTGGTACAATCTTCTCTTCAGATGGTAGAGCAGAGATCTCGCCATCGATGGACTTGCTGATAGAGATGTTTCCGACACTGAAAGTCGTGTAGGAAAGACCGAAACCGAATTCGTATTGGACAGATTGGTTGTAGTAGTCGAAGTGGCGGTAGTCGATGAGGAGACGCTCGACGAAGTCGTCTTGCCATGCGTTTGGGTCTTCGGTTTCGAGGAGTTCGGTGGAGTTGACGATTGGGACGAAGTCGTAGTCTTCTTCGTTCTTGGCGATTGTGTATGGGAGCTTGCCTGAGGGATTCACGTCTCCCCAGAGGATGTCCACGATGCTGTTTCCAACCTCTTGTCCGCTAAGGTGAGCTGCGATAATGGCGGTTACGTTCGGGTGGTCAGCGAAAGGAAGGACGTTCAGGCCTGCCGCGTGGGTGATGACGATGGTGTTGGAGCAGTTGGCTGCCACTGTCTCGACAACAGATGTGCCATCCCAATCGACCAACAGGCTGGATCGGTCGTAGCCTTCCGAAGCCCAGGTCTTAAGGAAGACGAGGCAGACCTCTGGCGGCGATGGCAGAATGATCGAGCTAGGTCCATCGTCAGACAGGTTCTCAAAACCATGTTTTCTTGCAAGCAAAGACGCTTAGCAACGATGCCGGAAGAGATGAGAAGAGAAGACTTACAAGCCATTGTCCTGCGCGATCTGGGTGTTGTTCAAAACGTATTGCACGAGAGCATCTGGACCAGCCTTGGCCTTGATAGCTTCGAGCGGCGAAACGACATAAGTCAAACGACCAGTTCCAGATCCGCCAGCAACTGGAAGCACACCGTACTCAAATCCTTCCTCAGAGACGAGATTGGCGAAGTAGAGTCCATTCGTGAGATCGCCAGCATCGTTGCCGAAGACACCAATGTTCTTCGGGCTCTTCAATGGAAGGGCGTTGTTGGTGTTCTTGAGCAGGACAGTGCCAGCCGATCCGATCTCACGAATGAGCTCAGCGTGGTCATCGCGGACATCAACCACTTCATCACCATATGTGAAGTTGTAGCGGTATGTGCTCTCAGCCCAAGTGCGTTGAGTCGACGGGGTGGATGGGTCCACAGCTGGGAAGTTGTCCTGTCCGAGCCAGAAGTATGGTGTCATGATACGGTGGGCCATATCGTCCAGGCGAGAGATGTCCAAACTGCCATTGTTCACACTGGTGGTCAGGTTAGCACCCCAAAGTGAAGGCACGGACTGCGAGAACTGAATGCCTCCTGGCATGTTCATGTCGAGACCAGCGTCTGCAGCGTGGTATCCAGCGTGAGTCGCCATCCAGTCAGAGACGACCCATCCCTCAAATCCAAGCTCATCCTTGAGAACGCCGTTCAGAAGCTTGCTGTTTTGGCATCCATAAGAAGCATTGATTCGATTGTAGGAGCACATGATCGACGAAACACCAGCCTTGACGGCATCTTGGAAAGGCCACAAGTACAGCTCGTGCAGAGTTCGGTCGTCGATATTTGCTGAGATAGCCTCGATCGTCTGATTGTTCGCGCTGGTGCTCGGGTTACGTTGTGTCTCTTGTTCGTTACCGATATAGTGCTTGGCGCAAGCCTGGACGCCAACATCTTGGTGACCTTTGATCGTGTCCTCCATGAGAAGACCTGTTAGGTATGGATCTGGAGAAAATCCCTGTATCCTGCATCAGCTTTGTCCGGCAGAGTCCGTACTGTTTCACTTACCTCCCAGTTTCGGCCACCCAGACCACTTCTACCTAAAGGACCAGACACTGGGCCCAGAATGACGTGCGAGCCTTTGCCTTTGTACTCTTCGGCAATTGCCTTTCCTCTAAGATACGCAAGTGATCTGTCCCAAGCAGCGGCAACAGTCAAGCCAGCTGGGAAGACGGAGGCATAGGTGGCCTGTCTGATAGCCAAAGGTCCATCCTGCAAACAAAGACCAGTGAAGTTCAGGCGAGGAATTGGAGCGATGTTGCTAAAGTCTGGTCAACACTCGTCTCTAAACACTTTCTGCTCTTGAGCTACGATCTCACCCTACGCAAGGTCCTTCTGTTCCTGTGACCAGAAGTGCTTTCTCGTCAGTAGTGAGCTGGGCAACCCAATTTTTGGCCTTTTCCAACGCAGCCTCCCATCCACCGCCTCCTGTGATGTTTGGCGATGGATATACTGGCGGACTGGTAGTGTAGTCTTCATGGTTCCAAGCCGGTCCTGGCTGGCTGAAGTTGGTCTGACCTTGAACAGTTGCGACTGAGGCAAGGACTGCCGCCGCAATAGACAGCTTTTCCGTTGAACGAACCATGACTGCTTGCTATCAAAGGTCCAACAAGCAAACTCACGACGACTCGATCAAGTGCGAGACAGCACTACTCTAGTTTTATGTAGGCATTGACGGCCCATTGTCGGTCATTACTCAAATATCCGGTGTCATTATGAGCGGCGAACGCTACCCACCTTCCGATCACACGATGCAACCATTATACGGATGAGTCTCCATTCAGTGCCGCGTTTTCCTGCCAAATTGATGACCTCTCTCGAACAATTTCTTGTAGTTGCGGGGAGCGCAATGGCACTACGAAGCTCACCTGCATGGTACCTGTCGGTGATGGTTCGCTATGAGGCAAGCGGCTCTGATATAGCTTCTTGGCAATGAGCCACGGGAGGAGAAACAAGTAGCGAGCGGTGAATGCCAAGAAGTGGTAAGCACCTGGTTCGTCAAAGGAGCGACCAGGAGTGGGTATTCCTTGGGCTTCGGCAGCATTGACCGAGTCGTTCTCAGAGCCACTTCACGAAGAGGCGTTGGCTTTCTATTGCTAGTTGCCATATGTCTGAGCTTCTTTTGACTTCATCTGCAAATAGTAGTGCGTGATTGTGTAGAAATGATCATGGTTCCGTTAAGCAGGCATCGGTCATCCTAGACTCGCACGATCTATGATCACGCAGCAATCCTCGTGGTCGTTTAGCCCTCCCTCGTGGAAGTTCCACTGAGAAAACATGGTCTCTCCAGCATCTCTCCAGACTCCACAGTAAATGGCCGGGGCCGGAGATCTGCCATCAATATTTCGCCTGTCGGTTGAAAGTGGTCCGCAGCAGGATTTTTATTACTGGTTGTTCGGGCACAGACATGTTCCGAATATCACTGCCGTCCCGCCTATACACCTAATCTCCAGTGATTGACGCCGGTCCTGGCTAATTGATCATCGGTTGTAGTCATGAAGTCTCTTAGAATGCTCCTCATTTGCCGGCAGTCACCGCAATGAGGCCGAAACTGCAGTTCTACGGCGTTCATATCCAATGTGATCTCGTTGAAAGAGCCTGGATCGGTCAATGCAACTTCAGCCCCGAGTCGAGCCTCGGAAGCAGCACTGAGATGCTCCTCTTCTCATTGCCGATGTGCTGAATGGAGGCGGATGTCAGGCCCGTGAATCCAGGTGGCGTTCGTGCTCGACGTCTTGGCATTGCGAGACATTGTGACACGTTTTCGAGATGTCAGTGTGCGCAGTGGGCTCCACGGACTGCCTTTCTTTGCAAGTCGAAGTATGAAGTCTATGATGAAGATAGGAAAGGAGAAGCAGAAGCACCTAGAATGAACCTTCCAGATTCCGAAGCCGCCAAGCCCAAGCAAGCGATGAGTCGTAACCCCTTCTTCTTCCACTTGTCGAAGGCAGACAAGTCGCCTACCTATCTTTCTTCGACACAATGATGTCTACGAATGGTGTCATGGGCCTTGAGGCCGCTATCTGATCGGAAAATTAATTTTTACGCTGGTCGACATCTTCTGTTCCAAGGTCTCGGAGAAGAAGCATTGCGAAGCCCACGGACTGTGCTACGAATCCGCTCGGCGCTGAGTGCCAACACCACGCCAGTATGCCAACAGTGAAGCACAGAAGTGCATCCATCCCGCGTTGCTATACGATGGCCACAGGATTACTGGTCAGGGACCGATGAAGGCGAGCAGCGATACGATGACTACGTCTATGTTGGTCGTCCATATTCTGGCATGACTACTCAAAAGTCTTGCCGCCGCCAAGATCTCACTTGTTCGCGATCTTTCGCGTTACTCCAGCAGCCGCGAATGTCGGGCTCAATTGCTGATCAGGTGACAGCTCCAAGCCATTATCACAGACATACGCCTTTCCGGAGGCTTTGAGATGCGGTCTGACCGTGCTAGCTTTCGCAACTTCGCCCGTACTCGCGGAACGCGACGTATCAGGTGGTATGCCTTAAGACGCATCAGTCAGCTTTTGTGCTCTGGTTGTGCTCTACCACAGCTCTGTCTACGGTCGCGCTTCCTTGAAAGCTTGAATCAAGATTGACCATTCAGCTGAGCAACCCTACTTGACCTAAAGCTCGGGACGGGAGCCTTTATACTTGAGATCCGGCGCTCTCCACTGAAGGATTGTGCATCGGAAGTCAGGTCGAGCTGAACCACCATCTATAAGTTGGTCTCACTTCTAAAGTCAGGTTGCGAGATTCGCTGTTATCTCTTCAAGCCCATCGACAGTCTCAATTGATTGCGAAGTTTCCAATTCAGCACTTTTAGCATCTTCCATCGTTCACCAACGTTCCCTAAAAGCCGAAAAACATTTAGAGTTGGAGGGTGATAGCTACAAAGTTGCCCAGCATGGATAAGTCAGTCTTCATTACTGGACCGGATCCAACACTAGAATTGGTCTACAGCGATGTCTGGCTTCCAGGACTCTACTCTCGACGGGTCATGGTCTTCGAGCTACCATCCAGCTCAAGTCACGAAAAGGTCATCGATGTCATAACGAGAGGACTGAAAGCACTTGTACAAGGCACGCCTGAGCTTGGCGCTGATTCTATAGTGCTCCCAAATGCCTCACCATACGACCCAAAATCCCCCTGGAGAGCACTTGCTAAGGGGAAAGGCATCGAACTTGTGATCAAAGATCTGTCGAAGGAGTTTCCAAGCTACAAGAAATTGGAGGCTGCAAAGTTTCCTCTATCAGCATTCAGGGATGATCTTCTCATGCCCATCCCAGGACCGATCATGCCAGAACCTCAGCCAGAAGCAAAGTTCCAGCTCAGCTTTATCGAAGGCGGTGTGCTTCTCAGTGTGTGCATGTACCATCACTTGACCGATGGTAATGGCATGAACACGATCTCGAAGGCACTCGGCGAGCTGTGTAAGCAAGCAAGCGAGCAATCTGGAGATCTCCCGCCTCGAGCAGTGGACACCGACCGAAGCGTCTTCAAGAAGCTGAACGGAGGACTCACTGATCTCAAAGATCATCCAGCATATGACATCGACGATAGCGGTGCATTTATCCCCGGCGCTCATCATGATGAGGCACCTCCTGAGACCAATGGCGAAGAGCCACCTCCACCGCCAGAGTTCAGACCACACTACTACCACCTCAGCCATGAAAAGGCCCAGGCTCTCAAGGACTACGGAAGCAGAGACACGCCAGTATCTACCCACGATGCAATCGCTGCTAATATCTGGCGTAATCTAATCCAATCTCGAGTCAAGAGTGGAGAGCTCAAAGACATGGACCAAATCTCCACCTACACAATCCCCCATGACGCAAGAAAGCACATCGGACTTCCCAAGACATTTATCGGAAACTGCACATACTTCATCATGGCTCAAGAAAAAGTCTCAGAAATCATAAAAGAAGACAGCCTCCCGCTCCTCGCCGGCAAAATCCGCGCAGCCTTGAACAAAGTCGATCGCGAACATGTCGAAGGGATGTTCACAATTCGACAAAAGCACGTTTACAGCTTGAGCTGGTGGCCGATTTTGAAAGCAAACGAGCCGGAAATGGTCGGGTTCACGTCATTCTATCATTCTGAATTAATGGGAGACGATTGGGGTCCTGCATTGGGCGAGGTGAAGCATTTTACATCGACAGATCTGGGCGCTTTTGGTAGTATGTTTCAGCGTGCACATTTCGTGGGACCGAAGTTGCCGGGTGGAAGGGGTTGTGATGTTCATATTGGAATTACGAAGCCTGAGGTTGAACATTTTAGAGCTGATCCGGTTTGGAAGAGGTTTTTTGAGTTGAGAGAGGTTACTGCTAATGGGGCTTAGAGTGGGAGATAATGAAATCACATCATATGGTATTGAGACTGAATGCTATCGCCCACTTCATCTAATTCTCATATTGTTTGTCTATACTTGCACTCCTCAACACCCTCTCACTAGTAGACTCCTACCTCTGCTTTTCAACCCTCGCTCTATCCCTTCTCGCTCCTTTCCTCCCATCTCTACGACCCGCAAACCTCTTCTCAATCCCCTCCTGTACAACACACTCATCATCCCTCCTTCCCATCAATCTCCTTGGCTTCTCACGCCGCGTCCGATAAGCGTCCACATCTCTCCTCCCATCTCTCCTTCCCCCTTCTCGTCTCGGTCTATAACTCTCCCTATTCTTCCTAACCCACTCCTCCCTCACCCTCGCCTCAGCAGCCATAATCGCTTCATACTCCTCCCTCGTCTTCCTCCTGTCCCACCCAAACCCCAAACCCGCATTCCTCAACCCATACTTCTCCAAAAGCCTATCAAATTCCTTATGACTAGTCTTTTCCTCATCCTCTCTCCACCTCTCATGCTTAGTCTCTGCTGCAACTCTCATCAATCTCTCCAAACCCTCTACAGAAATTTTCCCACTCCAATTGAAACTTCCTAACCCATATTTCCGCTTCAAGTCCCGGAATATATCGGGCGTTAGGGACGGAGAATAATCATCTGGATCTGCTCCAAGTTGGGATTCTGAGGAGCTCAAGGAGAAGGAGATGCTTCTGTTGCCATAGTCTCTTTGCCAATAGTGAGTCCAGTCTTTCTTGCCGTATTTCTTACGATATGCGAATTTTTCGAGTTTGACGCGCCAGGGACTTCCGATTTGGAGGGCTTCGTCGTATTGGTGGTGTTGGGTCTTGTCATTGTTCGGTTCGCGTGAACAAGACCGGGAGCGCATGGGTGGCATTATAGAAAAGGTAGGTTCTAAGGTCGTCTATAGAGTTTTTGGGAAGTGATCGTCAAATGTTGAGCCCTGCGGCCACCGTCGAACGGCGAGCACCTTCTTTGTGTATGTCAGTCCGGATTTGGTCGTGCCTTTCTGTGGTCAGTACGTGAGATACCTTGCAAAGAAGGACAAAGAACGACGACGATAAGAGAAGTTGAAGAGTGAAGTGACTGCCGTTTTAATTCCGTTGCATGTTTTCTGCAAAGGTCTGCGTTCCTCCTGCACATTTCCTCATGTCCGTGACTCCGTAATGTAGTAGTAGTAGTGTAGGATGTCCAATGGTACACCCAATCCAATCTCCATCCATCCATGCCGTGAGTTATGATATGCTCCAGTCTCACACACACATCTCTCATTTGGCTATTTACAGCCTTTCCATTCCTCATAACACCTTCGCAAAGTCGTCCAAGAAAACATTTGAAAGTATTCAAATCAATCGTCTGGCGTGATTGTCGTACTCAATGGTATCATCGCAAGATTCACGGCTAAAATACGTATTGCAGACAAAAGGTCGTAGCTCCGACGGTAGTCTCTCGACTGTGTCGTAAGCATAAGAAGAAGAAGTAGTAGTTGACTCAAGGAAACTGCATGCTTTTCGTCCCGTTCGTTTTGGTAAGTCGGCCGTAAGATATTGTCCGGCTGTGTATGCAATGCCAGGACAAGGGTCGTAGTCGTAGTCGTGTTCGGTACTCGTCAATATCGTGATATGAGAGTGTAGCACATCAAGTACGCAACCACTAGTTAGCGCGGATGACGAGCTTGCTCAAGAACTTGTTGCTAAGACAGTCGAAGTCGTCGCGGTTGAACTTCGCACTCTGTCGCTCTTTGAGGTATTTCTCTGTACAAATGTTAGTGCTGCAGGGCAGGCAAGGCGCACATGAGCTTACCATATTTGTTGACGTGGCCGCGGACTTCAGTCAGGGCATCACAAACAGCAATGTTGGATCCCAGAAGTTGGTGGTGCTTCTTGGTATCCCACTCCTGCAAGCCAGGAAGCTTGGTGGAGATGGCTTGGAAGAGACCAACGATGACACCGACAGGAGTGGTCTCCATGTCATCGCAGAACTTCTGAACAGCCGCTTCATCAGGTACTCGGTAGTGGCAATCGAATTGCATCTCCTCCCAGATTGCCAGCAGAATGGTCGCGAGCATGAAGATGGTTGGCCAGTTCTTGAGCTTCTCGCCAGAGTAGACGGATGAGTATAATGACGAGAGCTCTTCGAGGATATCCTTTTGCAGCTCACGCCACATATCGGCCAGTGCGCACTTGACTTGGAAGTTGATCATGACAGGTGCCATCGTCTTGCCGAAGAACTTCGACTTGTCATCGCCTATTCTGCCAGTCCATGACTCTTCTTCGGAAAGACCCTCGACCATGGTCACGTGAAGGGTAAGGTTGTATGCGAGGACGAGCTTCAACGCCTTCCGTATGCATGGTGTCTTTTCCTTCTGGTAGTAGCGGTAGACGGTCTTGAGAATCTCCGTAAGAAACTTGGTGCCTTCAAAGTATTCGTCGACGAAGTTCTCGAAACCCATGTCAAGGTGGCGATCGAGATATTCAGACAGCTTGGCAGTGCTGACACCCTCCATGCCGGCTGACAGCTTGGCGGTAGCAATCTCAAACTCCTCTGGATCCTCGCTTCTTGTGGTCTCTACCCAGTCCATGCCGAAGCATTGATCGTCGCGCACAAAGACTTCACGAGCCTCGATAGGTAGGTAGTGGCCATAACCATGTGTGACGTAGAGAGTGCGCTCGACAGCACTGAAGCCCTTGATGTTGCCCACGCTGAATCCGAGTGAGACATGGCGCTCGTAATCGGCTTTCCAGTCCTTCATGAAGTATCCAATGTCCTTGATGTCCATACGTGTGCATGGTACTTGCCACAATCGGGCGTGACTTGGCCGGCAACCACCGCAAGGCTCACCCTTGTCGCATGTCTTCTTCAAGAACTTGCATCGGAGACAGGCGCGCAGCTTTCTGATCTCGTGCGCTTGTTGACGTTGATCGGGTCTGAGTGGACCACGTCTTCGACCAACCTTCTTCTCGGCGATGGCATCTTTTCGGTTGGAGTGTGGCGTCTTCTTGATCACTGGCTTCGTGGTCTTGCCTTCCAGAGGAGACTTGCGACGACGAAGTGGAGGCGACACCGGTCCAGACGAGGTTGGCGATGTTGATGATGAACTAGAGCCATGATATGATGCCGGTCCACCTTGAGGGCTCACTGCTGATGATGACGCTGGTGAAGTGTGCTGGTGACCGTGACACGAGACGCCATGTGCATGTTGATAAGCGGCATATTGTGCGTGGAGATAGTCTTCGCCGTGAAGGTCATGTGGCGAATGGAGTGGCCAAGATGGAACTTCCTCCCAACTACTCGAAAGTTCAGCCGAAGATGGGCCATCTGATGTTGATGAGTCTGAGTTGGTACGGATGTGGAGATTCTGGCTTGGATTTGAAACAGTGCCGAAAGAGTCGAGTGAGGCACGTTGTGGATTGAAGTTGACCATTGACCATGACCCCTCATTGTCTGACAGCGAAGCGACCTCGAGGATGGTGCCAGTCGGTGAGCTTCCCGGTATGCTTGAGTGTATTGACTCTGCATTGTGCTGCTGGAGAGCGGCCTGGTTCAGTGCCATGGAGAAACTCGACATATCGTATTCAGTGTTAGGATAGAACGCATTCATCGACTCCATTGGCCCAGCCATGGTCATGAAGTTCGCAGTGTCCATGCCGGTCGACATCGGGTACGTTTCAGCACTGGTGGATGGCATGAAGTCTACGGGTGAAGTCTGGAGCTGGGCACCAAATGACGAGGCATTGTACGCATTCATGTTGAAGGCACTGGTGTCTGGTTGGTTGCTGAATTGATGTTGCTGAGCCGGCTGTTGCATCTGATACTGCCAGCTCGTGGGCAGCATGTTGTAGTCGAAGCCATCGAAATTGGTGGTCTGTAAGTTGATCGACTGGTTGCTGTGATTGCTGCTGGGCCGGCTCGAAATGTGCGGCTTCGCATTGTGCTGCTCTTGACTCGACATGTACGCCGAGTGGGCGTGTGGTTGTTGCGGTGCCTGCTGGTATGTCTGTTGCACCTGCTGTTGCTGGTGCTGTGCCTGCTGCTGGCGACTCTGCTGCTGCATCGCGCTTTCCTGCTCCATCGCTTCGAGGTTATTTGGCAGCCAAGCACTCGAGTGTGCGTGCTGTACCTGCTGCTGGTGGTGATTTTGCTGCTGGTATTGGTGGAATGGCGGGTAGGTGTTCGATCGTGGGTCGCCCGCCGCTGGTCCGGAAGGCTCGAGGAAGAACTGCTGCGCGAAGTCGTCCATGTTGGGCAGACTACGGCGTGTTCAGTGTCTGGCGGGCTCTCGAGGCGGAGCTTGGAGTTGTTCACACCGCTGGTCGAGGTTTGTTAGGTTGAGCGCTGAAAGGCGACGGCGTGCTTCGAGCGGGCCAGACAGCGCTCTGGCAGCGCCCTGGCAGCGCCAGCCAGCGAGAGCGGGTTCAGAGTTGCGGTGAGAGCGCATGCAGTACAACTGCAGACGACTAGGGCCCGGCGCCAATCATCGCAGAGATATGCACGAACTAGCCATGCAGGCTGGGATTTCGAGCCACCAGTACAAAGTAAGCAGGCCTACAGAAACCTACACACTGCTCGTCACCATCCTGTCCATCGCCGCAAACCAGTCGACGCTGGCTGTGCGCACGTATATACAGGTGTGAAATCATTGCGAATGCAGCGTGTATACAGCGGCCATATCGCACGCTTCTCACACTGCTGGGAGATGTGGTCGGCATTCACTCGAACCCTCCAAACCCGCTTCTTGGCAGATTAGCCGAAGGCGGGGCAGATCTGTATCACGTGCATTTTGCCATGGTCCGTGGTCCAAGTATCGGTGTGCAAGCGCTGGCTCTCTCTGCGATTTGTTCGAGCAAGCATGGTCCACTCCACGTCCAACTCAGTCAGTACCATCGCTGCGATTCAAGATGCAGTCTGCAGGGTCCCTATAGTGATGCCAATTTGCCGCTTCGAGCCTGGCACGACCAACCCACACACCCGCTCCGAGTGCTGGACCGGAAAGAAACCACCAATCCAACACGTGCGACCGGCTATCGTCCAATGGTTCTTACCGCCGGCCTCCAACTCCCACTCGCACACGCGGCATGAGAGATGCACCTTTGTCTCGGTCTCTCACATGTACGGTGCTGAATTTGGTACACCACGAGAGAATGGCAGTCAGCTCCATTCCGCTTTCCACATCTCGTTGTGCTCGCGCAAGGAGATCCAAGGAACCATCTGCAGCCATATGCAGCTGTATGTGCATTCATCAAATCTACGTGACGGATAGCTGGAGACCTGAAACGCAATCTCTGGGTACTGTCGTATTGTGCGAGCCGAGTCCGGTGAGAGGCAGAGGCATCATGCACAACATCTGGCTACCGCTCGGTGCCGTGCAATGGCACCACACAACACTCTCCGATTTTTACCGCTCCCAGATTGGCGTGTAACTCTCTTGTGCCTTGCTTCAGCGTGCTGACTTACGTCAGAAACGCCATGCTGTGCTACACGGCGAGTCCGGGTTGGGACCATAGCAAAGCCCACTTTGGAACGCTCCCACGTTGCTAATAACAATGCACGGCAGGGCCATGATTGCAGTGCAGCGTTTCATCGTGGGAGTGTGTCCTCGTGCTGTTGCTGCTTATTACTCACAAGCGAGCTTGGTCTCGAGCGCTTCGATGCGCGGCTAAGTGCAGCATAATACGGCTACCAACAGGCACTGCCTCAGGCCGTCCATTCAAGGAAAACAACCTGTCTGATCGGTGCGGATGACGATAAGTAGCGTCAAGATCATTTGCACAGCTGACCAGAATCTAGACCTCCATCCTGGTAGAGGAGGAGCTACGCTGCGTCTGTATGCATGTACCAGGTACCTTCGAAGCAACTTCAAGCAGTGGAAATCTGCATCGCTCCCCGAAGAGATTATTGTCTCCTCCTGCACGGGATCGAGCAAGAAAGATCTGCTTGCAGCGGATGTCGACACCGAGTGTGATCCGGAAGTCGCATTACGTGCAGATCAAGAAGAACAAGCGGCCGCCTTCCATGCAAGTCGAGTCAAACACCAACTCGATCATTTCCACGTGATCGAGCGGTGTGTTGTCAGTAACGCCACATGGCGAGCCATCATCGCTCAGAGGGTGTGCATGACCGAGAAGATCATTGGCTGCTGTCATGCTTGGTTGGCCTCCCCAATGCGACCGTGTATGGACCTGCGTCGACAGCATGGCACTCTATACTAACGACGTGCTCAGAGGAGATGTGTTCTGTGATCAGGTACCTGCATTGGCATATAATGGACTCCTGCAGCGAACGTAGCGGAAAATAGCCGAGCATCCAAGAATAAGCACTGGAGCATCAGTGCCATGCCAATGGAGAAAGAGTCGAGGACTGTCCTGGCAAGCGACACATCTTGCTGGCGAACTGGTGCTGAATTGGATCACCTCAGCAGCCCACTTCCTCATCGGCATCAGAGGCTGCTTTCAAGAGCACTGCAGACCAGATATCAATGAAGGCGTAATTGTCACAGTGAGGCAAGGCACCGAGACCACCTCAGCACTCTCCGCATGGCGGCTTAATCATCACCGCTGAAAGTTGACTCTGGCAGCATTCTTATGACACCCTGATCGAAGCGGCAGACCTGACAATGAGCGTTGGCTTCTACATCACCTCGCCTTGCTCCCGTGAAGCCACGAGCTATAGCCGAATACGGCTGGGACCCGGGTGGCAGAGAGGTGAGGAGGGTTGTCCAAGCAATTTCGCAAACCTAGCTGGTGTATATTCGAGGATACGAGCCTCATCGCCTTGCTCACACGAAGCCAGAGCTGTAGCTAGTCGTGGATCTGATCTGGTTGATATAGTGGCGGACAGGTTGGTAAAAGCAATCTCGCTGACCTAGCAGCTCATTTATTGTCCAATCAATCGTTCAGCTCGCGCTGCTGTTCGTTGCTTCAGGCTTTTGGTGGACGGCAACCCAGCTGGAGATGTGTCAGTGCTGAGTCGTTCAGCTCTTGTCCGTATCCTCGCAAGTCTAGGTTTACCTTGGTCTGGCATAGCACTCTCCCATCACAGCTCAGGGCTGTTTCTGCCTACGCGCGCCTCGACTGCCTCTACGCGATCTTGAGGTGAGCTTGTGTGGGAGTTTTGAAGCTGAGAGTCGATCTGCTCTAAAGTCTCTCCGGCGATGAGGCTGTCCTCCAGACGCTCGAGTAAGGATGAAGTGACAGAAGCAGGTGACTGGTGAGTATAGCCGGCTTCATCATGTTGCACCTGTTTGCCTTTCCGCTCATCGTCCTCTGAACGGGAAGTCGGTGGAAGACCAGCCACTCGAGGCCGACTCGGAAGCTCAAGTACGCGATCAAGACTCGGCAACTTGGACTCTTCAGCATTTTCACAAGGCTCCATCACTTGCTCTCGCCGCTCCTCTTCGCCCTGTCGCGGAGCATTGACCCATCGATCCGCCAAGGTGTCTACTTTGACATAACCTCCGACCAGTCGATTAAATCGCCTTGGTGGTTCGCGTCTCGCGCCTGGCGGCGATCCTGATCCATGATAAAGATCTCTATACCTACGATGTCTCTCAAACCGTGCCGTGTCGGGAGGTATCGTGTACCGCCCCTCAAAATGTTCCATTGCAGAGGTGCTGTTGTCAAAGACATTATCAGGATCTTCGTCTTGAGCAAGACCTTCGCGCGGCAGCATTTGGCTCCAGTTTGGGACTAGGGACTCGACTCCTCCTAGTTGGCGGCCGTTGATTCTGGTGGGTGAGATACTTCTGTCTCTTTGCTGAGGTCGAGAATGAGTGGCGGCGGGGACAGCGAACCGATCAGAGAATGGGTTGGGAGTTCTTGGCCTTCTTGCTCCTGTTGCGCATTCGCGCAGGGTTGATGGAGAGCGTGAGCTCCAGTCGAGGTCGGGCATGGGTGTCATGATATCTTGGTTCTGACCGCGGCTGCTATTCGCCACTGCTTGCATAGGACTCCAGGCCAAGTCAGGCGGCGAGAGGCCCTGATCTTGGCTATGGTCATCTTGTCTGCTGTTCGCCACGGCCGACGCGATATTTTCGAGATGCTCTGCAGATGGTGTCTCGGCGACTGTTACACGATGTGGATTCCATCCTAATTCGGGCGTCAAGACATCTGCATCTTGACTGCGTTGATCCTGTCTGCTGTTCGCCATCGCCGACGTGACATATTCTCGATGCTCTGCCTGTGGCGTCTCAGCGACTGCCATGCGGCGACGCGCTGGATCCATATTGATGAGGCTGCGATCACCGCGGGTAAATCATGTTCCGAGATGGTCGCGTAGCACTCAGCGCATATGACATGTATCGCTGTTGCGGGCCCGATGATGTGTGAGCATGTGTCGGGGTCAGATATCGATGTCAAGAGCCGCGCCGTATCGAGGTTTGAGGTCAACCAGAATCTATCGTTTGCCTTTACGAAAATTGGCTGCCAAGATGAGGTCAAGATTCGAGTGGTGGGCTGGATAAGGTTGGACGCTCGGGCCGCACTCGAACCGTTGAGTGAATGAAAACATCCATCCAACCAGATGTACACGGACTCGACTATGCTTGTCAGAGGCCACATCCTGCTTACAAACAATATGTCGCTGTAGGTAATGGAATAGCGAGGCTCGTAAGCAAGATCAATAGAGATTGACGTTCAAACAAGCAAGCTAGCACTTCTCTATATCATTCTACAAGTACCAACAGCAATGGTCTATTCCATCTCGGCCAAAAGAGTGGAATTTAAACGAACCTATCCGAACAACCCCTCTATAAATCACCCCAATAACTCTCGGGAACGATCTCCGCCTCGCACCTCTTAAGCAATCCAGGCCTTCCTCAAATTATTATCAAAATTCCCGTCTTTGAACGGGACATTCGCTTTCCCAAAACTATGCTTATTAAGCGCACACTGCGCTTTCGGCGACAACTTCTCCCAATCGATCATCGCAACATTCCTTCCCGGACCGCTCTTCAATTGTAATTCATGGTTCGTAGGAAAATTGGTATAATACTCGACTTGCGGGTGAGTGCCGTCTCGAAGTCTGGGATCTTGGGTCTTGCGAGGGTAGTCCCCGTGACCGGAGGCGGCGCAGCCGTGGAACTTGGGGGAGGTGGTGTGCGTTGCTGGAGAGGTTAGCGAGGGTTGAAGGAAAGGGTGGGAGAAGACGAACGATCGTCGGTCCAGCAGACTACACTTTCCCAATCGTGACGATGGCCGCCGTTTGCTCCGCCGGCTGAGATTTGGTCTTTGGGGAAGTACCATGCGAACATCATTGCGAATCGTCCATCGAAGCTGGGAGTGAGGGATTAGTATGCGTATCATGGTGTCGATACATCACTTACATCTTAGCTCGGACATATGTTTGTTGGTTAGATCCATCATTGCAGCCGCCGCTTGGACTGCCGCTGTTTTGAAGGCCTCCGTTGACATGACCTGTTTGGTTGACAGCAGGGTAGGGACGACAGCCATGAGCGATGTGTATGTAGGGCTCGTAGTTCTTGATGACTGTGCCCCAGTTTCCTGGCCGCACGTTTTCGGGCATGTATCTCATAGAGTCATGGTTGACGACAATGGGCGTGAAAGCATTGCAGTCGAAGTTTTGCCGGTTTTCCAAGTTCGTTGGACCTGCTGCTGCTTGACTGCCCAAGGTGGCGAGTAAAGAGAGAAACTGGATGTATTGCATGATGGATTGATGCTATGGTGGTCGAATCGATTTCTGCTGAGCTGCTTGATGACTTGAGATAGACTCTTCGTGATACTTATATCTTTTCTGGACGCCGCAGTCCACTGTCGATTTGATGGATCTCATTGTCGCCAGATGTGAAAGGGCATGAGGTTCGCGTTGTCTCGGGTTTGATCTTTGCTCATCATTGTACCATAATGATCACTGAGAAGCTCGAATAGTTGTCGAGTCCGGAGTATCTAGAATACCTGATCTTGCCAAAGGTCTCTCTTACGTACAGGAGAAGCCTCAAATACCATCTTAGCGTGAGCCACGAGAAGATGTGCAGACATGATGCTTGAATACAGAAGTAGCCCTTCACAAGAATACTGATCAAATATAGTATCGTCCAAGTGCATAATTAATCCTTACGGGCCCGTATGGAGCGTCTCTCAGCGGCGCCGGACCACTGCCAGACGAGCATACCCAGTGCGCTATTCAGTGAAGATCACCAGGCAGTGCCGCCGCGCAATGGGCAATTGCTGACAGTGAAAGATGTTCCTCTCCAAGGAAAAAGTATTCAAGCGTGCCAGGAGATGCCCCGAGAGCATTGTCATTCTGCGCTTAGCTGTCCACTGGCTCTATCTTGATGCTTTCATGCGCTCCCATGACTCGTGAGGGATGTGTTCTGCTACGCGTAACTCTTGCGATCCATCGAACGACATCTCTGTCCCTGTCGGAGGCCGGATGTTCTCGGTTGTGCAAGTGTTGAGAAGCAAGCTCGCATGTGCGGCTGAGTGCGCTCCACCTAATGATCGTTCGAACTGACTTCGATCAACCGGGTGACTAAGAAGTTGCGTCTGCATCCCGGCCAGAGAGATCAGTGGCGATTGTTCGTATTGCCTTGCAGGCTGACCATGATCAAATTCGGTAGTCATTCGCGAATCAGGAAACATGGTCCGGTGTGCCGCACGTTTGTTGCCTGAAAGCGAGCAGATGGGAACTCCGGAATTGATCATGGCAATGGGTCCATGGCTGTGAATCTGCGGAGCGAGGGCTATTGCACATCACTGTAGCTTGCATGGAGTCTGTGGATTCGCCAGTCTGGTAGAAGTCCAATGCGTGGCCGCGTGCATGTCTGGGATACAAGCAATTGGCCGTGTCGCCAAGAAGATGGCGGTTGTCAAAGAAGACAATCCTCGACGACTGCTCTCGGCACCTACCAGCTGATGTTATCTTGACGCCTCTATTACACTTTTAGGAACATTGTGCTCGAGTCAATGCGCTGTGATGACCCCACGACGACCTATGTGACCAAGGCTCGCCTTGAAAATTTTTCGTACCATCGAGTGCATCAGTGTGCTCTGACTGCCTCGTTGGCATGGTCAGCACAAAAGATAAACATGAAACCTTCTTGAACAAAGTCGAGAAATCTGCGGAAGCTCTTGGCTGAGAAGAGGGTCTTTGCGGCTGCACGATCACTTCACATGCTGGGTCGACCTTGCACATGAGAGCTCACAGCCATTGTGAGGCAGCAGTCATCGCCCGACCTGCTGCGCATAGAGTGACCACAATATGCAAATAGAGCATAGACCAGAAGATGAAGTGATCCCAATTTGTTCTTTCGGAGTACGGCAGATTCTTCTTCAGCAGGGATACGCGGTTATGGCAAAGTATCGCGCCTCGATTGTCCTTGTTCCTGTGGCAGCGGAGCTCATTGCAGAAGGCGGGTGCGGCCGCGCGACCTGACATTCTGCAGAGATTCAAGTCAGCCCTATCACGTGCCGTGCGTCCCTGGCTATAGCTCTTACGTTCTTTTGCATATCTAGGCTGTGTCACAAACACAAGTCTGACGGTCAGATTTTCTTACCAGGCTGTCCTGTGAGACTACGATCCCGAAGATAAGCTCCATATGGTCCGAATTCGACTCCGCAATCGCTCGGTCTCGTTTGACGCCCAGACTTGCTTTCTCTTGGGACTGCGAACGTGATGCATTGTATTTTGATGTTGTATGCCTTAGATCAAGACTTAGCTGCGTAAAGTCAGGACGCGACTGGCTCAACCGGGTCGTAGACGGACGTCCTCAGTTCGGAACGCATGTCTGTGCGTGTAGAGGCCCTGGGCATTCCAAGGGTTGAAACTGGGCCAAAAGACGCAAAGTCCAATCATTATGGATCTCGCTAAGACATGCGTATAACCCAAGTTCGGAACCTCTGCGTTAGCCTCGATCGGACAGCTTCAGAGAAGATGGTGAAAATTAACATGGGACTAGTCTTGTCGAAGAGATTAAGTCGTGTTCAAGACGCTGGCCGCGTTCGCATCTCAAATCATTCTGCAGACTCTCCTTCGGTAGCTTGTTGAATTTAGCGCATAGTAGGCTTGCTGATTGATGGTTCAGATTGAATCATTTGCTCCAGCGCAAATGGGAGGGAGAGAAAGAAGGGGCTGAAGAGGT
Organism: Pseudocercospora cruenta; assembly: GCA_013365205.1. Classification (NCBI taxonomy): domain Eukaryota; kingdom Fungi; phylum Ascomycota; class Dothideomycetes; order Mycosphaerellales; family Mycosphaerellaceae; genus Pseudocercospora; species Pseudocercospora cruenta. The sequence continues at coordinate 560,503 of JAASFE010006214.1, forward strand.
TGATAGAGCGGAGAGCAGGATGAAAGTATCGCCGAATGCCGTCCTCCCGCTCCCGCTCTGCCTCACCTTCAGCGCAGCGCGTCTTTCACATCAGTGAGATAAAGCGTAAGCCAGATGGTCTCACAAGTCCGCGACTCCCACGCAGCTCCTATTCGCTCTCGGGCTACTGGCACAGATGCCTGATGGCTCGCAGGCGGGCAGGGTCCGTCCGGTCGTCCACGCATCGAAAGAGGAAGCAGAAATAACGACGCAGACAACATGAGAAATCAAGCAAGGCACATGCTTAGGAGCTGGCCAATATGGATACTTGATAGCCCGCACTCTTCATGAGAAGGCTCTTGACGAGGAGCAGTATCCAGGAATAGCACCAGAGCCTTGAAGTGTAAAGCCGCCTAAGTCCAGGCGCGTGCGAAGCGAGCTACCTAGCACGCCTCTGACACCTGTTGTGTAACTCTAAAGAAGGCAGACAATTGCCTGGCGGCTGAGAGAGTGTACGGGCTGTGCTTTGAGGCCGCCAAATGGGAAATCGTCAAGTACTCGTACAGCGCTGTAAGTACATTAAAGATAAGGCGGGCATGCACTTCATGTGAGTTCTACCAGCCTCGCACAATCTATAACCTGATTTCGTACCACGATGACAGCATCGGATGCGCCCGATCTGAATCCATTTGCCAGCAATATGCAGACAGATAGCGGGAGAGAGACACCTCTGGAGCGGCATAATCGTCATTACAGCGATCTGGTCGTCATACTGAACAAGGTTGTAGCAGGACGCTACAGGAATGGCCAGTCAAATTATGACAAAGTTGGTGTCCTACTCATTACTTGGCAGGATGATGATTTGCAGGTCTGGACTAAAGAGGTGGAAAGATTGCAGCGTGTTTTCGACGAGACATATCATTACGAGGTACAACACTTCCGGATCCCGGCAGACAAAGCTATTACGGCTCTCAACCGTGAGGTCGCCATCTTTGCACACCAGTACGACGGCCCTAACAATCTCGGCATCGTATATTATGGAGGACATGGTGCCAAAGAGGACAATCGTCTGAAGCTGCACGCAGGTCGAAGCCAAATAACGATGGCAACCCATCAGCATTCTTTGATGATGTCGTCAATCATCTCAAGCATTGTGACACGGACATCCTGGTGATAACGGACTGCTGTTATGCTGCTTATGCTTTCAGCAGAGTGGAGGTGGGCAGAAGGAAATTCGAGCTTCTCACAGCAACTGGTCCAGAACAGCTCAGTTATGGGACTTTAAGCCCAAAGTCATTCACAAAGCTGCTGTGCAACTGCTTGGAAGAACTTTCGAAGCAACCCGATGGTTTCACAACTTCGAAGCTTTATCGCAAGTTGTACTTCGAGACAGGTACAAAAGACAAACCCTTTCTATTTGATCAAAGCATCAACGACTGGGGCAGGATTTCGTTACAGCCACTTGCAAAGGGATCTCATCTTGAGTCGAGGGCTCTGGACACGAAATTATTGCCTTCCACAAACGGCGATGCGTTTCTACATATGACTCTGCAATTGCGCTCAAAGCCCAAGCCACACAGTATGAGTGAGCTTGCCCGCGCCATGCGACATCTGCCTCATGTCAAAGAGATCAGGTTCAAGCGCATGCATGCGCCGAGGATGGAGATCGAAGATTTCATGCATGGCATTACCCAGGCCAGGAAAATTCGGCCTCTAGTGACGCGCCTTCGCAAACGAATGGAAGCAAAAAGACGACTTACTCTGACGGCAGAAGGTCACGGTCTATCTAATTTCCCGAAAGGCGACCAAGATCCGGCGCCGTCTCCACGGGATCCTATGCACATTGCTAACTGGAATGAAAGCTATCGATCGAATGCGGCAACCGGTGTCGAAGACTCAGATGAATACATACCAACCTCAAAGCTCGACACGCCCAATGAAACGCCTTAATTGCACGACGCTCGCCGAGATATTTATTTGTGTATTGACGGGTGATCGGACCATTTGCAGCAGCAAACTGGACGAGTGCTGCTATACCAAACAGCAAAATGCCCAGGACAAGGATGGATTGACGGTTTGATCTGCGAAGGCAAGCTATCAGTCTATCTGCTCAGCACGGACCAGAGGTTCAGCCCACATACATCACTGATAAGATCACATGCATGATCAATATGTTGGACTTCTCTCATTGGTCTCCCGTGGACCCTACGATTACTTGCATAAGCTACCCTTGCTGCCATTTTCAGCACCGGTGAAGAGGGAGATTCATTTCAGCTACCCACAAAGGCGATGATCCAAGGTGCCTCCTATGATGAATCTTCTCGTCACCGAGTTGAGCGTGCGGGCAGGAACAAGCTTCATCTGATTCCCAAAATTTCAAGATCTCGGCAAGGGAACAAAGAGCCATGGCAACACAGGTCTGGCTTCGTACAAACAGAAGGCCTGAGACATTGCTAAATCTCATCAGGAGAACGCGCTAGCTCCTCCCGAGGACGATCGCGCTCACGAGAGCTCGGACTGGGAGTCAGATGATGGCAGCTCAGCAATTCCAGAGTTCAAATCTCAGGTCATAAAAGAAAAGGATAAGAAGAAGAAAGGAGTGGTGAGTAAAACTCCCAGGCACTGATTACTGTTCTCATTCTCAGCTACAGGTTCCGAATACATCGAAGTTCAATGTTGGCAACAAAGTCTCTTTGAAGCTTCCGTTTGGGAAGGTCAGCGAGCCTTATACCATCAAGAAAGTACACACAGGAGGTAAATACGACCTTGAGAGCGCGACCGGCGAGATCAAAGAGAAAGTGAGCCAGGAGAAGTTCTTCGACTAGACAGATGAGACTGCCAGACTGTGGCATCTTGAGAGAAGCTTCAAGCTCCAACAAGATTACTGTGCCTTCAACGCGCCAGGGCGCAGCATTCGATTCATGCATGTCATCGTAGGTGCAACATCTAGTGTCAGCGCTGTGTCTAACATGACTGCCACGGTTCTCTGAGGCAGTGCTCGGCGGCCTCACGTATAAGCGATCGTTGTGCGTGCTTGCGAGCGGGGCCAGCATGTTGCACCGCATTGTGGTGTGCTGGCAAGTTCAAGTTGGCAATTCGTAGCTTGCAACGCTCGAGCTGAGCGTTGAGACGCCCAGCCTAGCGTCTCAGCAACCGTTGTTTCAGCCTCAAGGCTCTTCACTACGACACCGATATCTAATGGCAGCTATACAAATGGAAGATTTCAATGCGATTCGAACTGTATCTCCAACATCACCCAATACGACACTTTCCGGCGATACGCTTCCTGGCTCAGATGGCATCGACGCTTCTCCCACAATTGCCAATGGTACAGACACACCATTCACGTCCGCACCAACAATTGACCTTGAGGCACAAGATACGAGGACCAGGCGACCAAGCGTTTTTGAATCGATGAGAAGGTTCAGCTCAAGTGTCTCGGACCGTATACCTGAGCATTGGAAAGCTGGCCACCTCAATGAGCATCGAAAATACATACCGCTGGACAAATATCCGGATGGATTCCCTCGTTTTGCTGCTTTCATGAACTGCGATGACAATTTCCTGATGACAAGGCGGTATGGCTGGCTGCACAACCGCGTGATGCTCTTTCGACAATCAAAGCTCCAACAGCTCGAAACAAACCTGATCGCTCTTGGCAAGGCCAATCAGGAGTATGACAAAGATGCGTTGATCGACCATAAGATCTTCAGTCAGGGCGAGCATGGAGAGTATAGAACGAATCTGATCCAAGACATTGACAGTGAGCTCAAAAAATATGGTCAGTGCACTGCAGTCAGCAGACACTATCAGGCTTACAAGAAGTAATGCAGATGATCTTGTCATTCGTGCTCGAGCAATGTCCTCCCTTCCGAAAGCGACCGTCAGGAACTACCTCTCCATTTGCAATCAGCTCGACAATCGCGCTCCACTCGCTCAAAGAGAACATGACGTCTTCATGAATGATACTGATTTCGTGGCCTTGGTCGAGCAAGAAGAATACAAAGCATTCGATGGTTTCGTAGAGGACATCTTGACCATGATGCCATGGCCCAGACTCACACGCGTAAGTCGCTGCAGAATCGTCTGCTGCATTTACTGAAGACTGTTCCGAACAGTTCCTGTTCTCCAATGCCGAACAACGCGCTTCCACTACCGATAAGAAAATCTTCTTATACGACAAGCGTCGAATTGATACTCTGGTCCGACTTGTTATTACTTTACTGGCTGTCGCGCTGCTCTTGGCTCCAGTAGTTGTACTTTTCCGAGAACAAGATAGTGGTACTGTGAAGATTGTGGTGATTCTTTTATTCACGCTCTTCTTCAGCTTGGCGCTGAGTCTGGCGACCACGGCTAGGAGAGCCGAAGTGTTTGCTGCTACAGCTGCGTAAGTCTGTCCTTCTCGATCTCTTCTGAACTGAGTACTTGTCAGTTCTCTGGAGAATGGATGCCGCACGCGAAGCTGACAGCATCAATCGCAGGTACTGCGCCGTACTAGTTGTCTTTCTAGGCAATTTTATACCTAGCTCTGCTGCTTCACAATGACGTTGGCTGAGGGAAATGTCACCAAGACAGCCGGTCCTTAGGCATTATGTGCCTAATATCTCCACGTTTCTGCCACGCCTATCTCACAGCTGTCCTGCATACACACCACGACAATGGTTGCACGAGGAGCCAAGTTCGTGGTACGTCACTGTGACAGCAAGCTTGCCTATATGTTTCACGCTCTTCCGACTTCATCTCTTTCTTCTGAGTTCTATTCTCCGTTCTCTTAATCACCAGTTCAGTCGTCTACAAGCCCGATCCATGGTCTTGCTCAACTGCGATGCACATCTTGGTGACGCTTGTATGAGGGCGCTACGGTAAATCGAGGGATACGGTCTCAACTGGCAACGCTACCAAGTCAGGATGTGTACAAGTGCTGCCCATGAACTACAGCAATATGGTTGAAGAAGGGAAAATCCTACGAGATGTCGCGACAACGTAACAGATTGGTACGGTAGACGCGTGCGAACAGAGTTTTGCCGGACCTGGCTCCTCCTGCCAAGCGAGACAACTTGCCACCCGATCGGAGATCTCTTCACGTCTTCCACGATTCTGGAGCAGAATCAACCATCTCTCCGTCAACCTGAGGCTTCCGCAGCAGAATAGAGACGACCTCAGCTCGCTCGTTACAAGGCCATTTGAGAGCTGACTCAGTGCCAGGCATAGTACAGCAGCATTGTGCATTCGACAATCCTGGAGACACCACTCTCGCAAGATTACCTACCTGTGTTTCGATTCGACAGAAAGACACGCACTTGGCTCCGATTCAGGATCTGTCTTCGCTAGCTGCAGGCAGTTCGCCGCGAACTTACCGCTTGAGGACGCGGCTCTGCGGTCGTGACGTCGGAGTGCGAGCTCGGTATGGCGTAGCCGATTCACTACCACTGCTCAGACATGCTTGGTGATGGCACATTGACGTGTGAAAAAGCACGCCCGTTCAGAGCCCTCTCTGCCGAAACATCTGGGATGTCAGAGCTTCCAATGTCGTTTGCTTTGTGGCGAATCAGCAGCCGGAATGGCACATGGAGAATGAAGCTACAACGGCAAAATGGTTGTACGAATGTGCTCTTTGCAGTTGCAGCTTACCTCTTCGAACCAATGGTGACGGCCTCAATAGGCAGTAAGCGTCATGCACGGCTATTATGCTTGTGAAACAGCATGCCATAAGAAGTGACCTTCATGCCTACGCGAGACGTGGTAGTTCTGCCAGATTCGCGAAGATCTTATCGATTTCGCCACGAAGGAGCTTGACGTACTTGAGCTAGTGGGGACCTATATCAACGAGACTTTCTGCGTTTCCTTTCGAGATGCAGTCTTTACACATTTACGAAAACAAGATGGCACCATCAACACAAGGATCTGCTGACGGCAGCCCGCCTGGCGACATTCACCGCGACTACAGCGACGATAAGAATGCCTCATCTGAGGACACTCTTTACTGCACCAGCAATGGCGTGCCTATGCCACACCCGTACGAGACTCAGCGAGTCGGAGAGAATGGTCCTCTGCTTTTGCAGGACTTTCACTTGATCGACTTGCTCTCTCACTTCGATCGCGAGCGCATTCCAGAGCGTGTCGTGCACGCTAAGGGTGGAGGAGCTCATGGATACTATGTAACCACGAACCCAATGGACGACCTTTGCGAGGCAGACCTTTTCAAGGCTGGTAAGAAGTGCCCGATTACTGTCCGATTTTCTACTGTCGGAGGAGAGTCTGGATCGCACGACTGTGCCCGTGATCCAAGAGGGTTCTCTGTCAAGTTCAGGACTGAGGAGGGCAACTGGGATATGGTGGCAAACAACACACCGGTATTCTTCTTGCGTGATCCTGCCAAGTTCCCACACTTTATTCACACGCAAAAGCGTGACCCATCCTCGCATTTGACACACGCCGACGATTCGACTATGTTTTGGGACTACCTCAGCCAGAATCCAGAGTCTGTTCACCAGGTCCTCATCCTAATGGGCGACCGTGGTATTCCAGATGGCTGGCGCAAGATGCATGGCTATGCCGGACACACACTCAAGCTGGTCAACAAGAACGGCGACTGGGTCTACGGACAGATGCACATGAAGAGCAAGCAGGGTACTGGATTCATTACACAAGCAGATTCTGCCAACTACTCGCCTGATTACGCTCAGAAGGATCTTTACAACGCCATCGAGCGTGGAGACTACCCAGGCTGGGATGTCATGTGGCAAACCATGACTCCAAAGGAAGCTGAAGATCTTTGGGAGACCGAGAAGATCAACGTCTTCGATCTCACTCACGTCTGGCCACAGAAGAAGTTTCCTCTCCGAAAGGTGGGAGAGTTCTACTTGAACGAGAACGTAAAGAACTACTTCGCAGAGATTGAGCAGATCGCTTTCAACCCAAGCCACTTGCCACCAGGAATCGAGCCATCTGCAGACCCAGTCCTGCAGTCTCGACTCTTCTCTTACCCAGACACTCACCGTCATCGTGTGGGTGTGAATTACCAGCAGTTGCCGGTCAACCAGCCACGCGTGCCATACCGCATTGCGAACTTCCAGCGGGATGGCAATATGTCTTTCTACAACCAAGGTTCGCGCCCAGCATACCTGAGCTCGATCCAGCCAGTCAAGTTTCGGGAGCGAAGCGTCGACCTCGACAAGACTCATGGTCACTTCCAGGGCAACGCAGTTACCTTCCTTTCAGAGATCCGTCCTGAGGACTTCAACGCACCGCGCGCCTTGTGGGAGAAGGTCTTCGATGATGATGCCAAGTCACGCTTCATCGAGAACGTCTCTGGACACATGCAGAACTGCCACAAGGAAGAGATTATCAAGCGACAGATTGCTATCTTCCGTGAGGTGTCTGAGGATCTGGCTAGCCGCCTCGAGAAGGCTACTGGGGTGAAGGGATACGATGGTATCTCTGGTCTGCAGTTCAACGGCACCCACAACGGAATGGCAAAGGATGCCAAGTTCCGTGTTGCCAATGGCATGTCAGCCACCGGCGTGAGTCCATCTGTGGGCAACAATGGTGGACCAACTCATGGAACACACCATAAGATTCACGGCATTCAGGCGAAGGTGCACTGAGTAATGATTTGAAGAAGTATCACGATGTAATGAAAGGCTGGGCCTAAAATTATTGTAAATATAGTACATGTCAAACATTTGACTGCCTGAGCACGCGTTGTCTCACTGTTCCAAAAGTTCGTACCTCATTTTCTCCACGCCTGTTCAGCGTCAAGACTTTCACGATATACTACAGCTCGATCACTGCCCGATGCTCACCGGTATATGCTCGGCAACTTCCAGTGCTCCGTGTCGACCAGCATCACAATTTCTTGTGCGCATCGGCATTGCCTACAGATGTGACACAAAACACGCCACAACATTCTGACCGGAATTCGAATGCTCTCTTCAAGCATCTCAGCCAAGGAGAATGGTATCTCTTGTCGACACCACGCATCGCCGAGCTTCACCGTGACAGCGGGATGTCATCCGGAACATCCGCAAATTGACATTCCGCCGCCAGTTGATGGAAATTGTGTTTTGAAGCCTGTATTTTAGAGTGTGGCGTCTGCAGCCAAGAGAATCGCCCGCATTGCAAACTAGTCTCAGAGCACAGACTGCCTTGGCACGCCAACCCGTTCCGGGGCAAATGCCATAGGCAGTCTAAGGGTCGTAAGCCTTCTCGAATACAATGTTGTCGAGCTTATCGACCGCGTACCCTATACCATCGAATTCTATCGCTAAACTCGAGCCGATTACTAAACCGATCCCGAATATCTCGAAAACGTTTTTTTCGAAACCCGAATATCCCGATCTCCGAAAATTTCGACGTACGACGTTCTCGAGTTCTAAAGTTCTTAGATTGCGACAAATTCCTTAGCACGGCTTTGAGCTTCGAAGAACCGTAAAATTCTCGGATTTTATTTTCGAAAAATCGTTTCTCTATTAAAACGTTCGAAATTTATATTTCTTAGTCTCGGAGATAAAAGAGGGGAATATATTCTATATAGGAACTAATTAAGATTAAATTCTAAAAAGTCAAAGTTATTCTATATCTTATTTTATAGTTAAAAACGACGAATTTTAAATAAAAGCTTTAGACTATAAGATATTTTTCTCGGACTTTTTTTCCTATATTAGTTTTGTAATAAATTTACTATATACGCGTTTAAAATTTTATATATCGCGTTAGTTCTAAAGATATCGCGTATCTAACTTTAAATAGATACGCTTTTTAGAAATTAATATCTAAATAACTATACTAGATATTTAAGAAATAAGGCCTAGCAATTATAGGCGATATATTAAATAATAATATATTTAGTTTCTAAGACTAGTTTATTAACTAGATAAAAAGCCTTTATAAATTAAAAAAAATCGCGATTTATATATAAAATTTTAAATCCCTAAGGCTTTTTATCTAGTTAATAAACTAGTATTAAAAATTTTATATATTATAGATTTATATATAGCCTATAATTGCTAAGCCTCTAATTTTAAAAATATATAATAGTTGCTAAGTTATTAATTAAAGGAGATGTCTCGGGAGCTCGGAGCTCTATAACATCGCTATACAAATAGTATATAAAAGCTCTACAATATAGCCTTTTTGCTATATTAGAACCCTTAGACTACCGTATGCTGGGGCAGCGTGAGGGACGAACCATGGGCCAGCTAAGCGAGTGATCTGTGCACTGAGACTAATTGCAAACGCCTTTCGAGGAGTCCAGGTCCCACTCTTGTTTTCCTATCATGCCACTTTGTGACGATGGACTTCACAAGTAGCCAGCAACTTCCACTGATGGCTGAAGGCTCATCTGAGCAGCATCTTTATCACTGGACTATACCTTGAGGAGGACCGGAACATGAAACAGACTTCAGGGACGTCATTACCTACCCGGCCTCAGCTTTTCTTCGTTGAAGAAGCTGGAGTGAAAGGCGCTCAACGCAGCAAGCAATCACGGGCACATGTCGTAAGAGTGAACAGGCAGCGCCAGAAATTGAAGAATCAAGCCGGAGCGGGCGCTCAGACTGGGACGGGTAGCTCATCTAATTCATCATCCGGCACATCAACTCCTACAACTGCGGCCTTGTCTTGGAAGAAGTCGAATGCCTCCCGGAATGGCAAGGACGATGTTGATACCGCGGAGGGAGCATCCAATGTATCCAGGGCCATTGCTCGACGAAATCATGCATCCGCTTTTGTACCCAAGACAGTAGCACCCGTCTTCGGAGGCGTTACCATCAATGCTTTCAATCAACGTCAGTCTACTGACGCTGCAGATATGGCTACATATTGCTTCGTCATCCAAGGCAACATCATGGATTCCTGGCTCAATCCACGCCACAAGCCGACATGGTGGGCCGCATTCTTCCAGCATCCTCTGATACCATTCTCTAAGCTTTTCCTGTGGTGTCATGCAAGACGTGATGAGCGGGAGACCCATCCAGGAGTCTAGAATGATTCATCACCTGAAGACCATTCAGCTGGTTAATAAGCAACTTGACAATCTGGATACTGTTGACATTGAGCCGATTCTGCTAGCTATAATCACGCTGTGGAGAGTGAATTTTGACACGATCATAGTTCGCAAGCAGGTGCCGCTCTTGTTTAAGTCACATTCACGAGGGCAGAAGTGGGTTCTCACAGCAGGTAAATTGGGCGGAGATGGCTCGCATGCCGTCGCTTTGCAATATCTGGTACAGCGAAATGGAGGATTGTCAAACTTCAAGACCTTGCCCAGCCTCCAGGAGAGTATTGTCCTCGCTGATATGCGTGACTCCAGCTCAAACGCATCTAGACCGAAGTTCGACAGCATCTGGAATCCAGACTCTTTCATGCAGCAGCTTGAATCCGCACTATCTAAAATGCTGGACGACATCGAGGGCAACAGTTTCGCTTATGCAGTTCCCGGTGGTCTGCCAGCGGGTATGCTGCGTACCATTCAACGACTTGCCGCGCTGGATAAGCTTCTTGATGACTTTTCCAATCGAGCTGTGAGCAAAACTGAGGAGTTCGCTGTCTCGCAGCTTGCAACTGCCACCCAGCACGAGCTGCTATCAATACTACCCTGGGAAGAGATCCCTGCTGCCGAACGAGGAAGCCATTTGATGGCATCATACGAGGCATGCCGAATCTCATGCTTGATCTATTCTCTTTCCGTCATACTACCTGTAAAGACATCTGATCCGTGGCTCGAGAAGCTTCTCAGGCAAATGCGTCAACTGCTCGAAGTCTCTGTCACAGACCTTTGGACCGAGCAAGGTACTCCTTTGCTCATCTGGACATTATTCGTCGGTGGCATGGCGGCCTTCTCGACATCGCATTGCAGCTTCTTTGTCAACTACCTTCGGACCGTGCTCCAAACAGACTCACGCACATCATGGCCCGATGTCAAGTCGAGGCTGGAAGGCTTTCTCTGGCGAGATGCTGCGTGCGACGATGGCGCAGCTCTCTTATGGCAAGCTTTGCAGCTCGACTGAAAAGAACCTCCGAGATCTCTGGAGATGACTGAGTTGAACATATCTGAAGTATCTGTACAAGCGAGGGTATCGTGACTCAACGAAATCGCTCGTATCTCCTTCAGAAAGACATTTGCTACACGCTACAAAGTAAGCGATCAACGACTTGCATCACGCTTCTCGCCATCTCCAAGAACTCATCGCCATTCTCGATCCATGGAAATCGCTGCACAATTCTCGCTGGATGCCATCTCATTGTCTCGCTTCTCAAACGACTTCTGAAAAGCAAAGGATCTTTTGCGACACCTCCAGGTTCATTTAAAAGAAAGTCGGCAACGTCGGCTTGAAAGAAGGCTCCGAATTTCAGGATGGAGTCTTTGCGTCGCTGACCATTCTTTACTGGCCATGGAAGCGTTTCTATCAAGTGTTCTCTGGTGCATTCGCTAGGAAGCTCTTCGATTGCTTTCCACTGTTTCTCGTAGCGAACCCAACTCGCTTGCCAGATTGAAATCGAGGTCTGAGGAGAATCGACAGAAGGCTGGAAAAGGTTATGTGATTCCACCACTTGAGATGCCTGGACTCTGGGGAGGTTCCAACAGCGATGTTGCGATCTATTCAGACCTGGAGGGCTTGCATCATGGGATTCTTTCCAGTAATCTCTGCGTTCGCTGTCCTGGCAAGGCTTCTGACGGCCTTCGGTGGCACACTGGATCAGACCGAGATAAGATTCGAGATCGTGTGGAAGCCGCTTACTCCGGTGGTCAGCGGCGACTTGACAAGAATTGGAGATCCTTTCGTCTGGCCACAACACCCGATCAGGATTGTTCGGCCTGATTGCTGGTGGACACATTTGTGCACGCAATACTTCGTACAGTTCGTGATCGGCAACCTTCTTGCAAACATCGATGAGGAACCCGATATTCCACGTCCTAGCAGTCCTTCCGGCGTCACGAGAGTGCCTTTGACAGCTCATCAATCTTGCAAGGTCGACAAGACATGTCCGCAATTTCGCAATCTCAAAATCCGATGTCGAAGCAGTGTGCCACTTGGAGGCAAACGTAGCCAGGATATTCATCAAGTCCATTGCCTGCAAAAGTCGATTCCATTCAATATCCCTTTCGCATCGAAGTCCTTCTCGTGTCTCGGCAGCGCAGGTGATTCGTCCCATGCCATGCCGCGATATACGTAGCACATCTATCGCCTTCGGTGTTGGAAGCCATAGTGCTTCAACAGATATCGCCATTTCAAACCAGAACACTCGGAAATTTGGGTACATGTACAATTGATGAAGTATCGGGGCACAGCATGAAACATGTCCTCTCGAGGAGTGTTTCTGCTTCATGCGGGACATTCTCATCGTGACATAAATCTTCCGTATCGAGGTCTGGTACGAGCCATGAGAGCCCATAGAAATCAGCAAGTGGGTGTATCGAACCATGAACTTTAATTCTGTACAGAGCACCTCTCTTGTTTCCTCGACTCCTCGTCATGTACAATACTATCGCAGTCGTATAGGTCCCTGGAAGATCTAGAACTTGCAATAAACAGTGACGGCCAGCAACCAAGAACTTGCGGTCAAGTAGACGATGCTGACGAAACGACGTAAACCAGTGTACGATTCTTGAATCCTCCTTTGTATCTCAAACACAATGACTTTATCAAGCTCAGCACGAGTCATCGCAATGGAGAAGGGCTTATTTACAAGCAAGAGATAACTTCTTTTCGTGTTCGTACGGTCTCAATCCATCATCTTCAAGAGGATCATAGCATTGCGTCAAGAATATTCTTCACACCGCTGTAACGAAGCGTTGCCTCTTGATGCGCAAACTTCGAGATTTCTCTTGGCCAAATCTGGTTTCATATTGAGATTACGATTACGCCCAGCTGGTAGGTGCTCGTGGTTTCCGTGCGTTTCTATCAGCCAGCAGAGACGAACAAACGAGGAAAAGATGGAAAATTTGTGATTGAACGTCACATGCTGTACGATAATAGCAGGATTACGTTCATTGAGACGTACAAGCGTATAGAGATCGTCCTGATGCGTTGTTGAGAGAGTGACCCAACCATACATACTACTCAAGCCCGGCTCTACTCAACCCACCAACCTACTCCCAGTTCATTGCAGCCTCCTCAAACACACTCCTCTTATTCTTATCACACTTCTTCGGCTTCTTCTTAGACGGACATTTGCCCGGTAACTCACCCTTCTTGTCCACAAGGATGAGCTGCTTAGTACCATCACTCTGGGCGTTACTCTCACTCAAACTATCCTCTTCTTCCTCCCCAATGACCAAAGTCCTGAGATAGATTTCTTTCTTTCCAAACGCAGAAAGATAACTATCATAGTCCGTGGTATAAGAGTAACACCCGAACTTCGTTCGATCAGGAGGGAGAACACCAGAACGTGTATCGCCTTCATCTTGGGAGAATTTTGCGTCTTTGGAGAAGGACAATGTGACTTCACAGTCGCCTTTGTTACGGATTGTGTAGCAGGGACCGTAGTAGTATGTGCCGGTGTCCCACTAGGAAGTCCTGTTAGTGAGGTGACGGGTTGTATGAAGGGTGAAAGACTTACGTTGTCTTGGAAGTAAGAGTTTTGGTAGAAGGCGATTTCTAGGTCGCCTATGGAGGAGCTTGTGCCATAGTAGAGTTTGATCTCGTCTTTTGCTTTCTCGCCATTTTTCTCCTTGCATTTCTCGGCTCGTGTGGTGAGGAGTGGTGATGCAGGTGAATTGTGGTCGTCTAGAGGGGAGCGAGAGATATTCCAGAAAGAATGGCGAGGGAGAAGATTGTTGTTGACAACATGATGTTGATCGTTGTGCGCTGAAGTTGTGGGTTAATGGTGTGCTGCTGCGAGTAGAATCAATCGATGGCAGGACGTCGAAGGACTTTTATATTCCTGACCCATTGTTCGGCGTGGTTGTAAGTTGTGCGCCTTTGAACGTTGGTAGGCCTACCATGCTTGGGATCTCCAATACTTGCCCGTGCTGTACGAGAGGCTGGATCAAGATTAGACGCAGCGATGAAAGTTTGCATCGTGTTGACACGCTTTGCATTTGCCATCGGCATTGGATCAGCAAGCAGAGCGATCTCCAAGAGCTTCCTGTTGGCTTCATGGCCGTGCCTAACTTGTTGGCTTTGCGGAGTTCCAATGGTGGTTCTGTCCACGGGAACTCCGGAATATAGCAGACCTCTTCCTGGATATGCTTTGCGTCTACTCATTTCGTAAATGGAGCGAGAACGATCTGCGAGGCGCGAAGGAGTAGTAACTACCGTACGCCCGTACGGAGCGCATCGTCCCTCTGCCCTGGCCATCGTGAATACGAGCCGCAAGTATTGCCTAGAGAGTTGCAAATTCCAGACTGCAGTCCAGCAGGATGCCATCAAACTCTATGGCATAAGCCTGAAGAATCACTTGAACACTTTTGACATCCTCATCAATTCCGGCAAAGGAGTGCTATGTCACGCGAAAGCTATGCTCGTGTTCACAGATTATTCAGTCGTCAGCGAGCGTATTCGCACGGTTTTCGCTCATCAAGTGCTCAGCCAGGAACGAGATCGTTGGCTGTACCGAGCTCGTGGAAGATGCCACAGGGATGTATGGTCTACATGGATGCTCGGCCGCAGTCCCGGAGTGTATCGAGTCGCGTGAACATTCTGGGAAACCCCGATGCTTGCTGAACGCATGCATGCGCCTCGCTCAAATTGCGGTTGCGGATCTTTTGTCCTGAAGCGATGATCCGAAGACTGGCAAGTGTTCATGGCGATGATGCGAAATAGTATCTCTGTGGCAGCGAAATTGCATGAAGTTTGGTTCACAGTCGAGTTCCCCTCGATGCCTTTTTTGCTTCCAGAGCGTTCCTCGCATTCGTGATAGTGCAAGCCAGGGCTGACAAAGCCTTGTACTACCAGATAGCAAATATCAAAGACGTTGTACAGCAACCACACATCCCTCGGGCCGGGCAAATTCCCCACGAGCCTCGACCATTCCAAGAACATTGACCCTGGCCTGTTCTTGTGTTGCTTGAGCAGCATTAAGCTTCTCGTGTCTTCAGGTCAACGGCATATTCAATGCTATTCCTGTTCACTCCGCAGTGCGCTCAGAATGACATGCTGGGACATGCTTTGAGGCCCGTGTCAAGGCATTAACATCGTCGACATCGTTCTGTGCATAACTTTTCAGCGGCTCAGCCGGGGTCTTTCTTTACCAATGCAAAGTCTGCGCATGGTGACGTCCAGGCGTTGGATCAGTCAGTCTCCATCTTGGTCTCGAAATAGCTTGTGACCAATTCGACGAGATCTGCTTTCTTCCCCGTTATGCTCAGACCTTTGGTCTTCATCCAACGCTTCAACTCGGGCATTTTGAAGCTCTCGATCTTGCCCTTTTGATAGGCAGCACGCATGCTGGTTTCGGTAACGCCTTCATCGTCGCCTTCGTTCTCATCTTTCCCCTTCTTGGCACGAGATGCTGTGAATGGGGCAGCAGTGCGTTTCGATGACCCATTTGTGGCTGGCTTGATGCGGCTCTCGTTCGTAGCATTCCATTCGTCGAAAGCTTTGTCGAGCAACTCGCCCCATTCAACGACGTAGCCCCCAGCACGCTTGTGGATTTGCTTGTAACGAGGCAGGGTCTTGTCATCCGGCTGCTCCGGAAGATCTTCTTCGAGCGCGAGTGCTTGTAAGATCTTAAAGAACCACTGGAGAGCGGGATTGGGATACTTTGTGGGATCGTATACGCCCTTAGGGAGTTGCAGCTATACAGAATTAGTGTCAGACACACCTCGGTAATCAATGGGCAGCGAGACATCTGCACTCACCTGTTGGACGACTTTCCGCATGGCATCTGTGACATGGTCAGGACTTCTCACCACATTGGTCTCGGGCGCCTCCCTAATGTCGTCGGCAAATGGCAACGCCTTGATCCACATTCCTGGAGGCATGTGCTGATCGCCTCCTTCGTTTCGCTCCTCTGCGCCAGGTATGACAGCGGCGAGCTTCGGTGTAGCGTTACGTCGAGCGATGTACCACGCGAGGCCGAACTTCTGATCTTTCAGCAATTTCTGATGAAGTGCCGAAAAGACTCGTGTCGAGCCCACCCAATTTTCTTCGGAGGGATATATGAAGACAGATTTGTCAAGAGTAGCCCACATAGGAAGCATGCTTATTGGTTTGAAGCCGATGATACGAATAATGGGGTCGCCGAAGTCTTTGATCTGAGCCTCCTCTTCGAGTGAAAAGGTGACAGTCTCGCCACCAAATTTGAAAGCCTTGCGAATCTCGGTCTTCTCAACAGTGCGTGCGGTTTCTTCCTCCACCATGGTGCTGGTTCCCACCGCGATTTGCGCCTTCTCGCTGTCAGGTGGTAGGTAGACATAAGATGTGCGCTTTGGCTCTTGTCTCTTAAAGATGATGTAGCCTTTGACGCCGATCTTGAGACCTGGACCGATCTCGAAAGGAACGTTGAAGAACGTTCGTCTAGGAGCGTTTCGAGATGCCACAGAATTGATCAAGGACTGCAATAAGCTGATACCGTCCTTAGCCGATGAGCTGGCAGCTTTGATGTCGGAAGTAAGTGGCATTGGTGCATCTGGATCAGAGGGAGTTGATGAGTAGATAATGTCGTTGTAGAATCTGGTGCGGTCAAAGGTGTAGCCACGGTCTGGATGAGAGATGGGAAAGAGCTCAATGGTGACTCCAAGGTCGTAAAGATCTTTGGCTCGTACTGCAGCGCTGTTCCTGGCGTCTCGATCCGACGCATGTGGGTAATCATTATCTGTGACCAAAAACAAACGCCGAGAGGAGAAATTTGGCGCTTTCGTGGTGAAGACTTGGTTGGCGCAGAATAGTACGTTGGCCATACTGACTTCATCTCTGCTTGCTTGCAGGATTTCTGCAGCTTCCTCTTCATCCTCGACGAGGTTACGAAGCTGTTTCACATCTGCTGCAGCTGGCACACCCAGGTCCATAAGCAGATAGCAGTGCGGATACTGCCAATTGCGAGACTCATCGCCTTGCTCCTGGAATTTGCTCTTCTCGGTGTTGAAGAGCAAGATGCCCATCATATCATTTGGGTTGCTGATAATACGTTGCTGCATTAATGCATAAGCACATTTCAGTGCCGCGGCGGTCGACGAGAGAGCTGTGTCCGGCTTCTTTGGATCAACCTCTGATGGCTTCTGGAGCATGCTGGCGCTCGCGTCGATAGCGAAGAGCACAGCATCTTTCTGGTCTTTGTAGCCAGTCTCGTCGATCTCCTCTTCCTCCTCGTCTTCATCGGGACTTCGCCACTTGTTGTCAGACATTCTGTATGGCAGATCTGTCATCACAGCGCAGTGGCTCGTGTGCAAGTCTGATCTGGCTGCATGTCGTAGAGCAAGATGATTTATCGTTCATGCTGAATGGCGAAGTCGCGATACAGACGCCAAACATGCCAGGCAGACGCGCCACTGCCACGTTGGAACGTGACTGCCACCTGGCGCTGAAAGTGAAACGACCCGAGAGCTTGGGGCAAGTCGGCAGGTTCCAGGTCGCTCACCCCTGCTTCGACCTCGGCAAGTTTTGATCAATGACGATCGATCTCTGCTTACCTCTCTTTAGCTCGAATCGTGGAATCGCCGCCGTACGAGCTGGTTGGAAGCTGTAGAAACAAACACCTTTCACTTGTGTCTTCCCCTTCACCACCACATGCCATTCTCAGCCATGAGCGCCCAACAGCCATTGAAGACGCTCACGCGGCGAGCAACAACCCAGCAATGTCTCAATCTGCAACCCAAGGCGACGCATCACAAACCGCGAATATGGCAGCGTGCGGAACGAAGTATGGCCACTGTCCAGAACCCGCCAGTCACACAGGACTCCGTGAGCAAGAATGGCCCAACAGCGATGGTGTTTGTATGTGACGCTCTAGATATAGTCAATGTCAATCATATTGACCTGTGGTAGATGAATATGGGCGGTCCTTCTACCACCGATGAAGTTGGCAGCTTTTTGTCTAGACTATTCGCAGACGGCGATTTGATCCCTCTTGGACCTCTACAGAACTACCTTGGACCATTAATCAGCAAGCGAAGGACTCCAAAGATTAAGAAACAATACGCAGAAATTGGTGGCGGAAGTCCTATCAGAAAATGGAGCGAATACCAAGCAACAGAAATGTGCAAGATTCTAGACAAGACGAATCCCGAGTCCGCACCACACAAACCCTACGTCGCATTCCGCTACGCCGATCCACTCACCGAAGAAATGTACACAAAACTATTCGATGACGGATTCGGGAAGGGTAAAGGCGGGCGAGCAGTAGCTTTCACACAATACCCGCAATACTCCTGCTCAACAACAGGTTCTTCC
Organism: Pseudocercospora cruenta; assembly: GCA_013365205.1. Lineage (NCBI taxonomy): Eukaryota > Fungi > Ascomycota > Dothideomycetes > Mycosphaerellales > Mycosphaerellaceae > Pseudocercospora > Pseudocercospora cruenta. The sequence continues at coordinate 578,817 of JAASFE010006214.1, forward strand.
TTAAACGAACTCTGGAAATGGCGCCAACGTCTCGAATCACCCACACGAAACGCCGACGCCCCAACAGAAGGTAGCATCCAATGGAGCGTAATCGACCGCTGGCCAACACACCCAGGCCTAATCGAAGCCTTCGCCGAAAACATAACAAAACAACTCTCCACCTACCCAGCAGAAATCCGCGACTCCGTCGTCCTCCTTTACTCCGCCCACTCCCTCCCCATGTCCGTCGTAAACCGCGGCGACCCTTACCCCTCGGAAGTCGCAGCAACAGTCTGGGCCGTACAACAACGTCTAGGCCATAAAAACCCATACCGCCTAGTCTGGCAATCACAAGTCGGTCCCTCCGCATGGCTAGGAGCACAAACGGCAGAAACAGTCCCGAATCTAATAAAAAAAGGACAAAAAGATATCGTCCTGATTCCCATCGCTTTCACATCAGATCACATCGAAACACTCTATGAAATAGATTTGGAAGTCATTCATGAAGCGAATGAGATGGGTGCTGATGGCAGGGTAAGAAGATGCGAGAGTTTGAATGGATCTCCGACGTTTATAAATGCGCTTGCGGATCTTGCTTCAGATCATTTGAAAGCTGGTGTGGTCTGCAGTAAGCAAATGGGTTTGAGATGTCCGGGTTGTAAGAGTGAGAGATGTTTGGAACAGAAGCGTTTCTTCATGGGCCAGGGGAAGCAGGATAATGATGCTGTTACGTTGTAGTAGTAGGAAGCGAGAAAAAAGCAGGCAGTGTTCATGATGTACGTATAGCAGAGATCTATAACGCCACTTCTACTTGTAAATATTCGATGCAATTTGTATGAAAAAGCGAGAGAAAAGATACAGGCGCGGAGCGCGGGTTGGGTTTCGTTCGAATGTCTGCTTAAAGTGGCATTTGGTGGTATCTGATACACTTAAAAACAACAGCAACACCTTTTCTAGTCCCGTAGTCAGCCAGCCGCTGGCCTGACCGACTCCTCGCCATGCATCAGAAAAAAAAGTAAGGTCATCCACTCCACGCGACGGCCGGTACGCTCCTACCCATTTTTAGAACGCCTTGCACCTAGCTGGCTGGCATTGTCGCTCGCCGTCGTTAATTCATGCACGCACCCTTATTCTACAGCTCTTTCATGTTCCCAAGCATCGAAAGCAAGCAAGTCACGACATCCATTCCCTCGGTAGCGCCGTCTATTGCAAGACGCCCGCTCATTTGAAGCTATACCTCTCGCCCTGCCTAGTAGATGGCTTGCCATTCCTGTTCAGTGGCACGGCAAGACCCTTCAGCTCTCTCGCCGCAGGAGCCTTCTTCTCTTTCTTCTTGGGAGGTGCTCGGCTGTGGATGTGTCCAAGCTCATCGACAGCCATGGTGTTCGCCCACTTGAGACATCTAGGTTGCGAATCCGCTTGCTCTTCGGCTTCTCTCTTACGAGTTGAGATTCGGGAAGGAGCCTCTTCCTCGACGTCGATCTTTTTCGCAGCTTCTTCGTCCATGAAGCGCTTATGAGCTTCCATATACTGCGCGATCTTGTCGCGCCACTCGAGAAGTTCTTTGCGCAGCTTCTTTTCACGCTCACCACGGTCGTCGAGCCATCCGATGAGGTTGTCGAGACGATCGGGATCGTCGTAGAAGCCCCATTCGTTGGCATTGTTGAGGATGGTTGCACCCTCTTCTTGCGTGCGTCGCTGGGGAACAGTCATCTGGAATCGTGCTTGGTACTCCGCCTGTTCCTCCTTGTTACGGTCGATGAAGCCTTCGCGTTCCATGTCGTCGGGACCTTGTACCCAGATGCGGCCGTTGGCGTATCCATATGACGCTGTACTTGAGCTTGGAAGACCGCCGAATGGCTGACCATTACGCTCAAACCAGTAGTAGCGATTGCAGAATCGGTCTTTGCCAAGAACTTTGGTGCGCTGGACGTTAGCCTCGCGCAGGTCGCTGTCGCACTCCGCAATCTTCTCTTCGTGCGAGTTGATGCGGTCCTTCAATTCTTGGATCTCTTTCTTGAGCTTGTTGAAGGCTTTGGCTTCCTTAGTCTGCTTCTTGGCCGCCTCTGCCTTTTCCGCCCTCTCCTTGTCGCGGCGGGCTTGTTCCTCCTCACGCTTGCGCTTGCGATCGTTGCCACGCCGCAGCGACCTGCCACCGATTGGCGCATCGTCATCTGGATCCGGCGAGCTACCCGTACCATTGAGTTCGATGGAATCCTCGGTAGCATCCGCGTCGACTGGAACTGGTTCAATCGTAGGTGAGGGCGGCATGTTATCTGGTAGAAGGATCTTGTACTCGCGATCCTTCACAGCAAGTTCCTCCATGGCAGTCTTCTTCTCTCGCTGATGCTCGATCTTGCGTTTCCTGACATCGGTCATGTCTTCGCTGCAAGTCTCGAGGAAGTCCTTGATCTTGTCGGTGCGTACAGTCATGATCGTCAACATCTGTAACGCCGCTATGCGCAAGTTGATGTCCATCGAAGCGTACTGTACTCGTGCGGTCTCTTTGGTTGGTTCGGCATCCGTGGGCGCGAGGTGCGCGAGGATCTTCTCGCATTTGGCTTTAAAACCTGGGCTTGATGAGAGCTGATGCAAGATGCCCACCACAATCACCTGCCAGCCACCATCCTCAAAGTCTCTCGCTGCAAGGCGGTCGACCCAATCGCGCTCAACGAGCATCTCTGCCGCACGGTTCGCGTTTTCAGCTTTTGGACTACCAGGCATGTCTGCAGCATTCTCGATGTGGCTTAGTCTGCTTCGTGTCGAACGAGCTGGGACATCTGCAACTGGTGTAGATACTTCGCTCTCATCCTGCATCTCCGAGTCGTCCGCTGGTGGCTCTTCAATTTTCTTCTTTGGCATATCTCTCACCAGTATCTTGGTACCCTTCTCGTCCACGAAGAGCTTCAGGACGGAACAGTGAATCTCTTCAAATAACTCGCATGGCTGGTCGAGCTCTGAATATCGCATCGCATCTACGAAGTCGTCGAATGTGAAGCTGTCAAGCACGTATACCTCGCACTGCACGTTCAATGTGTTCCATACTTCCAAAAGCATACCCATCGACTCCATCTCGATGTCGTCTAGATAGATCTTGCGGCCGCCGCGAACGTATTCTGTCATTTCTTCAGTGAAGAATTTCAGTTCCGGACGAGTGGTGCCGTTGCGCTTTGGTGGCAAATCCAAGTCTTCAATGGGATACTTGATGACGGGAGGAGGGGCCGGTCTAGGTTCCATCCTGGTGGCCATCTGCTGTTGATGATAGTTCAGAGGAGGTTGGTGAGGCGCACCACCGCGCTGCTGTTGCTGTTGCTGCTGCATCACCATCATTTCATGTTGGCGCATCTGCTCAAATTCCGCGGCGGTCATGCCCTTTGGCTTCTTATTTTTCGGTGGACGCATCGACATCACTTGCGGCTTCGCTTGTAATAGCTTTGCGTCCTGAAAAAGATGCTGCGGGATCTCCATAGGTAATCGGTACTGAATCGCAAGATGTTCCTTGACGAGCCATGGTGCGCCTGTCCATGCCTCTCGCTGTAATGAATTCTTGAGAAAGGCGCGCAGGTTCTGCTTGGTGAAGATCTTGCGATCGCGACGAATGTGCTTATCGTCTAGGAGTGCTTCTTCGTACGGGTTGGGCGTCTTGATGAAGTATCGCGAAAATGGTTCTCGCTGGACGGACCCATCCGCGCCTCGTATCATGGGGAACTTTGCCTTTTCACGAATGGCGCCCTCAAATTGCTCGCCGTTATCGAGCGTACACATGACATCTTCGCCGGGGAAATAGTCGCTCTTGAACTCATCGTAGATGGTGTTGACTGTCATTTGTTAGCTTGTGGGCGGCGCGACTGATGAACGTCACGTACCAAGCTCATCCATGCGCGAGATCGTCGAGAACTGCACTTTGCGCAGTATCGGGTCACGCAGGACCTCTGGAAAGACATTTTCTATCGAGGCTGAGCTCTTAGTCTGCAATTCATCAGCTTCGACTTTCACATGCAGTCATGTGACAACTGACCTCAGACTCCAGCGCGTCCCAGTATGTGAGGCCCGACTTGCCATTGACGGCGTCTGTAAACTTTTTCTGCGTGGTGTTAGCAAAAGCGATTAGATCCGGCAACTGGAATGACGCACTTGGTTGAGCCAGTCGAACCTGAGAGTGGTTTTAGCTATAGCTCGCAACAACACAACTGAATCGCTTTATTCCAAACATACCGCTTCAAGTACTTCTCATAGTCTGTAAAGACCTCATCGGTCCCTTTCATAACGTAGACCTAGTATACGCGCGTCAGATCACAGCTTATGCCTAACCATATGCCTGGGTTGTGCTTACTTCGGCATTATCTGGTATATTGGTCGGGCTGGGAATGAGATGGACGGGTTTTCTCTTGTTGAGCACCTGTTTTCCGTTGTTGGTCGCGTGTTCGCACTCAATTTGTAGCTCGCGCACCATCTTTTAGGCTGCCCAGCCAAGGCTGGGTCTAGGTCCCCGAGGCAGCGCAACGGGGGCCTTCGGGGACACGGTCGAATTGATCGATGTTTCTGTCCAAATACGCGCAATGTGGTTAGAGACTTCGTTTGATGAAGTTCACCACGAATATGCGACTGTTGTTGGCGGCGCGGCTCGAACAATCGCGTGTTGTGGGCAGCTGCAGATGCACCTGGGAGCAAGGTGTCGAGGAGGGATGTGGAGGAGGTCGATCGATGGTCGAAAGTGTCGTTGTTGATGGTTTATGGTCGAATACGCGTCGTGTGCGGCGTGTTGTGGGCTAGGTCGGTGGTGGGAGAGCCGGGAGTGAGAGGTGGACAGAGTAAGGATTTCAAGCAGCGGAGGAGGCATCGTAGGTCAAGGTAAATCTGCTGCAGACCATCATAGCGGCTAGGATTGAGAGGCTTGGATCGGCCCGCCTTTGCAGCAAGTCAAGTCCACCCGCCCTCACAACTTGAACTTTCTCTTCGCTCACCCTCTATCACTTCAGCCCAGCATTTCTCTTCACGTACTGCAATCAAAACACAAGTATTTGCACTCATTCTGCTCCGCTTGACACGTAGAATGCAGTCAGGCGCACTTCGCTTAATGTTTAGAGCTATTTCAGAAACTACTGCAACGTATTCCAGCCTTCCGCGATTGCTACCATCCTGAACACTCGCATCTCCGTGACTCGACCCACAATACACAGACAATGCTTGCAAGTGCAGTGATGGTCAACACTCATCATTTCTCGTAAAATCAGGTTGAAATAGAGTCAGAAGGGAGTCGAAGAGTCTTCAGATCTTTGATTGTCGCTTGTCCATCTACACATCACCGTCGCCTCTCCCACGCCTCTGCCTTTCCTCCGGTGCGGCCACCTCACAAGATTTCAAGCTGTATCCTTGGCCAAAGACGCGACCTGCAGCGGGCGCGACGCGCAAAATCCATTTCGGTACTTTGCTAGTCCCCAAATTGAGCTGTGAGTAGAATGCTATGCCTCTCATCAACTACATATGACGAGAGAAACGGCGCTCTCCAGGCCTCATCGACAGACTGAGCCTTGACTAATTTGTCGCGGTGCGACAGTCATCGCTGGAATGCTTCTGCTCAACGCTAACACCAGAATTCACGTTCATGAGGTGAAGAACACCACCAAGAACCCAATCCAGCTGCCGACAACTCCTACAGCAGAATAGGAGCTAGTGAACATGAGCGGCAGGAATTCATAGCGAGCACCGAAGACCAGCTGATGTAGCAGCGAGCAGTATGCAATCAACGGAATGGCAATCGCAATGTATAGCAGTGTGAATCGATCGAAGAGGAACACTCGCGGCTTCTCGGCTCTGCAGAAGAAGTTAGTGTGTGTTGTGAATGGGCGTATGACTTGATGCCGATACTTACGCAGGCGCCAACTGATCAAAGGCAAGCAGGAATGTGATGAGCCATAATATTGTGTAGACCACCTTGATAGGAAACTCCATTGCCGTGAAAAGCAGCGGAAACAAGCTCACGTGACCGGCAACTGCAAGTGGGCGAAACGCTCCAAGCCATCGTCGATCTTTTAGAGCAAGCAGACTGAAAGGAACAATGACGAGGAGAACAGCCTTTTCATGGACATGCCAGCCAAAGAGGAATGAAGCATATCCACAGAGCGTGATTGTCGCAACGAAGTTGTCCCAGGTTGGATGCAAGAACAACTTGATAAGTGCGGGCTGTTCATGTCAGCACCTTTCTTCCTATCATGAGATAGTGTACTTACTATCTGCGCGGCGAGTGTGAGAACGAATGTAAGTCTCGGAGGAATGTCAGGGAGAACTGCAAAGTTCGTATCGCCAACCCGACCTCTGGTGACACTGTTGATAGCATCTGCATTCACAGGCAGCTTCAGATATGGTGCTAAGTAGATTAGGATCCGATCGCTGAACGAGTACATTGCCCATACATTCGGCGCCCAGTACGCATGGCAAAGACCCCTGCTGAAAGGAAAGAGCCTGCTGAATATCTGCGGGATCTGCTCTTGCCAGCCATATGTCGCAAACGGCCCAAACGCAGCTGCAATAATGGCGACGATGGTGCTACCGAGCTTGACGCAATTGAATATCCTTATGTCGAAGATCGATCTCGGGCCAAGGCAATATGCACGGAGAAGGTAGACAAAGTACGCCGGTGCCAGATAAAGATAGATATGCTTCATGCATAGAAGAGCCATGAAGACCGCGCCACTGAGTAGAAGTCCACTTCGTTGATACCGGGCCAGGACCAAGGACAGTATCAAGATGCCATACATCGCACCATTGTACTGGAAGTGAATGTGGTCAATGATAAGTAGACCCGGTGACAGGAGGATGGACAGCGCAGCTGCATGACTTTGACGCTTAGAAAAGGCAGGGCTTGACTTGATGAAAAATGCCAATGCACCTATCAAAACAGCTTCAGAAATAATCACCGTCGCTCGCTGGAAGTAGATGGTTTGCCAGCTGTCGTAGCCCAGATTCTGCACGACAAGCATCTTCGGGTCGATGAATTTGGCGACTTGTGACATGGCCCATTCGAAGTACGCAAAGAAAGGAGGATAGTCGAGAGTCCATTCGGAAGTATTCTGCGGAATGTAAGCCTACAATAAATTGGCCAGTCCCGTGAGTCTAACTTCAAAGTACCACTCTCGAAGAGGCAGAGAGTTTGTGATGGCAAGCCAGTTGCGGTGCACTTCGAAATCTGTTGATTTGCTGGAAGGCAGTCAGAAACGGCGGCTCGAGGAGAACAGGAAACGCGTACTATGCTGGCCACAGCAAGACTTTCAAGGCTGTCGCAAGGACCGCACATTGCGGCAAAGAAGGCCAAAGATCAGCCATTGGATGTTCGTATACTGCACATTGGTTTGAAGCAACCAATATGCCTCGACTTCGCTATCGCATTATTGTGGTGTTTGGCTTCGTTCTCAAGTTCGTGTTGCGGCGACAATTTAGAGGCGACGGACGAGGACGGGAAGTAGCCGCTGGCGTGCCGGGCAAGGGCTTGGCAGGCTAGGAGGTACTTCGTTTTGACCGCTCGCTCTCATCTCATCTTACCATCTCCTTGATCTCGTGGACCTTGTCAAAGCGAATTTCACAGGACGATATCAAGGCGACTGCGACTTTGTAGGATCTCAGAAAGCTCCGCGAGCGCAAACGGACATGGCCAACTCATACCCCAAGCGTTGAGAGCGGTTCCTTGCACAACAGAACGAGCACGTCCCTTCAACCCTGAGGAGCCTTCTCCCTGCGGCCTGCATCTCTGCTTTCGATGTCATTATTATTCTTCCTCCACCTCCCAATGCCCCGTCTGTAGGCGAGTCGCTCTTTCTACACGATCTTTCTCTTCTGCGTCATCTCTTACTTATCCAACCGAGCAATCCGTGCTTTTCACGCTCCTTAACCAGTCACTCCTTCGCATTTGACAGCGTCTTTCCGACGCTTATCATGCTCCCTTCGCTTCGTCGCTACATCTACTTAACCATCTTTGCCATAGCTATCTTCGTCGGCCTCTTCAATGTCCTGGTCGAACCAGAACACGATCATCATCACCGCCATCCACCACCTTCCAAGAATTCCCGAGCGAGAGAGGTTTACGATGTCCTCCACCCAGGCTTGTTCAAGCCGAAGTTCAGATGGAGGAACGTGAAACAGAACCATCCTGTGCGGAAATATACTGAGATCCCCACAGGCCCAAGAGTATCAATACCTCAGATCCAACACGATTTCCCACCTGAAAAGCTTGGGCATGCGGTGGAACGGCAGAAGCGGTTGAGAGCAGTTGAAGATGCCTTTCAGCATTCATGGCAAGGCTACAAACGTAACGCCTGGCTATCTGATGAAGTGTCCCCATTGACAGGTCATGCCCGCAATCCCTTTGGAGGCTGGGGTGCGACATTGGTGGATACCTTGGACACGCTCTGGATCATGGGCATGGAGAAGGAGTTCGCGACTGCTGTGTCGGCAATCAAGCATCTTGACTTTGCCGTCACTGACCAGCACGAGCTCAATGTGTTTGAGACTACCATACGCTACCTCGGCGGCCTAATGAGCGCGTACGATGTCAGTGGCCATAAGTATGGTACATTGCTGCAGAAGGCCGTCGAGTTGGGCGACATGCTTTACCTGGCATTTGATACCCCGAATCGCATGCCTGTGACAAGATGGGCTTGGCAACAGACTGTGCTGGGCAATGACCAAGAAGCGAAGAAGTTCTCCTTGCTGGCCGAGGTTGGATCTCTGACTCTAGAATTTACACGCCTTTCTCAGCTTACTGGGGATCCGAAATGGTACGACGCTGTTGCCAGGATCACGGATTTGCTAGAGTCGTCACAGAACGAAACCAAAATACCTGGGCTATGGCCGACTTTCGTCGATGCGAAGGGAGCTAACTTCAAGCGCGACAGTACCTTCACACTTGGTGGAATGGCCGACAGCCTGTATGAGTATCTGCCAAAACAGCACTTGATGTTGGCTGGTCAGACGGAGCAGTATCGAAACATGTACTCCACAGCTCTGGCGGCTGCCAAGGAAAATATTTTCTTTCGACCACAGAATCCGGATGGGCTTAAGATGCTTCTGCCGGGGACTGTAAAAAGGTACTCGTCTAAGAACGTGAAGCTCTTGCCTCAAGCAGAGCATCTCGCTTGTTTTGCTGGCGGTATGGTGGGCTTAGCAGCGAAGATTTTCCAGCAGAGCGAGGAAATGACGACCGCTCGCGAACTTGTTGATGGCTGCATCTGGGCGTACGAAAGTATGCCCTCAGGTATCATGCCAGAGATCTTTACGGCGCTCCCATGCGAGCCATCGTCAGCTGAGAACTGCACCTGGAACGAGACCGAGTGGCATCGTGCTGTTGTTGAGAAGGCTAATCGTGGCTACGTGCCCGAAGAGTTCACAGAACAAGCGCAGATAGTCATCGAGAAGAACAAGCTCGCACCTGGGTTTAGCGAAATCACAGATAGTCGCTATCTTTTGCGACCGGAAGCCATCGAGTCCGTCTTCGTTCTCTACCGAATCACTGGAGACGAGAAGCTTCAAGATAAAGCCTGGGAAATGTTCCAGGCGATCACGAAGCATACCAAAACTGAGATTGCCTTTGCGGCACTCAAGGATGTAACGAAGCAGGAGTCAGAGCTCGTCGATAATATGGAGAGCTTTTGGACTGCGGAGACCTTGAAGTACTTCTATCTGATCTTCAGTGAGCCTGAAGTGATCAGTCTAGATGACTATGTATTGTGAGTACCTGGTGCTCAAATGCTTAACGAATGACGCTGACGACCCTTCAGTAACACTGAGGCACATCCGCTTCTGCGCCCTAAATGAGAAAGTTTGGGTCTGTTCAGCATCCGAGTTCTGAATGACAATTCTCCGAGCCATTAATTGCACGATGGCAACCGGAAGGCAGTCCCACTGACTAAACGAAAGTCTACAGTAGAGCTGTTGAGGTACGCTGCAGTACTGTAGACCAATGTCTCTTCGCGTGACGCCTACAAAGTGCAACCCCACCTTGAGCACTCCAGACTCCAAGCGAGCATCCCCACAGGGCGGAGTATTTCATACGTGCAGCCACACTGCATCTATGTCTCTACGACTGCACATATTAAACCACTATTTACACAAATCTGATCAATGCCGCATCAAGCAAATTAAGGCCCGTCATCATGTTGAAGAAATTCCGCAGAAGTAGCAAAGCATCAACCACCTCCGCCACTCCTCCCTCCAGCCGGCATGGCTCCGTCGCCACCACGAGCAGTATCAAGAATACCTCGCCATCAAAACCAAGAACAACATTCTTCTCCCTCCCAGCAGAACTGCGGAATCAAATCTACAACCTCGCAGCAAAAGGCATCGTCCTCCGACTTCTCGATGGAAAACCCCAAAAACTCCCAACAAAGAAACGAAAGACAAATATCGACACCATCCCCTCCCTCTTCATAACATCCAAACAATGCCGCTCCGAGTACCTTCCCATCCTTTTGTCTTCCGCAAAAATCGAAGTGCAAGTCATAGACTTCGATTTCAGCAATATTGTCCGTATAATCGGATCTCTCTACTGCACCGAACTCAAATCTCTCCGTCTAAACCCAAACCTCATGCTCGCATTATCCTTCACTCCTCGCTCTTCGGATAAGATCGGAGGTATGGAATCGAATTTGAGACGTTGGGCCACGCATAGGAGTCAGGGCTTGGATCGGTTACCTTGGAGGTATAGATTGGGAGCGAAGCCAGATTCTAGTGTTTTTGTGGTTTCGTACCATCGATGTATGACGATTTTGAAACTTGTGCATTGTAAAGTTGAGGAGGGATTGGGGTGGGAATTGCAGAGGATTATGGATGTTGTTGAGATTCCGGTGAGGGAGGGGGAAGGGCCGCAGTTAGGTGCTGAGTATCATGAGTTTGAGAGGGGGAGGTTGTGGGAGAGTGCTGTAGCGAATGTATGAATTCTATGGTTTTTTATCTCACGCTGCTGAGCGAAGATATGCGAATCCAGACTCTGCTTTTATGCGAGCGTAGCCGGAAGAGTCTACCTTTGGGAGTATCGAAAGTTTTCTTTCTTCTTCCAGCTTGTCGGCTTCGAGCCATCTTTGCACTTCAGCTTCGTCACTCCAGTCGGATATCATCTCGTCTCCTAGACCAATCTGATGTAGCTGACTACCGGTCGCTTGTGTGTTCTTCGGAAGATGCATGAAGTTCTCAATGGCGCCCGTCACTTTGCCCTCCAAGATCTCCTTGCAGAGGAATGGTTCGGCACCCAGAGGTCGACCGATGCCGATACCATCCGTTGCGCCATCTTCGATCGCGCGAACCATTCCGCTTGCTGTGCGGAAGCCTCCTGTTACATAGAGTTTTGTCTTCTTGAGAAGTGGTCGGATCATTTCTGCGAATTCTATGAAGTAGCTTTCGCGCTTCTTCGTGGATTCTTTCTTGTGCTCGAAGGCACGTCCTTCGAATGTGCCGCCACTTAGATCGATGAAGTCGACCATTGCCTCTTCCAACTTGATGCAGAGATCGCGATAGTCTTCAGGAGTCTGTCCTCCTGGCTGGAACTCCACGCTGTTGATCTTTACACAGACGATAAATTTGGGGTCGTTGACGCGTCGATGGATTTCTTCAATAATCTCGAAGATTATTCTGCTCCTGTTCTCGAGAGATCCACCATATTCGTCGGTCCTTAGATTTGTGGTGTTGGAGAGAAATTGAGCGAGTAGATAGCCGTGGGCGCAATGCACTTGAACACCGTCCATGCCAGCTTGGTAACAGAGATACGCAACCTCTCCCCAATGCTTCACCAGATCTTTGATTTCTGGTACTGTCAGTGCTCTTGGTTGAGCAAACCAGTTGCCCGCCCACTTGATCTTCAACTGGACATCAGAAGCACTGACGGGGTTGGGGTTCAAAGCCGCTGAGCCTTGCCTTCCTGGATGAGACAATTGTGCAATAAACAATGATCCGTTCGCTTTGGCTTTTTCAGAAACCCTCTTGAATGCTTCGACTCTGCCATCATGATTGTCTGGAAGGATTGGATTTCCAAATGCCTCCACGGCATCATATTTAAGCATGAGGTTGCCCGCTACGATGACCCCAATCTCGCCCTTGCCCCAGGTCTCGTAGAGATGCTCGTACTCCTTGGTTGGAAATCCTCTGTTCGAAATGTCCTCACCTTCTGCGTTCCAGTTGCAAAGTCGCTCGGTCATTGGGGCCTTCAAGAAGCGATTCTTGGCCGTTCGTCCAGAGAAGGGAAATGTGATGCTTTCTTTGAGCACATTGACCTCGACCTTAGGGCCTTCCACTCTGAGCATTCCATCTCGGCTACCACCAGGCTGGCTCTGATGGGGGTAGGCTTCCGCTTCGGGGCCATCTGGTGCTGTGGCCTTGTCGTACTCCATGGTCCTGAAGCTACAAGCAGTTGTTCAAAAGCGGACTTTTGGCCGACCAAGATTAGGCGCTGTTGATCGACCATTTATCCTCTCTGCACTATCTCTCGCCTTTCTCACACTCCCTTTTGCCCTATCGCGGGGTATGCCATTGGCCGAGGTCAGCACTTACAATGTTTGCTGTCTACTGTATCATGGCCACGGGCATGTGTGCACAGATAGGACGTTAGCTCGCTCGAATAGACAACTGTGGCAGCTCCTCGCGCTGTGCAAGACCGAGCTCGCTTGTCCAAGCTGCCGTCTGATGTCGTAGACAGCATCGGGCTTTTTGCAACACTGACTACTGCTCTGCATGCGCATAGAGTCTTCTCTGCAATCAACTACTGTGGTACAGTTTCGCATTAATTCCCAGATGCATAGTCTTCGAATTTGGCAGCGTTCTGCTCTTGCCAGCCAAACAAGCTGCATGCTTGCCGCCACCGGCGCACAATCTGAGTACACCTCAACGCGTGCTCCGACTTCATTGTCTGCCTCCAGGACAAGTGCGTCTTCCAACGCGCTCTATGAACGCGGATCCTGGACTCAGTCTGTGGGCAGATCCGGCCAGCCACCAGCAGAACGTTTCGAACGAAATTTGAATGCTGTCGGGCATGCCAGCCGTAGAAAGCCAAACGATTCCACGGAACACCTTCGTCATCTTCGAACTCCTTCTCAGGGCAGACGGGGTGCACTTGGCGGTCAGGAGAATAGCAGCTCACAAGTCGTTGTCGTTCTGGAGAGGCACAAGCACTTTCGCAGTGCTTCCGTGAGTAATACAAGTCTATTGAGAACCAGAGAATTCACGGATCGTGTGTCACGATGCTCGGCCTGACTCGCCAGGACTCCTAGGCTCTTATTAGTAGCTCGGCTCCCTTGTCTCTGCGGCTCGAGATCCGCCGCCATGCAAGACGGCTGCACCTGTTTGGCTGCTTGACAGATGCTGCTTAGCGCAATGGCTACCCGCAGGAACAGAGAACCATCATTCGCGGGAGCCCTGCAGTCTGCAGGAACTCACGAGGTTTTGCGCAAGGTCGCAGAAGACTATCTACGCGCCAGCATTTGGATGGAGAAACTCGAGATGACGAAGATGCTGCTTCGACTCTGGAAGCTCAAGACACTGGAGCACGCGAATGCTCTCCACGATATCCAACTGCCCTATTCTTGTCAACTGGGCCGGGCCGATCCCATGTGTTCGAGAATGACCATCCCTTTTTGAGAACGATCTCATCTCCCTAGACTCCTGTTTGCATGCCGGGACCATGTCTATGATATTTCGCTAGGCGGTTCTATCCTTCTTCCTTTCTCGATTCAAGCGTTGCGTCTTGCTCGCTGCATCATTGTCACTCATTACATTCTCTCTCTTCATCACTTCTTTCGAGCCATTGCCTTTGTTTGTTTCTTGCCGAATTCCTACGAACCCTCCTTTCTCGACACCGAGCTGGCCATAATCTCCGGCTAGCGACGAGGACCGTTGAGCAAGTTCGCCCCGAAAGCGAACTCCTGATAGACCGACCGACGACGGCATTGAATAGAAAGAGGACGCGCTGTACATATCTTGGATATTTGCAGGGGACATTCATCTGACTCCTGCTGTACTTGGAAGCACATCTGTATTGTCTTCAGTTGCGTTTGTTCACGGACGTTCACTGTGTGCCCGAACATGTGAGTTCAGCCGCCTGACTGAATAATGTGCACTCAAGCAACACCCTCTGCAGTGCTGTCAAGACATGAACGTACAAGACGTAGCTAATATGGTACCGCAGCAGTGGAGACATCCGCCAGGCTACCTTGCAAGCCTGTGTACCACCTCTTAATTACTATTATTTCCCCAAGGTCAGTGTCCGGTCTGTGTAGAACCGGACCTCCAATACCGTCACCACGGCCGTACTCTCAGCAAACCCGCGGGACAGCCTTGTGCTCCCGCCTCACATGCTTGGCATGCAGAACGGCGACACCATGTCATCTGGACCGAGCTTAGGACATCGGCAGACTCAGTCCTTTGCAGTCAAATCGTCAATGAGCTCCGAAAATAACGGTACCTCGAATGGATCGTTCCATCAGGCCCAGCCGTCACTGGGCGGGTATGGCGAGAGACACCCTAACAGAAACAGCGTGCAACCCATCAATACTGGTCGTATGGCGAGCAGCAATTTTGCGGGCACCGATATGCAGACACCGCAAACTGGCTACGATATGAACTTCACGCCTTTGCTTCCCAGCAACTTGCTGATTGGAAGCCCCTTTCAGCCAGGTTCGCCATCTACCTTCCAGTCCCCGCAGTTCCAGGCCTTCCCACAGCAGCACGGTGGTCAACGTCAACAGCAGAACCAGATGAACAATGCATATCATCAGCAACAAGCTGCCCTCTCACCAACAGGTTATCAATCGATGACTTCCCCGACTGCGCTCCATGCCTCGTCATACTTCGCTGGCATCCAGTCTCCAACCACCGGCTTCAATGCTTTAGCCAATCAGCCTATGGGCGCATATGGCCCAGCGATGCACATGGCTCCGGGACTGGTGTCAGGAACGAGCCGTACTGTTTATCTGGGTAACATCCCTCCGGACACCTCAGCTGAGGAGATTTTGGGTCATGTCCGAAGCGGCCAGATCGAGTCTGTCCGACTGCTGCCAGACAAGAATTGCGCATTCATTTCTTTCCTCGATGCCAGCTCTGCAACACACTTCCATTCTGATGCAATCCTCAAGAAGCTCTCCATCAAAGGTCAGGATATCAAGATTGGTTGGGGCAAGCCTTCCTCAGTTCCAACCTCGGTCGCGCTGGCTGTTCAGCAGTCTGGGGCATCTAGGAACGTCTATCTAGGCAACCTACAGGAAGACATTACCGAAGAGGAGCTCCGAGAAGACCTCAGCAAATTTGGTCCCATCGACACTGTGAAGATCGTCAAGGAGAAAGCGATTGGTTTCGTTCATTTTCTTTCGATCGGCAATGCTATCAAAGCAGTCACTCAGCTTCCTCAGGAGCCCAAATGGCAGGCACCTCGTCGTGTTTACTACGGAAAGGATCGATGTGCTTACGTCTCGAAGACGCAGCAGCAGAACGCGGCGCAATATCTTGGTATCGCGCCTGGCTATGCGCATGTCTTGAACGGAGCAGACCGTGATCTTATCACCAATGCATTGGCTCAGCAGTCTGTTGCTGCGGCTGCAGTTGCGACGACCGCAGGAGGCGTGAACAATCTGGGTAACCGAACTGTCTACCTGGGCAACATTCACCCAGAGACCACGATCGAAGAAATATGCAATGTTGTGCGAGGTGGTCTGCTGCACCACATTCGATACATCCCAGACAAGCATATCTGCTTCGTCACTTTCATCGACCCAACTTCAGCGGCTTCCTTCTATGCATTGAGCAATCTTCAAGGTCTCATGATCCACAACAGGCGGCTCAAGATCGGCTGGGGCAAGCATTCTGGAGCATTGCCCCCTGCGATTGCTCTGGCCGTCTCTGGCGGTGCCTCGAGAAACGTGTACATTGGCAACTTGGACGAGACTTGGACAGAAGATCGCCTGAGGCAGGACTTCCAGGAGTATGGCGAGATTGAACTGGTCAATACCTTGCGCGAGAAGAGCTGTGCCTTCGTCAACTTCACCAACATCGCAAACGCGATCAAGGCTATCGAGGCAGTGCGAGGAAAGGAGGAGTATAAACGCTTCAAAGTCAACTTTGGCAAGGACCGTTGCGGCAACCCACCAAGACAAATCATCAACAGTCAGACGATGCAGCAACAAGCACATCAACAGCAGCAGCAAGCCAGCGAGAGCTCACAATCTCCGATCAATGGCCTTGCACCAAATCGGGCCCAGAACTCGATTTCACCTGCCAGCTCCGGGCCTTCGAACGGCAACTTCAACCCATTGAATGGCCCTACTGCTTCAACAATATTCAATAATGGTAGCAACAACCCTCTCACCCTCTATCTCGCAGCGACACAGCAAAGCGCCCAAATCGCAGCAGAACAGCAAGCGCAGCAGGCCGCTCAGCTCCAGCGCAACCTTAGCCCGATCAACGACTACGGCCTGTCAGTAAACACCTCTCAGCAATCACAGCCAAGCTCCGCATCGCATCTTTCCAGCCAGCAAGCATTCTACTCCTCACCCAACGAAGTAGCTGCAACACGATCTGCTGGTCTTGAGCCACCTTCACACCATTTCGGCCACGGGAGCCATCAGAGCGTCAATATCACCAATGGCGGCATGCAAGCTTTGAACTCTTACTCGAACCAGGCGAGTCAGAATGCAAGCAGAAGCGCACATAATCGCGCTGTCAGCTTGCCAGCCTTCTCGCTCCAGCAAGCTCAGCAAAGCCAGGCTCAACAGAGTGGTCTGTACGGTCTTGGCAGTGGTCTGTCTCCTGCTGGTGGATATGGACTTGGTGTCTCTGAAGGTGGACTCCCGGGTTGGGCTGAGGAGGAAGTCGCGTGAGCATGTACGAGCAGAGCACTTTTTCCTTTTTGGCGCATGGCATGACTGGGACTTTTCCCTCTTCTTGGCTTGCATTACTATCACTCTTAGACCGACCTTAATTTTGCGGCGATTGTGTGTACTCCCTTTGTTGGCAGGCTGGTTGTTCTTGGGCCGTTGCCGCTGCTTTTTTGGACCGACCTCTAGCTGGTGTTGAATGAGATTTTTGGAAAGCACATCGGCGAGGTAATCTTGGTTGATGGCGTTGATTGTCGCCCCCTATTGTGAAGAGGTGGAAGTGCAGGAGATAGTAAGAAAGCAGAGAAAGCGATATGTAAGAAATGTGTACTAGATGAATCCTTGCGAGAAAGGAGGTGATCTAGCCGGAGGTAGCCCCGAATCATACTTGATTAAAAGCAGAGGACTTTCTGTCTACTTTGAACTGGCTCCAGACATTGGGATTAATTCTCAAGTCTATTTTCTTTCGACTAATTCTTCAGAACACTACCAGTTCATCACGATGCGCTACTTACTCTCCCCTACAAGTTCCCTAGTCCACGCATTAGATAGCACTGCAGCACTCCTTCTCCATCTATCTCCTTTGCCAATGCGCCCTCCTCACACTCCTGGCAGTAGCATTCTTACTGTTAGAAGAGCTCAACTTTCCCACGCCCGCACTCTCAGGCACACCACTAGCATCAGCATCCGCCTCTGCGATTTCCAAACCTCCGAATTGGCTCAAAACAGAGCTATCAGTACCCTTGAAAGACCCAGAGTCTACGAAAGTCGTAGCAGCACAGCTTCTGCCCAAACCACTCGAGCAAGCAGAATCTTCGCTCGTCGGGACATATGCAGAACCCGTCCAGTCTTGTTCTGGAGCACTCACGTTGTCGAATGTACTTCCTTCGAGCAGCAGGTAGGCGTCTTCTCCCTCGAAGGCGTGGCCGCTGTTGTCAGACCAGTAGTTGTTGACAGCATGGAATAAAGTCCCACCGCCGAGTTTCGGTGCGCGACCAGATGTGTGGTGGATGTAGTTTCCCTTGAACGTGATCTGGTCGTTTTCCCCAATGAAGAATAAATTCCAATAATGATTTCCATCGCATGATGCGGACCAGGAAGTTTGGCCGTCGAATTCGGAGTTTGAGATTGTGATGCCTGTGTTTGTCTCGTAGCCGGCAACGATCATTTGGCGTCCTACGAGTGAAACTTTGACGTGGTCGTGCCTTCACTGCCAGTGTAGTCGAAGGTCTTGGTAAGGACGATAGTGTAAGGCTCATCGGCAGTCAAGTACTCAGTAAGCTCGTCGATCGAGGTTGGAGTCACTGTCTCGCCAGCAGCGCCTCCAGTTGTGCCAGAGGCAAAGCCTTCAGGAGATCCGGAGACGGACTGAGAGAAAGCAGGCACGGCGGCCAGCGCCAGTGCAATGAGCGAGCACGGAAGCATTGTGAAGAGAGTGACTGGAAGGAATGTTGTATCGTGCTACTTACTGTCTTTGGGATTCCGCCTCCATTATAAGTGCTTGTGAGTGCATTTCATCGAAGCGCCAACGTAGTACGCTTGACAGAAGCCAAGAGAGAAGCCAAGAGTTCCATTGCGCGTGATTGTTGCAGATAGCTATCGCGCGTTGTTTTGTCCTTCGCGAATGCTGTCACTGCTATACTTGAGACGATGCTCCACAGCAAACTCATCTCGGTTGGATGGTCGTGCGGAGGGCTTTCCTCTTCCGGTAGATTTGTCTGATTTTTTGGAAAGAGACCCATTTCTGAAAGCAGCGAGGGCGGCAGCGAGAGTATTCCGACAACATCTGTTATCAAAATACCAAATTATTGGTTAAGGTCTTGCCGCAGCTGACGGTGGTTGTCTTTTTCGATACCAAGTGCGAGCACGTGGAAAGCTCCAAACCACAATGCGTCGATCTTGCGTCTTAGTGCTTCGACATTGCTTCACTGCCGACAATGGAAGCGCATGGGTCCCCGCCAAGGCCTTTCTATCGCGTCCTGAGACTGTAGCTGTTGAAGGTACATGTACCTGCGGTGTGTTATAACGTTCGGAAGACCTCGGCCAGAAGAAAGTGATCTAAGCGTCGGATAGAAGCAATGGATCGTACGCCATTCATTTGCCATGCTCGTTGTCCTATTTCGCGATTGGAGAAATTCGAGTATTGGGTATCGTATGCATCAGTCGTCTCTCTTGCCTCACATCACCACCCGCCTGATTCGAATAGGCCCATCAATGCCCGCCAGTGTCACATCGTCTCCAATGACTACGCCCTTCCTGAGAATTTCGCAGTCTCCCATCTCTCGGGATTCGAATGCCAACTCATAGACGCCCGGCAGAGCCTCTTCCCATTTCTCATAGCCCAAGGACGCCAGCTCCTTGTCCGTCAACTGCAAGGCAACCTCGGACGGCTTGAAGGTGTCCGGCGGCTCGACTTGATCAAGCATCTGAGTAAAGGAACGACGTACTGCTTCGGAAGTCGCAGCGTCGGTCGACCGAGCAGGTACGGCTTTCTTTATGCCCCAAAACCTGGTGAGATTGCTCTCAGCACAACAGCTTCTACATCATGGCGCGGTTGGGGAATTGCATGACTGTACGCTTACCATTCGTACCACGTCTGCTTCGGTACTCGCGACTGGGATCTCAGCTCGTTCAGATGTGCATCGCGGTCAATTCGTGCGTCCATGGTAACTTCAGTGAAACTGCGGAAGAAGTAGTGTCAGCATCGCAAGTTGACCAAGACTGTGGAAGAAATTATGTCATCATCGTGGCTTACACTTCAACCACAGCGGCATCCACATGCACCGTGCCTTCGGTCTTGCACCTCGCTCGACCTCCTCTTTTTCGAGTCTGAATAACACCGACTGGACCTGATTGTCTACGCCTCATTTCTGACGAGAGATATCAGCATTGCCACAGTAAGTCCAGCTTGCGATTTCTCCCATCTTATACACCCACTGGCCGAGATCACGTTTCTCGGTATTGCCTGGCTTCTTATCAAGGCTCCCTTGAATCGTCTCCAATCCCACGCCGTCATAGTTCTACCGACCCTGCGCGACACCGGCCTGCGGACAACCATGTCGACTGCATGGGTGTTCTCCGCCTCGATGCGTGAAGAAAGACCCTGTTCCAGAAGTGATCAGAGCCGTGACTTCTGCACGGAAGAGGACTTTGATCTTGTGACAGCTCTTCAGCTCACGTGGTAATTTGCTACCCGAAGACCTGATCCGGAAACACGCCAAATGTAGAGGCGTGGTGTCACACATGTCTCTCACAGGCTCTCTCTTTCCCGGAGAGAAAGGTCTTGTGTGTCCAGATTATGTGTATGTCTACGATATCGAGTTACCGCCGACGATCATTCCGAAACCTCATGATGATGAAGTCAGTGGTTTTACGTCGATGACGGTTGAAGAGGTTAGTAGAGCTATGTTGAATGGGGAGTTCAAACCTGATGCTGCTGCTGTTATTGTGGAATTCTTCATCAGGCATGGAATTGTGACGCCTGAGAATGAGAGGAATTTCGTGGAGATTTGTATGCGTCTTCATCGGAGGTTGCCTTTTAGAACGGGCTGAGGATGTGCTGACTATATATCATGTCCACATTACATTCATTCTGTCCCCATCTCTCGAGAGTCAATCTATACTAATACGACAACAACATAAAAGAATTGAGTAAGACATTTAGCCACCAAGCTTCCTCCGGTTGATCCTAGAACCACCACGTTGGTTCATAAGTCCCCTTAGGACTCTCACACCCTCTCCTCGTTCTCTCGAGGTCTTGCCACATTAACTTCCTCACATTCTCTCCAACCCTCTTATCCCTGTCGAGTTCCGCCTTCTCAGACATTAGACGATCGATCAGTGAATCTCGATCAGAAAGAGCTCGCTCCTTGATAGCAAGTTTCTCAAAGAGTTCTTTTCGTCGAAGGTCCATTGCACTTTCGACTTTTCTTAGGCGGGAGAGGAGGAATTTGTTCTCTTGGGTGAGGCGAGATTCAGTGTGAGCGAGACGGGCTTGGGTTGCGTTAAGAGTGTTTTGGAGGGTTGTGCAGTGGTCTTTCCATGTTATGGATTGGAAGTTGGGTCGATGAAGGAGTGCATCGGATTGGTGGCGTTGACGTAAGGTATTGGAGGCTGGGAGGAAGAATGGATGGCCTTCGATTCGATCGCCGGTCACGACGATGGCGTTTCGTCTATTGTAGTTGATTTGGAAGGTGTGATGAGTGTCGACTTCATTGTCGTCTGCTGCATCATGGCAAGGTATTGGTGCCTCAGAAGAGCCATGTCGACGAAGAAGAGGATGAATGTCTGATTGAGATTCCTCAGTAGTCTTAACGTCGAGCTTATTGTCGTCCGAGACTCCGATGATGCTGTCTTGTCTGGAAGAGTATCGTGTATAGCTTGTGGCTGTTGTCGATTGAGATGTCCGTCGTGACGATAAGGCCTTCTCACTGTACACTGACGATGAGTGTGTCGATGATGAGGCTGGCCGATCTTGAAGCAAAGGCGCGATGCCTTCATGGATAGTGTTGAGGTTGTCAGCCTCGACTGAGTTGGTGATGGGTGAGGGCCAGGAGTTGTTTTCGATCTTTTCGATCTGCCTAACACCAGTCTGATCCCGATCGCTACGGTCAGATTGATGGGGCTGGCGCAATTTGCGGATACCCTCGGAGTCGAATAGACTGCTAAGGCGTTGTTTGGTCTTTTCGAACCGTGCTGGTAATGTTCTTCTGTTGTATTCCATCTTGTGCTGTAGTTGATGTTGGATTGTAGTAACGAGCGACTAGACCGACGATTGAAGCGGGTGTTGAAAGCAACGCGATTGTCATATACATTCTCTATGCTTTCAAGAGGATTTGCCTAAGCCGGCTTGAGACCCTTTGTGTAGCCGTTTGGCCCGTCTGTTTTCCTCTCTGGCTTTCCGCTCAAGCTTTCGACTCACTGTACGTTTCATGTCCCGCTTTTGAAAGTTAACATTCGAGACGCTCGGAAGAAGTATACGCCACTTCCGTACAATGATTCGCCTATCAGTGATTAGTGTTGAAGTAGAGGACTGCGGAAAAGGCACTGCATATGATCATGTGAAAGTGTCCACGAGGACGGGTCGCACATCTTAGTCGTTCACATCCTGAAGACACCGAAGCGGGTGTCCTTAGGCTCAACACTGCCTGTCATCGCCGCCTGTAGGCCCATGCCGAGCACCCTTCTGGTATGTGAGGGAGGTATAACACCATCATCCCATAATCTCGCTGTGCCGAAGGTTACCTCACTTTCCCTCTCTATCCTTTCCTTCAATTCAGGGTCAACTTTCTTTCCCACTGCGGCCATGACAGATGATAGTTGCTCGGCGCCCATCACGCTAGTCTTCGCAGATGGCCAACTCCATAAAAACCTTGGACTGTACGCTCGCCCACACATGCCATAGTTTCCTGCTCCCGCGGAAGACCCAACCAGGACAGTGAACTTTGGCACGCTGGCGCAAGCAACAGCTGTGACTAACTTGGCACCATTCTTTGCAATGCCTCCCTTCTCGGCATCCTGCCCAACCATGAAACCGGAGATGTTCTGGAGGAATATGAGTGGGATGTTACGCTGACAGCAGAGTTGGATAAAGTGAGCACCCTTCAGACTGCTTTCGCTGAACAGAATGCCGTTGTTTGCGATGATGCCCACGGGATGACCGTAGATGGTGGCGAAGCCGGTGAGAAGCGTCGTTCCGTATGCGGGCTTGAACTCAGAGAACTCGCTGCCGTCAACAATGCGAGCAATAACTTCGTGCATGTTTATGCTCTGCTTAAGGTTGGTCCCTACAATTCCGCCGAGCTCTTCAGCGTCATATAAGGGTTCCTGCCAGCCCTCTTTTCGAGAAAGGTTGCCTGTTCGTGGATAATTGAGATTCGCAATACTTCTTCTGGCTAAGACGAGTGCGTGAGCATCATCCTCGGCGAGGTAGTCTGTAACGCCCGAGACTTCAGAGTGTAACTTGCCACCTCCCAGATCCTCGGCGCTCACCTCTTCACCAGTCGCGGCCTTGACGAGCGGTGGCCCTGCCAGGAAAATGGTCCCTTGTTCTTTTACGATTATGCTCTCGTCGCTCATGCTGGGAACGTAGGCGCCACCCGCTGTGCATGAACCCATGACGACGGCTATTTGAGGGATACCCTGAGAACTCATGTTGGCCTGGTTGTAGAAGAGTCGTCCAAAGTGGTCTCTGTCTGGAAACACATCCGCCTGATGCGGGAGATTGGCACCTCCAGAATCCACCAAGTATATACAAGGAAGCCGATTCTGCTGAGCGATTTCCTGGGCTCTCACATGCTTTTTGATGGTGATCGGATAGTACGAGCCGCCTTTAACAGTCGCATCGTTGGCCAAAATCATACACTGTACTCCTTCTACGGTGCCTATGCCGGTCACAATACCACCGCCTGGCACCTCCTCGCCCGGATACAGATCGTGTCCGGCAAGTGCACTGAGCTCCAGGAAGCTCGTACCTGGATCTATCAGAGCGGTGATACGATCTCGCACGAGCATCTTGCCGCGCTCGACATGTTTTTGTCTCGTTTTATCTGAGCCTCCCTTGGCAGCAGCTTCGTGAAGCGCTGTCAGCTTGGCCATGTATTCACCCATTGCCGTCGCATTCTCCTTGAACACATTGCTGTCGCTATCGACAGCTGTCTGGATGATCGAGAGCTGTGCAGCCTGCTGTGGGCTCGTATATGTTGCTGCTCGCCGTCGCTGATGGAGGCATTGAATGGTGGGGACTCGTCGTCGCGGGACACGGTATAGAGCTCGCGTCAGGACGCGAGTTGGGAGTATGGTAGCCATAGCAAGGCTTGATCAGGAGGTGAGCATGCAGCACGCCTCGCACGATGCTCACATATTGGGACGCGCCCTTTTCATCAGCGGAGGAGCAATTGGCAAAGCATCGACCGCATTGTGAGTTCCTTGTGCCCTCGGCTCAAGGAATGCTCGTGATCGGCGCAAGGAGTTGGAGGAGCTCCCCGGCTAGCAGCGGCTCTCCATGTCTATGTTCATGTGCATTGCCCTTTCTACTCCACCTCCACAAAAGTATTCCCTTCTCACGCTGTCGCCACGCGTAGACCAGTCCCCGTGAAGTCTTTCTCCTCTGCAATAATGCCTCCCTTACAGCCTTGTAGAGCAGCCTTGCTGCAGTGCGTTCGGTCAACACCACTTCGAGCAACGAGACAGACAGTATCGGCCCAATGGCAGCGACGACATGCCTCGACTAGAAAACATCCGAAAGGCTTCGAGCCTCCAACGCAGTCTGAGCTAGAGGAATTGCGAGAACGAACAGTAGAGTTTGTACGACGAGAGATTCCTCAAGATCTTGCTCAAGCCACCGATCACAAGAATGAGTTCCCCAACGAGCTGTGGCAGAAGCTCGGAGAGGCTGGCTTCTTGGGCATCACAGCAGATGAAGACTATGGTGGGCTAGCGATGGGTTACCAGGCTCATTGTGTGGTATTAGAGGAGCTTAGTAGAGCATCAGGAAGCATTGGTCTGTCATATGCAGCACACTCGCAGCTATGTGTGAACCAATTCCAATTGCATGGCAATGACGAGCAGAAGACGCAATGGCTGTCAGGCCTCATTTCTGGAGAGAAGATCGGTGCTTTGGCTATGTCAGAACATACGGCAGGCAGTGATGTGGTCAGCATGAAGACGACGGCGAAGAAGGTGGACGGCGGATATCAACTGAATGGCTCCAAGATGTGGATCACAAATGGACCGGATGCGCATGTCATTGTTGTTTATGCGAAGACAGAGCCTGAAGCTGGCAGCAAAGGCATCACTGCATTCCTGGTGGATACTACTGCACCCGGATTCAGCGTGGCCCGAAAACTTGACAAGCTTGGCATGAGAGGCAGCAACACTGGAGAGCTTCTTTTCGACAACGTCTTCGTGCCGGATTCTGCGATGCTCGGTCCACTCAATCGAGGTGTCAAAGTGTTGATGGAGGGTCTTGACCTGGAACGACTTGTCCTCTCCGCCGGACCTCTGGGCTTGATGAAGGCCGCTCTTGATGTCACACTACCATACGTCCACGAGCGGAAACAGTTTGGCATTCCATTGGCGCACAATCAATTCATACAAGGAAAGCTTGCAGACATGTACACGAAGTATCGCGCTAGCTCCGCCTTCACCTACTCTGTCGCGAGGGCAATCGATGAGAGCTTCGAAGCTCCAGAGATCAAGACTCAGGATTGTGCAGGTGCGATCATGTATGCATCTGAGCGAGCGACAGAATGCGGAATGGATGCGATTCAATGCTTAGGCGGCATGGGTTACATGAACGAAATGGTTGCTGGACGGATCATGCGTGATGCGAAGCTGTATGAGATCGGTGCTGGAACGACTGAGGTGAGAAAGCTTGTGATAGGCAGAGCTTTCAATAAGGAGTATGCATCATGAAAACATTCATGATGAGCATGACCTCCCTCAAACCTAGGCGCCACCGTCCGAGCACTTGTCGCTTGAGCGAATGGCAATTTCGCGAACACATGCGAAACTTGCATGTGCAGACTTTTTGTCTGGCCTACTCACTGGTATTGCCCCAAGACATGCAGAACGTGGAATCACCTGACAATCGGTCGACACTGCAATACGGCCGCCGTTCAAAGAGCCCAGCTGAGACATGTGTGCCAAGATCGCCCATCAGCCTGCGATATCAGACATAAGGTCTCAGAACTTTTATCCTTAAGCAAGCGATGGTCGTTATTCTGGCGATCTCTAGTCGTGCTTCTCAGTGATCAAATCTTTCCACTCGGAGACATCCCCAAGAAGGCGTCCGCAGCCGACGCCGCTCGACAATCCAATGCTGGTCTCGTGTTTCTCTGGTTCCAATTCGCCATCGCTCTCGACAATGGTCACCTCTTTCAGAAGGAAAAATTCGAGCACTGAGATCATCGCCCGACCTTGCACGCCCCTATCAACCAAGTCTAAGAGATGTCGAATCTCGACAGCCAGCCACGGTGCTCCGCGCAGCGATGCCAGACGAAGCCGAGCGGACTCGGCGATTGAGATCAATCGTAAAGCGTTTCAGCAGAACCAAATCCTGAGCTACAACGAAAGCCAACAAGTCTACCAGCGCGATCCACAAACGTCTTCGAGCGATGGACAAAGCATCATAAACTTTCGCAAAGCCTTGCAAGACGATTCCACGCCCAGACGACCAGATACGCCAGCACACTTCGCGTTCCCACAGATAGGCAGTCCATGCTCCTCGAGCTCATTCCAGAGTGAGAAACGATACCAAGATCGTACTTCCAAAGACACAGATATGCTTCCGCCCGAACAACTGCATGGATATGAAGATTGTGTCTCTTCCAATCCATACAGGGTCAATTATCCAAAGCATAAGTCCGCTCTCACTCGCATCGTACCATCACGACACAAGGTCCATGTCACGAAAGCTGAGGCAGTGAGACCTTCTTCACAGCATGCAACCTTTCTTGCGCCTGAACGTGGCAAGCTAGTTGATGACTTGGAAGCCTCCACAAAGGAGCTTAACGAGGCAAGACGCAGGCTTTCCAAGGCTGAGGAAGAAGTCACGACTCTTAAGCAACAGCTCGCAAACTCAGAGCAACGCATTCGTGAGCTCAACGCTGATATCGCAAACAAAAGAGAAGGGATGAGAAAGACAGCAGAGCTGTGCACTAGCATCAGCTCTGAGCTACACGATCTCAAGTCTACTCAAGGCAAAGGCCCTTTATCCTTAGCAAGACATCAACGTAAGGTGAATGAGAATCTGAAGCTTGACAACCGGGATCTCACGAAGAAGCTCAAGCAAGCTCTGTCCGATCTATGTGAGATGGAGTTGAGGTGGAAGAGAGCCCAATCTAGAGCGTCAGAGGCTCGTTCGCACCTGAGGACTTGTGCTGAAGAGTGTCGTGGCCTCAAAGCTTTCGTGAGAAGCCAGGACAAGCGCCTCGAAGAACAAGATGAAGCACACGAGGTTATAGCTCGTGAGTCGGCCCTCAAACAAGCTGAACTGGTGGAGGCCAAAGCTGCGATGAAACAACTTCGTTCTGTCCAAGCTGAATTGAACGATACCAAAGCATCTCTTCGAAACGTCAAGGCTGCGAACAAGCAAGTCATAGCAGAACGTGATGCGGCGGAGGACGAGATTGGGCGTCTCGAGCAACGAAATCAGAGTCTTCTGCAGAAGTGGAGGTCTTCAGATGTTTTAGGTCTTCAGGAGGAAGTTGATCGGTATCGGAGATCTCTGGAGGCCACTGAGCAGAATAACCGACAGCTCGCAAAGGAGATAAATTCTTTGAGAAAGAGGCTAAGTGGGAATAGTTATGATAGTGGTATTGTTGTTTCTCCGAGACCGTTCTAAGGTAGAGTCAGCGAGAACGGAGCCACGTGTTGAGCAGAGAAGTGTATACGCAAGAATATGGAGCCATCTTCTGCCACGAACCACATGCAGTTCGTGTCCAAGTGGAGATTATCCTTGAACTGTTCATGTCTGGCTCGCGAACCACAATAAAAGTCGGATAGTAGCGGGTCGCGACAAAACTCTAGATAGCAGTGTCAAAATGAATATACTGACTTTGGAAAGGACAGCGTGACCTCGACTCGTCGATCGAGCTTTGGGGAGCTCATCGTGTGAGGCCAGTAGTAGTGATCACGAGCTATGTGACACCACGAATACCTGTTTCTCGGGCGCATTAAAACGCATAAGTCTCCCTGTAGTTTCGCTCGTTTGACTGCTGTCATTGTCACCTTTCTCCTCTGGTTATTATGTTGCTGTCCTAGCATCCACATGTGTTGTTGGCACTTCGTCAGCTGTGCATGTGAAAGACACTGATTCGATGGGCGCGCGTCAACGTGGAGCCTGGAGGACGAAATCCGACTCGAGCTGATGGACTCACACTGCTGCCCGAGGGGCGTTGCTGGCTGTGGTCCCACCACTTTTCCTCAGCAGCCCAACATGTCTGGTGTGAGGATGATGGCGCTCGCGAAGATCCAGGCACGCATGTGAAAGGTGCGGTTTCCGAGGAAAGGCCACAGAGTTCGGGTTTGCAGCGAGATACCTCCTTGTTGACTTTCCCCCTGCCGTGTCCGAACGGAAAGAGGGTGTTTCTCGAAGGCTTCTGGTGTGTGCAGATCAGGAACGCGAGGCGGGTGGAGAGCATCCGGCCGAAGCGGTAGCCTCGATTGGATCGGCTGTACTCGCGGTACATCCAGTCGTGGCGTTGGCTGCTGCGTCGCTCTGCCCTGTCTCAGTCTCATGTCTTGGTCCCATTCCCAGGCAGTACAGGAGCCGGCTATCATTTGCTTTGCTGGCATGACCTGAACGTGACTTGACTGGGGCGCGCAATCGCAGTCACCCTTCCACGCGCATGAAACGCTGTCTGCGCACTTTAACATGGCCGACTCCTCGCAACCACCTCCACCCGCTACCACCACTGCTCCCAAAAGTCCGCCTCTCGCCTTCGAAAAGACGCCCAACGACGCCCTCGTGCCGCCTATAGCACCTCCTCCGAATGACGGGGAACTGCCTAAATCTCCCTCAGAAGCCATGGGTCGCCTCAGTCCGCTGTCCGAAAGTCCCTTGGACTTGCAAGCTATAATAGAGAAGCAAGCCGAGGCAATCAAGCACCTACACAAAGCGTTCGCGGTGGAGAGAGAATCATGGGAGTTGGAGCGCAAGAGGTTCTACAATCGCATTGCGAGTCTTGAACAGCTGCTCAAGAATGGCGAGCACCATAGGTCAGCAAGACTTGTCGCAAGTCCCTCACCGCCACTAACAATGAGCAGCCCGGCCAAATCGCCTATTCTTTCGCCGTTCAATGGATCGGCCATTGTGTCACCGCAAGCGAGACCAGCACACGCGACATTCTCGTTACCTACCATTGCTGAGGATGAAAATATCTCGCCGTTGGCAGCAAGGCGGGATGGTGCCCCACAAACGATAGAGCTTCCAACGATGGGTGCGCTACCCGTTGAGGACGAGAGACCAAGACAAAGCTCAGTCACCTTTATGAATGCGGAAGGTATCAAGGTTGAGGAGATCCCACCCGCCAATAGGTCGCATGGTCTTTCACCACCTCCGCCTATGAATCGCCACATGGCAGGCCACACTCCGATTAAAGCTCCCAGGCCGCCGACTCCTCCGCCACAAAATATGTCCATGGATGGCATTGAAGATACTCCGACTCGCCACAACACCCACATCAACACACTCCTTACGCAGCACAGTGACGACGAAGACGACATGCCATTGAAAGGACCGCTTCACATGCCAGAATTGCCTCATCAGCCAGATGCTACTAATTTCACGCTCGATGCTTTGACGCACCGACTAGAACACATCGAAAAGCATCCCGATGCGGACGATGCAAGGCCAATGGTGTATAGTCATCCTACCCCTGGCGTGGGTTCGCCTGCGAACGAAGTCGAGGACAAGCACAGTGATGAGGCCAGTCCAAACACGAAGGCAAAGTTAGACGAAGCGCCGTTCGCACCTGTTGGAACCGTCGCTTCCGAGATCCCACCACAGTCTCACACATCCGATATCAGCTCAAAGCTGGGTTCACCAGATGGCCATACACTGTCACCACAAGAAGCCCACGAAGCCAAGGTCCAACAGGACTTCGAGCAGGGCGGGATTCGTCTCAAGAAGAAGACGAGTACCAATTTTGGCGCACCTTTTGGATCTCTAGCAGGATTCCCAATCAGTCGAAAATTGTCTCATGAACCTTGAGATGGCGTTCATTTGTTTTTCTTGCATTTCAACTAGGTGTTTATAGGTGGATGGGAAGATACCCTGGAAAAAGGCATGAAAAGCCTACTTAGAGCAAGGAATGGGAAAGGAAAAGCAGAGAAAAAAGGACCTACCTATCTAGACGTCTGTACTGCACAGATGAGCACGAGTGCGATCATTCATTGTGGAAGTAGCTGGATAGCTGCTGAGAAAGAATGCGCGTGCATTAACATTGCTCGCATCAGCTCTCAGATTCGAAATTTTGATCCGTACTAACGTGCCGTTCGGTATCCCGATGCAAGAGCTGCGAAGGCCAAGGAATGGTTCAACACTTTTCGCATTAACCGCGCATCAGCCATCAGGATCGAAGCTCCGCTATACTGATCTCGTAGTCCGGCTCGGCATCCCGACGCAAGACATCTAAACTCCGAGGAATGGTGTTCACAGCATCCCTTGCTTCGCATCTGCGACCTCTTTACGCGTGCCGCTTGTCACATTCTTCAGGCGCGCCCCAAACACTCTGGCTTGAAGCACAAAAGACAACCTCGCCGCGCTCCTGACCTGCCACCCCTTGGACAGCTTCTGGATCTGCAAGGCACCACGAACGTGATCCTGCTATCTGGCAAAATGGGATATGCCTGCATCGTGGCCGACCGGAACTCGAAAGGATAAGTACTTGTGCTGTCTCGTCCCTATGGTCTTTTTTTCAGGGTTTTGTAGCATATTGCTGCTGCTGCCTGTCCTTCGCTACTTTCACTTCACACTCGCTGCTGTCATCCTTGGAATAAGCATAAATCCATAGACCCGAAAGCTACCAAGATGCTTTTCACAAGAACAACCAGCGGCCTGCTTCTCACAGCAACAATCTTCTCGACAACATTGGCAAACCCCATCCCAGCCTCAATGAACGAAATCGAAAAACGCTGGGCAGCGGGAGATTCAGAAGTAAGTACACCTCTCCTCCCTCTACTCCCATCCTAACATTTCTTCTCCCATTAGCAACAAATCCACGCCGGTCTCTCACACCGCGACATGACACCCGCATGGCCCGTCGTTCGAGACGCAAATTCTGCTTCTTTCGCATCGGCTACAGATGAACGAAGTCTTGAAGTCGCTGAAAAGCGTGATACTGGGTTCCCGGCATGGATGTCAAAAGTCCTAAGTTCTTCGAGGAGCAGGTTGAGGACTGATGCTGGGAATGTTGTTGTTTTGAGACCGAGGAAGGCAAGGTACTACTTCACGTCTGATTCTTGATGGGCCAGAAGAGGTGATGGAAGTCTCTCATTCTCATTACTGCTGCTATGCTGTCTCTTGGTACAAGTATGAAACGCTAGAGGTGGTATCATGAGTTATACGAAGTCAATGAAAAACGAAGCAAAGTTCAAAATGCCTTTCCCTTCTCCTTTCCTTGCAAGCCCATGTTGCAGCCGATCTATGCCGTTGTCATTGCCGTTGCCGTTTGCTCCTTAACACCTGAATTCAATTAGTATTCATTCGCTGAAAGACTTGAATTTGTGATGTGCTCACCTCGCTGATTAAAAGCACTAGCATTGCCGATTACAGACCAAAGTCACCTTGCGACACCTTCTCAGCGCGCGCAAGCATAGCTCGCAGAAGTGAAAGGCGCTGGTTAAGCTCCATTACCGCCGTGAGTCTCGCTTGAATGTCTTCGCCCATCCGCGTGTCGTCAATCTCAATCTGCTTCATACGTGCTTCGTTGAGTTCGACCTGAGCAGTATTCTTCTGCAGCTGAAGTTGAAGGGCTTGAAATTTGTCGTAATTCTCTATCACCACGCTGCTTGCGCTTGTGCTGACACTGCTGTGTGGCGAAGATGGTGACGGATCCTGGCGATCACTGATGCTGGGTGGTCCGGCTGTTGTTGCGCTGTATTGACTTGGTATGCTGGCGGTCTCACTAGGACGTCGTAGCATGGAAAGTTCAAGGTTCTTGCGCCTTTGTGTACGCGCTGCGAAACCGCTGGTGGCCATGTTGTTGGATGTTGTGTCGTGTCGGATGCTGATGATCAGGTGATGATGTTGGTGATAGTCTTTTGAAGGTGCATTGCTTTTCTTTTGCTTGTGACAGCACGTGCGGCGACGGCAACTCAGGTAGAGAGCTTCATCGGCTGATGAAGTTTTTTTGGCGAGGGACGAGGTTGGTTTTGAATTGACAGCACTTCTTTCGCCGTTGCGGCTTGAGTAAGACCCTTGACCGTTTGTGGAAACCTTGAATCCAAGGAAGGAGGAGCCGTTGACGAAGTTGCCTTTCCAAGATTTGTAGGGAGCAAGCGACCAGTACAGCGCACAGATTTGGTATGGCAGCGGAAATGGCTCCACGTACGTACACAGAGGTGAGATGTGAAGCAGGTTTATGGGTACGGCGCAGATGATCGACTACATACCTGGTTGCCGTTGATCTGCAAATGACGATAGAGGCTCATTTCAATCTTGCAGGAAGTGCGCCAAGCTAGAGAAGATAGTTCGAGTGCGGACAGCGGTTGTAGCAAGGGAGTTCGAATGGCTATAATAGTGCCGGCGAGCATGTCGTCGCCCGGGGCATTAGAAGCACCGCGGACACTTGGCCATACCACGCCGCTAGGACCTCTTGCCTGATTGCACTGTATCTGCGCTTCCATCACACTGGACATCTCAATCTTGCGACTGGCGGAGCCGTGGGGTAAACATGGCCTAGGCAAGGCTGGAGTAGGGGGTCAGTATCTGTTAAGATCCAGGTTCTTTGCTGCTCGTGCTGCAGGTTATAGTGCTACTCCGAAACTTTAAAAACGCGCTCCGCTCCGCTTCCATCGGCAGCCGGCAGTCCAGGATGTGGAGATCCACGCAGCTAGACGAGATTGACAGCTGGTGACCGAGAAGACACCGATTGTCTGCTTTGACATATGTGGAAACATGTCTGCGATCAACGTAATTCAAGGAAGTATCAGCCGGCTAACAGAGAAGATACCGACTGGCTCTGTCGTTCATCGCTGAAGCGAGTAAGACGGCGCTGGTCTCTGAAACACAAGCGTATAAGGAAATATCCGAGCCAAGTGCAAAGGTGTTTCACCTTTTCCACGTAAGGAGCTATATTAGCTTGCTTCCTCCCTAGGAACGATTAAACGTTCTGCCAAAAATACAATCACGACCACATACCCTTCAGCAGCACGGTCGCGAGGCGAGTCATTGACGTCGATTTCCTATTATTGCAGCTTCATCAAATACAGGCGAGGAAGTCGACTCATTCATCATTCAATTTGCTTGATGCTTCGTACTGCGTATCTGCGTTAGTCAACGCTTTGACGTGGTGGTATCTCTTCGTTATGCCATAGCGCCGCCCATTTCCTAGACTCCATCTACTCTGAGACGCCGCTGCTATGCAAATTTCAATCAAGTCGAGTTGTGTAGCCGATGAGGCGTGCTTCCAGGCCGTGGACAATGTAACCTAACTCATTCCAACAGCCATGATCGCGCCGCCGAAAAGACGCTTCACTTCCAGCCAGTCGACCTCGCGTGGGTAGTCGACCCCTGCGTGCAGCTTTATCCAGTCGGCGAAGGTGAGCTTTTCAACCGGGCGTAGTCAGACACCCATTGTGAAATCGTGCTCAATTCCTGGCGTGACGGAAGCCATGAACTTGAGGAAGACAACCAGATATTGATCGACGCGAATAGCTGGAGCCTCGTCATCCTGAGATCCGTCCGACGACAAGACCTCCCACTCGCCCTCGGCATCCTTCTCCTTGCCCTTGGATGGTGCTGACTTGTCTTTGATGTCGAGCTTGGTTGTCTGGTCGACCAGGCCCTCCATGCCAGCAGACGAAGGCTTCTCGCCATGCTTCATCTTCTCAATACGGAGCTTCAGTGCCGCATCGGCGCGATCGAGCAGCACCTTCATGACACTGGCATGCTTGCAAGGGTGCACCGAAGCAGTCTTAATAGGTGGGTTGGTGAAGTTGAAGTCCTCGAGTGTGACAGTCTTGTCTTTATAGTCACCGACAATGTCTTCCATCATAGCAATCGGCAGAAGTGGCTTATTGTTGGAATCGTATCCTGACAAGTACAGACGCGGGGTACGGTAGTATGGTGTGTAGGTGATGTACAGAGTATAGGTGCGCAATCTGTGAGCGACTGTCAGCAAAATGAGCTCCTCATAGTTTTCAAAGCAGACTTACCCATCACTGCCATCCTTCTTGCCAGCACTCGGGTCGCGAATGATTGCCTCCTCATCGTCTTCCTCGTCGTCCATGTCCGGAATCTCCTCCTCTTCGGCTTCCTCGCCCAACTTGCCGTCATCATCGACAGTCTTAACATCCTTCATGAGTTCGGCATCCTTCTTGTTCTCAGCAGTGCTATTACCACCCGCCTTAAGCCATCCGTCATCCTCTCCGCCATCCGAGCCTGACTCCTTCAGCATGTCGAGCACAAGCTGATCCTCGCCACTGGCCGAGCCGGCGAAGTCGTCAGCCTTGATACGCTTGCGACATGGCACGCCACGAGTGATGAGGTACTGCTTGTCGGCTGGGAAGTATGAGACGCGCTGGCTTTCAGAAGCGGCACCAGACCAGCTCCAGCTTGGGAACTTGTGGACTAGAAAGTCGCCGGCGGCTTGGAACTCCTCTGGAGTGATCTGGCCGGTGTTGCGAAAGTCGCTGTTGTGGCTGATCGGAGCGAAGCGGTCACGGAGAGGGTCGATGAAGGAGTGGATGAGGTTCTGCATGATGGGGTTCGTTTCTCTTTCACTATTTGGCAGAGAGTCAGCCAGCTGCCTTAAAAAGGTCCAGTCCAGTCCGGTGCACGTCCAGATCCAGAGCTGGCGAAAGCTGTACGGCAGACGATGGCTATGGCAATGGCGCGGCAGTCGATATGGCTATGATGTTGTTGTAGAAGCGAAGTTGGCAATGTGAGTCGAGAGAGATGTCTAAGGCCGAAGCTCACCTGCCAACCTGCATCACTCACGCGGGGCAGAGCATCAGGGCTAGGCAGGCACGTTTCGGCTTCCCGGTCCGTCACAGGGTCCAATAAGCTGCTTATCTAATACACCCGTCGTGGCTTGTCACGAAGAACCAACCTCCTTCCAGACGACCTCGGCCACACCAACATGTTCCACCTTCAGCTATGAGTCTGAACATTCAGTTGCCCAAATCGTTTCGCAATCAGTATGTCAAGCAAAAATGTTGAGCCTCGCATTATCGGCCTCAGTCGTCTCGTGTCTCGAGAGAATGCAACAGAAATTATTGTTACGCTCCATTGAGTCCAAACTCTTTGTGCTTTCTATCGTTGATACGACAGTGGGAACTGCGGCATATGGTTCTCTGGTTCTCAACTGCTGACGCAGCCATTCACGCACCTTCCAGCACACTCGGATGCAGATCAACCCGGTTCCAATGTCATCGGAGCCGTCTCAGCAGCCGTGCCTCTGTGGACAAGTTATTTAGCACGATCTGAACCTCTTTCTCCTCTCTGTTTCTGTCAGCCATTGGACCAGAGAGACGAGCTTATGATTACTGGTAAGAAGTGCTTCCCGGTCGCACCTACCGGTCTCACTACTGATCCTTGGATTCGAGGTGGAACCTTGACACATGGTTCCAACGTCAGGTCTGAGCACAGTGATGATCTGGTGATAAGTGGTATCGAGATTCGTCTCTTCGAAGTGTCAAGAAATTGAACCACCTATCCATTCCGAGAGCCATAGAGGACTTCCAGTGACTTTTGAGATCATAACGGCGGGCGAGACATTTTCTACTACTGTCTTTTCAAGTCATCATGTCTCAGCGTCTTTTGGGCAAAATCGCCATTGTCACAGGCAGTTCTTCCGGTATAGGACGAGCCATTGCTGAAGCTTATCGCCACGAAGGCTGCACAGTTGTGCATGCCGATCTGGTTCCACCAACGAGGACAGACATTGGTTCCAGTGGGACAGCGCCGGTGCCCGAGATTTCCACGCAAGATGGCGCCGAGTACGACTTCATCAGGACAGATATGACTAGATCCGAGGACGTAAAGGCAGCGGTGGAGTTTGCCGTGGCGAAGTATGGTCGCTTAGACATGTATGCTTGTATTCTTGGCCAGCACGCAAATCACGAGAGATTGCGTCCATCTCCAGTACAATTTACTAATGACTGGTATAGCATGGTCAACAATGCTGGCATTGCACCTGAGATACAAGATCTGAGACCGGTATGGGAGACCGACGAGTCCATGTGGAATAAGACGAATGATGTGAATTCTCGTGGTGTGTTCTTCGGCACCAAATATGCAGCACTGCAGATGATCAGCCAACATGCAGACGCCGACGGATCCAAGGGTAGCATTATCAATCTTTCAAGCGTCTGTGGACTCAGGGCAATCGTGGGCTCTGGTATCTTGCTGTCTTTCAAAAACATCGGTGACTTCTGTCCTGCTGACCACTCCTAGTCGCCTATTGCGCATCGAAACACAGCGTAATTGGCATCACCAAATGTGCCGCGCTCGAATGTGGCCCCCGAGACGTTCGCGTCAACGCTATATGTCCAGGCTGTGTGTGATCGCGGGCAGCTGCTCTGGGAGATACCATGTTGGCTGACTTGATATTAGATGTTGATACACCAATTTTGAAGAATGCTGCATTCTGGTCCGACCCATCGCAGCTCGCCGCCGCCAATGCACGACATGCGCTCGGCGGCGTGGGAAGACCTGAGAAGATTGCCGGTGCTGCAGTATTCCTTGCATGCAAGGACAGCTGCTGGGTGAATGGTGCGACGATGCCTGTTGACGGAGGTTACATTTGTGCCTAGGGAGCATCGGTACCGAGAGCAGGGTCCTGACGTTGAGGCCGATGCAGTCACGTAGTGTCGATCGTGCGTATCAGGTTAACCCATCTAAATCGCTATCATCATCTACGGAAGGACTTGAAATCTCCTTCTGAGTCTCAGTTGGTTGATGTCAAGCAGCAATAGCTGCTTTACCGGCTACCTTTCTCTCCACCTATAGCGTAATTGCATGCACATTGATCAGGTGGTCCTGTTTGCTCTCTTCGTCGTAGTGCTCAGCGGAGACCCGACGGAAAGAAAGATCCTTGGCTACAAACTCTTCGAGTGTGACTGGAGTAGTATCTCCAAAGGACGATTTGAGAGTGCGGCCGTATCGTAATTGCTTGATGTGGCCACGGCGAGGCCAACATGTAGCGAGGCCATCCTCAATCGTGACGCCTTGCTGTCTGACCAACTTCGCCGCTGGAGATGGCTCAAGGGTACTGTTGTGTTCGTCGAATGCAAGTTGATTGAGTGTGTCTCATGAGCTTCGAAGTCTTCTCCAAAGGAGGGCGAGAAGTGGACAAGTGACCGACGGCGTACACTCAGTCCTGTGCTTACCTGCGCATAGCTCGTGAAACGACTCAGGAGCAGCTGACTCCAGCCACGATGCCGTTGCCTTCAGCGTCCATCGTAGAATGAGCGAGCGATTAATAGGTGAACAAGACCATACCTGTCGTCATTACCTCACCTGCTGGCAGCTCTGCGGTCTTAGCAAGGGGAAAATTCCTAGCTGCGACTTTATGAGCTGCGAAGTACGCATTGGGGCGGAGAGAGAATCGAATAAGTGAACTGAGGACACATCGAAAATTGTTATCTCACCTGCATTCCTCTCTCAGGCAACCTGAGCATTACAGGTGTCAGCTGCAACTTCATCAGCTCCACACAACTCCCGTCTCAGAGCTTAATGCGCGAGAAGTGATGGCGCTGATCGAACACTACCTCCTCTCCAATCTTGTTATGCAGATATTGATGTTAGCACATTCCGGAATAATTGAATGGTAGCTCCCAGCTCGACTGGCTAGACGAGACCACTGTCTGCGACGCCACGAGCTCGGAGGGCCCACGCTTCCTGGAGTTGAATGCTCACCGATCAGTCAGGTCTTCGGTCACTAGTGACTGAGAATGAGGCCTGGGCAGGAATCATATTGCGTAAGCGAAGACCTCGTTCTTGTCATCCAGCGACGACACAGAGAGAAGGACCTCTGAGACTTCGTTCAACGCGAAATGCATTTGTTCAGACTGGTCGGTCTCCTTTGACTCCGAGCTCGGGTAAATGTCGTCGTCGTAACCAAATAAAGAGCCCTCCAGATCAGCGAGACGGCCCTCGACATCCTTTTCTGAGTAGTCACGCAATTGCACTACCTCAGCATCCTGTGGCATGTCTGAAGCCACCGATCTCATTCGCTTCAGCTTCCGAATCACCTTTCGAATGGCTTCAGAGTTTGAAGATTTTTCTGCAGCGGCGGTGTAATTGTTGGGCAAATGGGCCGCTCGCTGAGGAGACGAGATTGTCCAGGCTTGGGGCATTTGTCTATACCAAAAGAGCGCCAGTGAAACGGCGATCTGTTCTGCCGTCCGAGCATCCTCAAAGCGCCCACGAAACGTCGAAAGCTCAGTGTAGAACTTTTCGTGTGGCCCGTGGTTGGAGTCGTTGTCTGTGACCAAAGTGGACGCGGCTTTCTTGAGATCTCTTGTGCAGCGCTCAGTGTCGTCCGAAGAGAGTGTAGATGGTTCAGTGACATCAGGCGATGGCTCAGGGCTGTCGTGAGGTGGCAGCTCAGGACTGTCAGTGGGCTTCGATGGCATGCGAGTGCGTTTGGACTGCGCTGTTGTATTGGCTTCGCTGTCGGCTGATTCGGCGTCCACCAAAGCGCGCTTCTTAGCATTTCTGCTTGAGCCAGCTGCCTTCGATTTGGTGGCTTTCTTTCTTGGTGCCACAGCCTCTCTCAAAGAGACGTTATCACCGAATTTCTTCTTCTCGTCCGGATGATCGTCGTACCACTCCGACCTCAGTCTCTGGGAGATTGCTGGAGCTTGTTTGATGTTGCAGTTCTTGGATAGGGCATCAGTCTGCGACAGGTGCCTACTACCGACTGCAATCGGCTTCCTGATCCTTGAGTCCGTCTTCAGCATCGGCATGTTAGAATGATGCTCTCACAGAAAGCGTCGCATGTGCTCGGCGTATGGCAGACGGGATTTGCACTCAATCATCATCTTTCGCCTTGCTTCGGAGGAGGTGGCATCTTGCCACTCGCAAAGTAAAGACTGCTGCAAATCAATTTCTGCTAAGACAGCGCTTGCGTGCGGCATATAGGGCATGCAGTCCGAGACCGGCTGAAGGCGTGGCCCTGACAAAGACAGGCTGTTCGCTATAAATCACGACAGGAGAGCTGTGATTCAATCTCAACCGCTCCGCGTAGGTGTGGTACTCGGTAGCGTCGGTCTGCGAGGTTGCGAGCATAGTTAAGGGGTCGTACGCAGAGCTGCTCTGTTCGAAACACAAAAGTGTCTCACAATCTAGCGGCAGCAGAGTCTCGTCAGCTCGGAGCAGTTTTAGTCGCAAGGGTGAAGCCTGAGTAGACGAAGCTATTAGATACGATTGTGCGTAGACCACAGTCGTTCCGCATCTTACAAATCGTTGCATCGCCGGATAGGCCGGCATGGTGACCGTCTGGTCCGTCCGGGACACTTGAGCCAGGTAGTGTTGTGAGTAGAACAAGCATGTCTATTGTTTGCGTCAAGCAATCAGCATTTGACCTTCGTAGGTTGTAGCCATAATTGGTGTTTACTGGAGCCGGGACCAAATGAGGATTTCCCTCATTCTCAGCTGACTCACGGCATTGAAAGCCTGTATCCTCGACCGTCAAGCTTTTGAAATCAAGCTTAAGGCTGAGAAGGGCCAAATCACGCCGAGCACGATATGACGGGTCAGGTAGTTGGCCAAGTAAAAGCAAAGCGAACGATCGTCCATCTTGGAGGACTTCAAAACCTGTGAGAGCTTCACACTATCGATCATCCAACGATCACGTTGCCTTCCTAATTATTAGCTTGGAAGCATCGTATTCATAACATGGCCAACTCAGACAGTCGGCTATCGTACCTTGCAGCGTTGATCTCGAAGAATACCGAAGTCTTCGAGGCATATCTCTGCGAAAATGCTATACCAGACCCTTCATTCGAGATCGACGGTCCTCTCTTAGACGGCCCTTTTCCACCCCAAATCGACGCCGCCAGAATCACCATTCAAGATGCCACTCTCGAGCTCCGCGAACTCACAATCGGCCCTCGTATCGGTCTGCTCGCAGTGTGCAACTCTGGTCGTGCGGACATCGATACTATCTATCGTTACAGTATCGCACACTTGGTCCCGGTCGATGATCCTCAAGGTACTACGTACGAAGCTCTATCAGAGCGGACCGGACTACCAGTACCCACCCTGCAAAGGATTATCCGCTGTGCAATCGTGAATCGGGTCTTCTTCGAGCCGTCACCTGGTCATGTCGCACACTCAGCAGCAAGCAGACTCATGGTGACAGATCCAGTCATGGAGAGTTCCGTTGGCTTCGCGGTCCAAGAAGCCAATCCCGCCATAAGATTTCTTGGACGAGCGTTGACAAAATTTCCGACGGCTGATAAGCCGACGCATAGTGCTGCCAGTCTTCTTGAGGTTGCGTGCGAGAAAGTCATGAACACCAAGGAAGATGACAGGGAGCTAATGACTCACTGGGATATTTTGGCGAAACATCCTGACCGAGCGGCGAGATTCGCACAGAATATGACCGCTTGGCAGAAAAGACCTGCCAATGCCGTAGAGCACGTTATCGATGCCTTTGAGTGGGGAAGTCTGTCTGAGGGCAGTGTGGTGGTCGACGTTGGTGGCAGTCACGGCGAGGTTGACATTGCGATCGCAAGAAGATTTTCGCACACAAAGCATGTGGTGCAAGATTTGGAAGCCACGATTGAGAGCGCTCCGGACTTACCGGAAGCTGTCGCAGGCAGAATCAAGTTGCAGGTCCATGACTTCTTTGCGGAACAGCCCGTGAAGGGAGCAAGTGTGTATCTTTTGAGATGGATCCTTCATGACTGGATGGACAGATATGCGATCAATATTTTGAGATGTTTGATTCCGGCGCTGGTCAAAGGAAGTCGCGTCTTGATCATGGATGCTGTTTTGCCTGCGTTGAGGACTGTGCCGAACACTGTCGAGAGAGATGCCCGCTACATGGACATTGCAATGATGGCATTGTACAATGCGGGCGATAGAGAGGCAAGTCAGTGGGAGGCTCTGGTGAGGCAGGGGGACCCGAGGTTTGTCTGGCAGGGAGTCAGGCATATTGAAGGTAGTGCTTTGAGCACGATGGAAGTCGGATGGGATGGTTGATGGAAGGGAGGATGTCGACGTTGATGGGGAGATCGAGGTTCCGCAGCTTCGGGTTCGCATTCCTATTTGGGAATGTGCCAAGACTTGAGTGAATGTACCACACCGCGTCGTGAAAATGCAGTACACTGTTGATGGGCAGTATGGACAGAGACGCAAGTGGTAGAGCATAGTCTGATGTTACTTGTGTGTACGTGAGTCATTCCAAAGGGAGCTTCTCTGACCATGGCTTGGTCAAAGAGTCATATAGAGATCATAGTTATTGCTTCACATCCAATCAGTAGCTGCCCTGGTGGTCAGTATAATCGTTGACATTGTCCTCGAACTCATTCTAACACCCTCGCAGTAGTTGGTTATCGTGAGTTAGAGCGTTCATCCAATGATATGCTCTACTAACAGTGCTTCTAGACGTCAGTCTAACACACTGAAGGTCGCGTAAGTCGCTACATCGTCCTCAAGCTGTTGAATATGTTCTAACGCTCATCGTAGCGGTTCAAGTCCGGCGGGCAGTAGGATTCATGTTCGCATGAGGTTCTGGCAATATGTCCGCATTTGTCCTTCTCTTTTTGCCCTTCTGGCCCAGCTTTTAGCTGAATGCTGGGCCGACCACTTTTCTGTCCTCGGCTTTTAGATTCACACCATTTCGGGCCAACTGACAGCAGCGAACCTGTCTGAAAGCATTATGAGTCGATTTTCAAGTTAGCTTGACAGGCGAGGTAAGTTTGGAATGATTGCTAGTCGACACACACTACGTAGTGGCAGATGATCGATCTCCGCGCGTGTTCATTATAGTCGAGACAGTGCTTAGACATGTATTGTCTAGACAATGGACTCAGATATGTATGAACGAGACAATGGAAGACCGCCCGAGATGAGTTGTCCGGCCGAGCAGGTGTGATGTGGATGGAAAAGGTCGATATTTATTTTCCGATCGGTTCGATCATATCAGACAATTGCAACCATGAGCATCGCATTCTCGATCGTCTATACATGTCAAGTAGACTCTGAAGCTGCTTTCGAGATGTTCTAATGCGCTGCGCTCATTGTGGAAATGCTATGGCTTGCTGATTGAAATACGAACGATGCTTGCATCTGTCGTACGCATTCTGCTTACCATCCCGGTGAGTAGCCCCTTTGCAAGGCCATCGGCTCAGGCTGCTTGGAAGACCGAGTGATATTCTGAGAGTGCCGACATTGGATCCATGGTCTCTGGGCTTGACTGATGAATAGCTCGTGGACAACCGACGCTGCAATGCGGTTCTGACCTGACCTTGCGACAAGCAGAATAGCTCGTGGACAACCGACGCTGCAATGCGGTTCTGACCTGACCTTGCGACAAGCAGAATTTCCAGACCAATAAGTTCCTCTTTGCTCAAAACACCCGCGCCTGTCCATGCTGGTACTCTCTATTCCCAAACGCCATCGCTAAGCCTGACAACAAGTCGGAAACCTCTTCACTCGCCCATCAATATGCTAACCTACAGCTTGTCAGTCAATGTTGTGAATCCTGGGTAATACGTTGAACATACTGCCATAGCAACGCAGCATAAGCTCACATATGGACTCAGCCTCTCACCAACTCGAGCTGCGCGCCAGAATGTGCCAAGAGGACTGGTAAAGGTCAGCATTCAATCTGAGAATGACTTTTTGAGCGGCGAGATGCCGTTTTATTTTCGCATACCCGCTCTTGTTGCGATCAAGCCATGCTGGAAAGACTCCATGGATATATGTGCAGGAGCATATGAAAAGGAGGACCACCAGGAGAAAGGTCTGGAATTTGAGGATGCCGAACATGGCTGAAATCGCGTTCTTCCAATCAACGTAATCTTAAGGCGCTTCAGATCTGCTTTTGCTTGTCGTGAGTCCGGTGAGTGTGAAGAGTGATAATCAGTCTGCTGCCAGATGGTGAGATGCCGTTGCCAGGTTGCAAGTGCCAAGCCATCATCAAACGTCACGTGCATCTCGAAGCTTCACTTGAGCTTGCTTCGCAACTACATAACACCCCGTAAACACTTCCACTAAACATCGACGACACAAGTCGCGAACATGGCCGAGCCTCGAGCGCGCATGCGCACGAAAGGCCAATTCTTCAACACACAAGACTTAGGCGAACTGCTCTATGCATTCGGCGACTCATCGCAACCTCTATCGTCGACCATGGCCGTGCTCGACGAGATCCTCACCGACTTCATCATCGAGACATGCCATGCTGCAGCTTTATGCGCCAGTTATTCGCGGCGCCAGAAGATCAAGATCGACGACTTCCGCTGGGTCTTGCGAAAGAATCCCGCGCTACTTGGCAGAGTCAACGAGCAACTGTTCCGCGAGAAGTACATCAAGAGCCAGCGCCGACTTGTGGACTTCGAGACGTATGGAAAAGAAGGCGCAGCTGAGCTTGCAGACCTCGCAGAAGTGGGCGGAGCGGACGAGAGCGATCTGAAGGCTGGCAAGAAGGGTCGAGGGAGGAAGAAGAAGCGCAAGGCGGAGGACGATGCTCAGAGTACCACTGCCTCGAAGCGACAGGCGACATAAGATGCAGCTTTTATGAAGAAGCTCATATGAAATGCCTCTACGACGTCTTTGGCGTCTACGGCGCAGCCAGCCGCTAGATCCTATCAGAGTCGCGCAGCATCAACAGAGCACAGCAAGCAGGAATTTCTGGAGCACGAACACGAATATTCTATTAGCGTCGGCGTTGGGCGGTTTGTACTGATTTGAGATACCCATGCAGTAGTCACTACTGCAAATGCATTTCTTGATGGAAGGAGATGTTATTCATCAGGATTATTTTTCATTCACAGCAGAGCTGCCTTACAATAAAGCTCGTCATTCGAGCATCCAGAAACGCAAGGACAACAACCATCGACACTATGAAGTTTCAAAGCCAGACACTCTATCTCGCTGCTCTGCTGGGCATCAGCGCAGCCGCACCGATCTCGAGCAATCGCACCAATGCTTCAACTTTCTGCACATATCCAGAGCCGAATTTTGCTGGCATGGATTCATGGTGCAACTCTTTTCGGACAGGCAATTGCAACAACATGCCATATCAGTTGATCCAGTCAGTCAAAGCTAGTAGTGGATACAGCTGCGGAATGTATACGTGAGCATAGCCCATCTGATGTACAAGTACATCTACTGATCAGCTCTATAGCGATTCTGGCTGTGCAGGAGAAGCGAGTCCCAAAATCACTGGTTCTGGCGTCGACAATGTCGGGCGCGAGTTTGGCAAAGTCGTATGGGGAAGCTGGAAATGCGATATGGCTTTGTAGGATGTTTGCACTGCTTAAAAGAGCGATGAGCTCTCCTTTCACCCCGATCACTGCCTACGCTCAAATGCTAGCGGCATACATACCTGAAATGTGCTGCCGAACTATATACCGGACAATCGGCGATATTATCTCCGAGGCCGAACGCCGCTGCGCAATCTTCCTTACGAAGCCAAGTGGAACGATTCCGTTCGTGCCTCCCGCTCTAAAGAATTCACCCAAGGTGTCAGGACGACTCAGATTATGCCACCTGATCCCGGCGTCCATCCATGCATTCGGCTTGTGCGGTGCCTCAGAAGTAGGCATCGGAAATGAGTGGGCCAACCGCCGCCATCGGACTAGAAATGTACAATAGCCATATCAGATCCGTCCTTTATCAGATCTGATTCTCATGCTTTTCTTGACGACCTTACTGACTTCACTGTTGCTGCTGATCAATATGGCTTCTTCACTTAGGAATGTGGTCGTCGTTGGCGGCTCATACATTGGACTTGTGAGTCTCAATTACCAATTCTTATTGCCTGGCTAACATGACTTGCAGAATACAGCGAGAGAGCTGATGAGCATCGTGCCACAAACACATCGAGT
Source organism: Pseudocercospora cruenta (assembly GCA_013365205.1). NCBI lineage: Eukaryota > Fungi > Ascomycota > Dothideomycetes > Mycosphaerellales > Mycosphaerellaceae > Pseudocercospora > Pseudocercospora cruenta. The sequence goes on from JAASFE010006214.1 coordinate 623,372, forward strand.
CCTTCTCATCGAACCACATACTCATTTTAATCACATCTTCACATTTTTCAGTACTTCTCAAACACAAGATTATCAGCTCACACTGATATTCATGCTTTAGCCGCGATTCGCAATTCTGCCTGGCCATGAACAGAAGGCATTTGTACCATATACCGGCGTCTTTCAAGGTTCATCTCGACATAAGGTCATCGCAGCTCGAGCAAATCAAGTCCATCCAAATCATGTTGAAATTGACAAGAAGTGGGAAGGCTCCACCAAAGTACCCTTCGACTATCTTGTTCTCGCAACCGGCACACGTCTCGCGGCTCCATCAATGATGCCTTACGACGATGACTTCTCGTCTGTACAGTACCTCCAAGCATACCAGGACCAGCTACGACGATCTCAGAATGTGACTATCGTTGGAGGCGGAGCAGTCGGTGTTCAGATGGCGCTTGACTTGAAGGAACTGTATCCCGAGAAAGATGTCACAGTTCTCCACTCCAGAGATCGACTGATGCAAGTATTCCATCCTAAACTACATCATATCCTCCGCGAGACATTTGAAGAAAAAGGCATTCGACTCATCACGAATTCGCGAGCGAAGGTACCTACAGGAGGCTTCCGAAACGACGGCCAGCCCTTCGAAGTCGAGCTCCTCAACGGTGAACGTATCGGGAGCGATTTCGTCATCCTAGCGACTGGACAGCGACCAAACAACCAACTCGTAGACAGCTTGCCGACTTCACATCCGAATGGACTTGTTAACACCACAAACGGCTTCCTCGGAGTGAGGAAGACATTACAGCTCCATGATGACGCTTATCACAACATCTTCGCCGTGGGCGACATTGCAGACACCGGATTACACAAAGCTGCCAGACCTGGTGCTGCACAAGCGAAAGTAGTCGCAAAGAATATTCTTTCGCTCATCCAACAGCAGAAAGCTGAGGCTGAATACGAGTATTCGCCACGAGCTATTCATTTGAGTCTGGGATTGAAACGGAACATCATCTTCCGGAATCCGAATGAGGTTGAAGGTCAGACTGAGCCGACAGTCATTGATAAATTTGATGGAAGGGAGGATATGGGTGCTGAGGGAATGTGGGAGCGATTAAATGTGCCTCTTCAGAAAGTTCAAGAGCCGGAAGTGAGAGCTGAGCTTTGAGTCGATCTTCTCGAGCATGGCAGCATGATAAGCTACATTCAAGATCCACGCTTTGCTTCCAACATTCAGTAAGCAAACCATCACCATCCACTAAACTCCCCCTTGAACTCCACACCTTCCAAAAACTTCTTACTCTCATCATCCACACACCTCGTATTGATCCCCATCTTCCCACCACTAGTCTTCTCCGCATCAAAACTCCACCAATACATCAAGTTGCCACAGTTCTCGCATCTCACGAATTGTGCTGTCTTGTCATGACAGACATAGGACTGACTCCCATCACCAGGCTTGCTGAGTCCGGTTCCGTTCTTGTTGATCTTGACTTGGGTTGTGTCGTAGTATGCCCAAGCTGCAGCGTACCGACGACAGATGGAACATTGACATGCGTTGAGGTACGCTGGTGGAGGTGATGAGGGTACGGATAGAGAAAGAGCCTTGCAGTGACAGGAGAATGTTATGCGGTTTTCCTGATAAGTGTCGTCTTGTTGAGCCAGCGAGGTGGTCGTGGTGGACGACATGGCTGTTGAGATCACATTCGTTGCTGAAAGTCTTTGGGAGTCGTTGGAAGACGAGGACTTTGTGGCTGTAAAAGCATTGATGAAGTCTTGTGTTCGCGCTTCCTCGCGTGCAACAACATATGCACTGATTAGATGATTGATTAGGCAGCAGATCCAATCAGAAACGCGCCAAGGCAAGCCTCATGCACGACTCCTCCTGCCCTGCCTTGCTTCGCTCTGGGATCCTTCTTGGGCAAACACACCTGCACTGCCAAGCCGCAGATTGTTCGTCGTCTCACTAACTCATGACCGCTGACGACGCTGTACACTCAGAGTTTGTCCAGGTAGATGAGTGGCACTTGGCAGTATGCAGAAGGAAGTTGCAAAGACACGAGGTATTGTGTGCAAATATGAAGTCTATTATCTCTATCAGCCTATTCTTCCTTGTAGACGTATCCACCATTATCAAGCTGTTTGATCCCAATTCGCATCGTGGACTCCCTCCTCCGCTCCGCGAATAGGTCCTCAATATCCGTCACCGGCCGATTGCTCTGGCTCTCGAATCGATCAGCTACCAGACCTGCAATGGTCAGCCGAGCACGAGCATCCCTGACTCCTCCACCGCCAGCCGAGAGTGCGACAAAGAACAGAAGAAGGCCAGCGGCAACGAACAACAGATTTGTGACAACCAACGCATATAAAGCTCCCTTTTCGACCCGAGCAACGAGAATCGTGGACCTTGTTTGTGCTGCTACCGCGGACCTTGGTACCACGGCTCCAGAGAACAGTGCCATAGCAGCTTTGCTGTACGCCTGAGCGAGCTTGTCCGCCAGTTGCTGCGATGTATCGCTGAAAGTGGCTAAGCTCTCTGCTGTTTTGAGTTGTTCGTCGGCCAACTCCACGCTAGACATCGTGGCCTGAGCAATGTTGGCTACCGAGTCATTGCTGACTTTGGCGACGAACCTGGTAACAGTCTGGTTGACGAAATCGTATTCGACATCGTATGCAGTTGTAGCACATGATAGGATGAACGCCGAGCCGCCATGCATAGGAACAACGATCCCGTCGTCAACGATGTTGGCAGAACCGTTCAGACCCAGCAGGCCGCTTCCGGTGGATGGATTCGTGAGAGCGGCCCAGCCAAAGTAGTAGGGGTTCTTAATGCCGTAGAATGTAGTGTTGTCACTCAGCGTGTCATCGGTGAAGTGCTCCATCTGGAACTGCTGGTTGACGAGGTTGCCAGAGAATGCATCTGAACAATTGAAAGGCACAGATGCGCCGACATTCGCATTGAGATCGCACGCCTTCGAGATTGGCTTGCATTCGGTGGAGAGGGCAAAAGTCGTCGCTGTGAAGTCGGTCGTGGCCAAGTGCTGATTCTGAGCCACAGCAGCGTATGCATACGACTTGCCATTATCGTATGTTGATATCGTCATGGTGTTGGACACATTGTGCAAGACCTGCATGGTCTGGGCTCCGTGGTTCAGGAAGTTCGCTGTCACGGCAATATTCAAGGTACACCCATCGTGGACGTTGTAGCCATTGGAGTTGGTGGGAGGGTTCTCTTGTTGATAATACGAGTTGTTGGCGTATGTACAATTATCGCTGAGGATGAAGCTGTACTGGGGCAGCGTATCCGATGCTAGCCCTGGCGGAGGAGAGTTCACGGCTATACCGGCAGGGGTGGTCTGTACAAACGGGACCGTCTCAGTTGTGATGTGCAACCAGGTATCGGCAAGGAAGACCAGGAAGCTATAGTTCATTAGCTATGTTCACATTGACTTCTTCTGATCAATACTTGCCCGAGAAATGTCGCGAGAACAAGCATGCAGCCGACACTGATGAGTGCATGCCCATGAGCTTGCTTTCGTCGCCAGCCCAGGAGATACTTGGTCCCTCCCAGAGCGAGCCGAAACCCCCTCCATTAAGCATTCCCAGCGTCAGGGACAGCTGCCATGGTGTCGGGAGTTTGGATCTGGCTTCGATTTCGGACGCTTTGAGTAGTCGTGCAGCAACAGGATAAGAAGTCAATGCCAAGATGCAGGCACTCAAGATCGGGGCGAGAGAGCTGGACCAGGATGCGATGAAGAGCAAGTAAGTTGAATTGAGTTTGACGAAGAAGTACTTGTTCATATCATCGTCGTCCGGAAGCCGTAGATTTTCGGATGCCACTGGCTCGTTGTGCCCGACTCGGTATCGCAAGACTAGACCTAACAGAAAGCCAGTGAACAGTATCATAGGGACTGTCAAAATAAAGGTATTGAATGCGATGTTCCGTACTCGTCCTCGAATCTTCTTTGGCGGTCCATGCTGGCTTTGTGCTGGGCTGTCCACCGGCTGGTATGCAGCTGTGAGGTCCTCGGTCTTGCCGTACATGGTTGGAGACTGGTGAACTGTAGAAGATCCAAAGTGCAAGGAGAAGAGATTAAGGCCATGGTATTGAGTGGCGTCTGCGCATACCGCAGCGGCGGCTAGCAGCCATTTCTAGCTCATTATTCAGCTGAAGGAGCAGAAGCGCAAGTATCACCCTTCCATTCTGTTGTTCTGCGGCTGAGCCAAGCCACAAATGATTTGAAGAATTTAGGAAAATGCTGCAACTTTCGAATCCAAAGGCCGTGTAATCAGGACAGAGCAGACCGATTGAAGTCAATATGGCATACTCCAAGAGAAAGAGAACTAAACCTGTCATAAGATTTCGTGTCAAAGATGACGGCCAGCCGGAGTCCAACATGATTCTGTTCCGTGATGAAGTATCAATTGTAGACAGGACTTTGCCATTTGTCGCATCGCCTTATTCTTGAGGCTCCGGATGCTGAACATCGGTCGCGAATGACAACGATGAGGATATATGCGGCAGTGATTGAACACCAGACGACTCGTTCTGCAGCAAATGTGTTGCACAGCTGAGATCACATGATTCTTGGCATAAGCAGAGATTTCAACACCTGTTCTCAAGCAATATTAGATAGACAATAGGACATACAATCATTCACTTATTCAGTTGAACGCTCCTGATAATGCAGTATTACGTAATGTAATCAACTGCGCTGAGCGTGATAGTTATGAGCCCGGATTTATCCGTTTCTTAGAGGCTTCCTTAGCATAATTAAAACAAGACGACTTCCACGGTCCAATCGACCTATACAGCACCGAGAACAAGCAGTCTACGCGTTTCTACACACGCATCCTGTCAATCTACGCGTTCCTATACACGCTCGAGTCTACAATGTCTCTCTCTAGTAGCAGTCGTCTTAGTAGTAGCAAGCTTATCATCCTCAATAGACCCAGTGACTGGGCCAGCTGGTTTGAGCAATCCAAGACACACCTGACTGGATATGAGACCTGGATGTATGCAGACCCGTACGAAGATGAACTAGACGAGCCGATACAACCCCTTCTTCTAATATTCGACATAAGCAGGCTCATAACCGACTCGCTGTATTAGTCAGGGGCAAAGCTGGCTCAAGAACACTACAATATTAGCAAGGCCGAATTTGATAGGTTTAGGACAGCACGCGGCAAGACAATAGAATATCTAGTAGCTACAGTGTAGGTCCGATATTACTCGGATATTACGGATAGTAACAGAGACAATGTCATGCCAACACTACGTCTTATCTTTACAAGATTAAAGGACAAGCTTGCGCCAAACACACAGTGGCAGCGAACAACAATTAGTAGAGACCTGCAACGCTTGGTAACCTCTAAGCAGGTCAAGGACCCCGAACAATAGTATGAAGAATAGCTGGACCTACACAAGATCATAAAGCGAACTAAGTATACGGAATTTGACAACATTGTAGTACACTTCTACAATACAATGACTAGCGTTGATAAAGCTTATAGTAAAGGGCTCTACATGCTGCATTAGGTCTCACTAGTATCTAATCACTTTTATTAGCTTGTTAGCATGGCACGAGAGTTTCTTCGCAACATAGGTGTCTATAAGAAGGGTGCCTCGTTTAGAGTGGTTTATGAGCCAGATGCTAATGCCGCCAATGCCGCACTTTAAGGAGCTATTAAGGACAAAGGCAGGCGTAGCAATGGCCGCAATTCCACACCCAAGTCGTGTGCTGAACTTACTAGTACTAGTAAGAAGAAAGCATGTAAAAGCCGTGGAAAGTATACGGTTGTTAACTATCGCTTACGTGAGCGGGTTGATAAGAAGGATAAGGATGGCAGATAGAAGGCCAAGATGAAGTACTACGACGCATATCTTCGTAAGAACAAGGCCTTCTACCAAAGGCAAGCTAGGTTCTTTAAGGACTCGTTGGCGTAGAAGATCCTCTAATAATACTATGGATCTCCTAATAATAATAATACTAGAACTGGCCATGGTTCAAGCAAGGTCTTAGTAGCATGCTTTTACTAACTAGATACTTCAATTCTATTATCTTCATCGTTTGCTTTAGTCGCTCTTAGACCAACAGCTTATCTAACAATAGCAGCAAGTAGGAACAAGAAATGGGACCCATTCCATGTACTAATGTATAATAGTAGCTCAAACTACAACATAATTAACTACCCTACCCAGTTTAATTACATACTACTCCTTCTACTAGCTAGAGCCACCGTAGCAATAGGCACTAGACACAACAAAGTCGTCGCTATTGGAATAGCATTATTTACAGTCAAGGGAGTCAACGGCAAGCCTCTAACCATTGAACTTACTAAATGCCTCTATGTCCCTAACTTCTATATAAACATAGTTAGTAGAACGCTATTCTTCAACCGTAGGTTCAAGCACAACGAGCTCGATAACACGCTCTACAACCCACAGAAGAAGCCCTTAGTCTCTTTCATTAGACCCGATCAAGGCATGCCCTACTTCGACATTATAAGCGAAGTAGATGTTATACTACCGCCGTTCGAATAGCTATTAGACAGTAATAGTAGACCGCGGAAATATCCCTTCTAACTGCGTCAAGACACTAGTTCTTGCTTTGTAGTTAAAATGGGTTATTATTACCCGACAACGCACGTAACCGTACGCCGCTCCGCTCGTCTACTACTACCGAGGCAACTCACACTTAAACGAATACACGAAGTGTTCGGACACCTAAGCAAAGAGCGTGTAGAAGAGTTGGTTGACAAGGTTGATAGAATAAAGCGAGATTATACACACGATAATAAAGTGCCTAGAACACTACTATATCTAGTATATATATAGGCAAAGGGCAAGAAGATTATATCGAGAAGACTACGCAAG
>JAASFE010006214.1:649290-680379 GCA_013365205.1 Pseudocercospora cruenta
CGATACTTTTATATATAAGAATAGATAGAAGGAAATAAGAAGAAAAAGGAAAAGGAAGGTTAATACTATAACGAGAAGTAATAGGATTTGTTCGTATTTTCTAGGAGATACTATATATTTAATATCTACGTACTACTACCTATATCTAACTATTATATATATAAGACGAACCGAGACCCGCCCTTTACTAGTAGGATATTCTAATCTAACTAGTCACTACTAGCCCTTCTCGTATACTCCGTCTACCTAGGTTTATATAGGTTAAGGCTAATAATACCTAATAACTCCTTTACTTATCTATATCTAGTATATCTTTAAGAATATATAGTTATAGGCCTATAAATTAGTACTATAATAAGCTAAATATAATAAAGAAATAGGCTATCTTATATACTATAAAGATTAACCTAATTATAAGTCCTTTATATCTATATTTTAAGTCTATATTAAGGTAGAGACTAAAGCTAAATTCTATAAAAAGAACTACTTCCTATCTAACTATAAGAACCCTTACTATTATATCTTTTAAGCCTATATTATATATAAATATTAGCGCTACGCGAAGAAGATTACCTACTACTTTTAGTAGAATATCTTTCTATTCTATAGATAATAAGTTACTTTAAGGATAGAAGGCGCTTACTTAATAATAAAGAAGTAGCTTACTAGAAAGTACTATAATATCCTTACTTTCTTCCTTAAGCTTATAAGTTCCTATAGCTATACCTAAAGACTAATCTACTAACAAATTACTAGGAGCTATAGTTTAAAGTTAAAGCCTCTTAAATCTAGGACTAGATTAGTAAGGACTAGCTAAATATACTATTTACTTATAAGAAACCTAAGTATTTATAAATTGTTAGATATATTTACTATACTATAGTCCTACTAGATAAGAAGTAATATAAACTCGTATAGGAAGAGATTAATAAGCTTCTTAAGGCGCCTAATAGACTATATACTTATTATATAGGCTAGTTTAAGTACTTAGTAGACGTATAATAGTAACTATATATTTAATAGATATATAGAGAGGTAGAAGTCCTAAGTATAGAAGAGAGCTCTTATAGTATACTAAGTCCGCTTTATTAATACTTTAGGCTCTAATTCTCTAACCTACTTATAGAATATTATATATAAATATATAATCTATAATAAGTTAATAGAAACTAGCTAGTTTTACTTTAAACCTAAAAACTTCGATAGGTACTAGTATATTAATAAGTCTATAGTACTACTCTACTATATTATTAAAGTTATATATACTTAAGAGCTAATAGTTATACCTACTAATTACTATAATAACTATAGCTATAGTAATAATAGTAGTAGAGATTATATAGAGTAAGTAAACGCTTATATTTCGTCTACTTTTAAACGTAACGACTTAAATAATCCTATCTCTTAATCTATTTATAGTAACGGCTATAGTAGAGTAAGGATATCTACTTAGTAACCTCGTATAGGAATACAACTATTATTAGTAATAGTACTATATATCTATACGCCTACTAAGTAGTATAAGTTTATTAGTAATAATCTAGCTAGTATTTAAAGAGCTACTCTTACTATATAGAGATAACGATAATCTACTAGATACGAGGCTCTACTACTATTAAACTAGTATATATTTACTTAGTAATAGTATATATCTCTACTAGTATCTACTACTCTACTTAGTAGTAGTAATAGTAGTTAGTATTTATAGTAGTAAGAGCTAGTACTTTACTTACGATAGTATTAGTATATAGGGTATAGAAACTAGTATTAGAATAGCTTCTATAGTAAAATCTATAGTCTTAGTAGGCTCGAGAATATTCTTCTTCTTAACTCTACTCGATACTATAAGTAGGTAACTACGCGGGGTTATTCGTAAAGCACCTTATACCGCATTTATATAGCATTTTGTATAGCGAGAGGTTAGTACGTACTTCTACCCGGAATTAGTAGTAGCAAGGGTAGCAATGGACACCTAGCAATACCCGTCCGTCTTTGCCATCTACAAGGCGACATACTATCACCTCTCATCAGAGACATGCGCTGCTCTGAACGCGAGTCTTTTGTCCGACTGAAAGCGGATACGCAGAACATGCACATCCGGTTGGTTGATGAACCATGAGCGACGTACCACCGGCCCATCGAGTTGTCCTTTCGCGGCAGAGTAATGAATGAACAATATGATTCCTCTGCCACCAAGCTAATACTGAATCAGCTCATCGGAAAAGCCGTTTCGGATGCATTGAATGCAAAAAGAGACGTGTGAAGGTGCGTAAATCTTGGCTTCGAAACTCGTACATACGCATTGATTTCTTTTGACAACACTCGGATTACGCCCAGCGGCGATCAACGGCCTCATCTTCATCCTCTTCATCTAGCTTTGCAGAAGAATCGACTCTGCGTTATTTATTCTCCCTCGAATCTCAAAACTGCTTGACTCGACCATGATTGTCCAGGTACTAACTATTCGGACTCGCCAGTGCGACGAGACAAAGCCAGCATGCCAGAATTGCTCGAGAAGATCAACACCCTGCCACTTCAGCAGTCCTGGTGGCACCTCGCATCCTACACCACCGCCGTCGACAAGCCCTCTGGACCAGCATATACCGAGCATCGTCAAGTCGCCTTCGTTGCACAGCTCGACTTCTTCGCCACAATTGGGCAACGGGTCGAATGATGCGCAAGTCCATACACTCCCTCCCATCCACTCTGTCTTCAGGTGAGATCGACCATTCCAATCGTATTTCGTCCATATGACTGCATTCTCATTCACGTTTTAAAGTTGTCATTGGCTAACAGCTTGCCAGCCTCGGATTTGATCTCTTCGACTTGGAAATCTGGCATCACTGGAATACTGTTGTCTGCTATACCTTCAGCGAAGACGGCGAGAATCTTTTCTTACAAAATGTTCACAAGATCGCTTTCGGCAACGCATATGTCGCTCAGCTCATTCTTGCAGTGTCCGCGCTTCATCTGGCAAGAAAGGATACGACACGAAGACTGGCCTGCATAACCAGATCGAACGCGCACCAGAGCAGTGCCATAAATGGCATGATGGCGGTCATGTCCGATGACACGAACAAGAACTGTACTGAGCTGTACATGGCCGCTTGCATGCTGGTCTTTTACAGCTTCGGCAAAGGTCCTCAGCCTGGACAATACCTTGCGTAAGTACATTTCAGGTGACAGCTGTCGACTCTCTTCGATTGACTTCGGCATACTGCATATGGCAAACATCTTCCACCTCATCGTTCTTCGGGGGTGGCCGAATTGATATCTTGGTCCTTGCTAATGCTTCGACTTTGCTTTCAGGTACAGCGACTATGGGGAGCCAGAATGGCTTGGTCTCCTCAATGGCGTCAAGTCAATATTGGAGCAGAACCATTCACAGATCTATCCTGAAGTGCGTCCAACATTCAAGCCGGACCAGAACATCGACAATAGGGTGCCCACGGAAGAAGTACTGCCTGGATTTACCAAGCAATTTGACCGGCTACGACAGTCTATTGAGCTCTTGCAAGCGGAAGATCCATCCTTCAAGAAATATCTGGAAGCTCTGGAGCGGCTTCACGAGTGCTACGTTGCCACCTTTGAGTATGATGGACCAAAAGGCATAAAGATCTGCTCTCACATGGTTTTCGCCTTTCTGTATCGGTGCAAGGAGGACTATACCAGCTCCATTCAGTCGAAGCGCCCGATGGCTCTAGTGATACTGGCGCATTACCTGGTGCTGTTGGCTCAGCTAAAGAAGGAATGGTATCTGGAAGGCTGGGTCTCACATATCATGACGGCGATCCGATCTCACCTACATCCATCCTACGAACATTGGCTAGAATGGCCCTCTCAGCATGTGTGATCAGGCCCAAATCTCCAGATGGGCACATAATAAGTACATCTAGCGGCGTAAAAGGATTTTCTACCCGGTAAGCAGCCGAGCTGCTGTTGATGTGCTGCGGCGTCAGCATGCGGCCCGTTTCCGAGCGCGGGCGGAACAATTACAGAATACGACCAGATGCGGTCATCACATTCTCAGCTTTCGTGTACACTGCGTGATGTCTTCTCATGCTTAGAGAATCGGATCCATGGCGGTCGATAGAGCAGTCCTGCTCACCATCGAAGATGAGGTTCCGGCTGCAGAACTCAAGGCCAAGAATCAGGCGAAGAAGAATTGATCAATTGACATCTAGCTGAGCATCATCGAATGACCTCAGGAATACTTAGGCCAAGGCATGTTCTGAGGATGCGACGCGGAAACTGGCCTCGCATCCGAAGCCATATGTCTTGGCACCGTATTCGTGTTCGCTCTTCCAGTGAACAAGAGAAATCATTCATTGAGACGGGTTGAATACGCGGCGGCTAAAACACGTCAGCGCTCTCAATTGCCGCAGGCAACAAGATTTTACCCGAAGGTCCTGGTGCGTTTTAAGACCTAATTCGACTTTTCCCTGTCCATCTGTCCTCAATCCTGCCATTGTCAGCTGAGCTACTACCTGACAGCCAGCGAATCCTCTCTGCAGGCTCGCGCCATACATACGATTAGAAGTCACAAACAACACAGAGACTATGGCTTCATCATCATCATCACAAGGCCGCCGAGGCTCGCCCTTCGTCCGCTACTTCAGAAACTGGTACAGCAATGCCTCATCAGACCTCGGACTCCGCCTCGGCATTCGCCTCCTGCAATTCGTTCTGGCTCTCACAATCATGGTCCTCTACAGCCGTGACCTACGAACCTTCACTGTCGCTGGCGCACAAACTCCAGCAGCCTGGATCTACGCAGAAGTAGTTGCCAGCATTACGATCATCATCTGCCTCTGGTGCACTTTCATCAACGCCAATCATCGCGTATTACGCCTTCTCTTAGACTTCATCGTGGCTGTGTTATGGGCTGCACAAGCAGGATATTTCGGCACGCTGTACATCGATGCCAGTGGCGCGCGAGAGAGACCGATCTTGGCGAATGAGAGACATATGAAGGCGGCTGTTTGGATTGGTGTGACCTGTGTCGCACTCTGGCTCGTGTCGTTCTTTCAGAGCTTGGTCTGGCGGTGTCAAGCTCTGAGAAAGAAGATATCGGTCTACAAGAAGAACAGAAAGTTGAGGAAGCAGGCTGGTGCTGGGACGGAAGTTGAGGAACGGGGCGAACTGGTACAGGAAAGTTCAATCACTGAAGAAGAACTCCAGCATCAGGCTGCGTCTGATGAAGAGCCACCGCCCTACGAGGAGAGCAAGGAAAGTGAAGCCTGGGCAGAAGAGAAACAGAAGCAGACTGAAGTGGTTCAGAAAATGTCGCGATTAGAAGAGATTGCATGAGAAGGGAGGAAAAGAGAAGACGGTGGAAGTTTTGTGGAGGAAACTATTCGAAAGAAAAGTTCAACTATTCAATATGTACCTACCCTCCCAATTTGCAATCAACCCAGGAAGCAAATCGGTCATAGGTCAACTTCAAAACGCTTGCAGATCACAGGGAAGGAAGAGTCACCTACCATGCTCATCTAAACCCAGCGGATACCTCTGGTCTGCCAATCGGTATCGTCCAAGTCCTCCGGGGGCGGCGCCACGAACCCAGGATTGTCGAATCGTACTGGTCTGTCAGGAGGCATGACGTATCCAGCGTCTTCGTATCTTACCTGGTCGGGATCGTCAGTATCAAAGTAATCGAAATTTCTGCCTTGAAGCTCGAGGGGCTGCTCTTCAAATCTGACATGGCGTTCAATCCGAGCTGTCGTTCGAGGACCGTCCTGAGGTGCGAAGCGAGTCCGCAAGGTATCATGATAGGCTTCGTCTTCAGAACAGAATCCGAGCTCCACAGCTTTCTTGTTCTCTGGGAGTGCTAGGATCCAGACTCGTTCGGAAGAGGTATCGTCTTCGTCTGGATGAGCGTCAGAGATGTTGTCTGGCCACAAGTAAGACTGGACATATCCTACCAATTCCTCGATCGTTTCGTGTAAGTTTGATAGATCTTGGGTTGCGAGTTCGAGGTTGGCTTTAGCGTTCAGGCCTTGACTTGAACGGATCTGTGCTTTTATTGTGTCAGTAAGTTCGCGTAGGTGCGTTATGCGAAGGATGATGGACGGAGTGTGATTTGAGGTGACTGTGAATGCTTCTTGACAGGTAGACTTGATTTCTTCGTCGTTGTGGTTGTGACGAGAGTTGCTGGGGAGCTCGTAGTATTTCAGACCTATGCGGCGATATGCGTTTTCGGCATTGTGGATTGCAGGGCCGAGGAGTGAGACCTTTTGCTCTGCTTCGTGCAGGGCAAAAGCCTCGAGCTCGCGAGGGCCTGTTGGGATGTAAGTGCCGGGGAGCATGTTTGCGAGCTGGTCTGGCTGGTTGTGGTTTTCTAATCGTTCAAAGTGCTACGTCGAGGAGGCTTACCGGAAGTCCTTTGCAGCTACGTGTCAGAAAGATCAGTAACCAGTAGAGAGAGTTTTCTCTGGTCCACCAAGCTCTTATAAGTAAGAGGTAGTCGTTCCGATTTGGCACAATCCTATTGTCAATAGGCTGGCATTTGTTATACGAGTATCAGACAAAGGCTTGTCAATCTATCAAGACATTGTCTAACCCTGTGAAGGGCGAAAGTGAACAGAAACGCTCGTAGTCGTTGAATTCTCGTTCAGATGGACATGGAATAGGAGCTTCGACACTTACTTTGAGTAAAGGAAAATCTTCGACCATCGTTGATGTTGACTGATGCGCTTGGAATATGCCAAAAGAAGATCGAAACAACAGTCGCCCGTAGCTCAACAGTCTCGCCTGGATCCATCCTGGCGCCGCAGAGCAGAAGAGTCTGCAAGTACCAAGATGCAAAGTCCTTGCTTTGGGTTTGAGGTCCACGCATCGAGACATGATGAAAGATGACTAACAAGGCCTCTGACCATTGAGCCAAGAATGACTGATGAAGATTTGTGAAATGCACAGGATACTTAAAGGTTGAGTAGAGACTGCGCGATGCACCAGATCGTATTATGCAGCATTTGCTGCGGTGGCTGACTCTGCAAGTCATCTGCGCTCTGGCAGCCTGCGTCAAGAGTTGGCTTGCGTAGAGTAGTTACTCTTTGCAAATATAGTGCATGACTTGGAAACTGAGCACCCTTATGCATTCTGAAGGAATGAGTAGCATCAAATTCCAGTGATGCTCTCATGCATCGTATTATTGATGAAAGGCAATCCATACAAGTCCAAGCGGCCACCGTACAGCTGTGAAGCTCGATCGATTAGAAGGTCGATCTCAGATGCGAGCCGTCTGCTGCTGTTTCGGACTCAGAGCGAGAAGCCTTCTGCGTAGGCATCCTCAACTCGTTACTGAACGCCAGTAGGTCTGATTTGAGTCGCCGACTGTCGTCATACGGGGATGAAGTCGACTTCTCGGTCCAAATCCGGTAACTTGTTTCATATTTCAGATCGTCTTTCCTAGCCAGTGTAGATCCATATCCGAGCAATTTCTCCATTTCAAATACCAGATAGTGGCCTTCGTCATTTCAAGAAGGTCATGGCCGAAGTGGAGGATCTGAGGTCAGGTTCAGCCTAGCATATTTGAAACGCTGGCCGCTGGACGGCGCGGGAATGGTTGATGCCAAGACATGCATCATTTTGCGCTCCGACCTAGTGAAGTTGGTGATCGTGTTTCAGCCTGACAGAGACGCAGTTCCTCGAAATGGGCTCGAATGTAATGCTGCCATGTCCGGGCGTTAGTCAAGCATGATGCTCCTCAACCCAATTCACACATCAATCCTCCCCAACATCTCAACCTCATCCTCGGGCTCCGAGGGAGTGCTCGCATCAGCATCGACAAAAGTCAAGTGATCCCCATAAGAAATACACAACTCCTCGCCTTCGGCAATATCCTTCAAAGCGCGATATACAATCACTTCTCGTTCCAGATCACGTTTCCAACCCACATTCTGGTTTTGAGTCGAGTGATTGAACATTGATCCGAGACCGAGAACCACAGCCTGGGATTTCTGCGGAGTGCCTTGTGAAGATATGGTAGGCCAGTTGTATGTGTAGTGGTATAGGGAGGTGTGTTCGATGTGGTCAAGATTTTCTTCAATGCCTAGGATCAAGACTGGGGAGATATCGATTATCGTTCCAGCTGAGATCGGAGCGGATGCGAAGACTCCTCGTCCTGAGACTCGTTAGTGTCGAATTACATGAAGTTGGAGTCTTGGTACCTTTGGCTGTGTTGGATACCAGGTGCAAGTGTGGAAATCGCTGTAGTAGAAGTGCGTTGTTAGAAGGATTAGTGTCTCGCGCCATTGCTCACGAGCTGAAGAAGTGGCCTTCTGCTTGACATAATAATGATAGATCAAGATTTACATCGTGGACATTATATTGTCAGTGGTTGTGAAATTTGTAGAAGGATTTCCTTGGAGCCCAGCTTTGGGTGACGCGATGTCCTCAGACCGCCCACCCTGGTCAATTGCTTTCACCTTCAACATCACGTCCAGCATGTAATCTTTTACCGTTCCTGTGATGGCTTCACATACGCGTGCCCGATCCGGCACTGCATCTGGACCACACAGGCTGTCGCTCAAAGTTCTACGCCTTTCCCGACCATCTCTCGCGACGCAGACCCCGCTCCCTCATACGAACTTCGGCGATGGCCTCGATATACACCCCAAGGCATCGCTCGCGCACCCGAATGGAGAGAGCTCCGCGACGTTCCCTCTCACTCCGCTTTTGACTTTGCCTTCTGCTTTTGGCGCAGCATATGTTGGCGAGACCTTTACGTGTACATTGTGTGTCAACAATGAGCTGTCCCCGGACACGAATCAGAGAAAGAGCGTGAGCGGAGTCAAGATCACGGCAGAGCTGCAGACGCCCAGTCGGCAAGATGGTATCTCCTTGACTTTGGAAAGTGCTGCAGAGGCGGATCAAGATGAGGAGAATCTGAAGCCTGGTGCTACATTGCAGCGAACATTGAGGCATGAGTTGAAAGACGAAGGTCCTCATGTTCTTGCTGTGACAGTGAGCTATACGGAGGCATTGCTTGGGAGTGATGGATCTGCTGCAAGTGCTGGTCGCGCGCGAACATTCAGAAAGCTGTACCAATTCGTCTCGCAGCAGTTGCTTGCAGTACGATCGAAGGTGACGGAGCGCAAGATACGCGAAAAGAACGCTCCGAGGCAGTGGATTCTGGAAGCTCAACTTGAGAATGTTGGCGATGCGAGTGTGGTCTTGGAAAGAGTATGGTTGAAGGAGAGAGAAGGCGTATTGAGCACTGCTGTCAATGGTGCTAATAGCAAGGAGGCCACTGTGCTTAAGCCTCAGGACATTGAGCAGATCATGTTCTTGCTCAAGGAAAGCGAGATACCCGAAGAGACCACCAGCAGAATACCTCTCGGCCAGCTCAACATTGACTGGCGAAGTGCTATGGGCGAACAAGGCAGTCTGACGACCGGCTGGCTCGCAAGTCGAGGACGGTGAGGCAGAAGTCTCGCTGTAAGCCTCATCGTCTTCGCGCTTGGCATCGATACTGCTTTCGAGCACAGACGCCGCACACCGGCCGCCCTCCGAGCTCTTGTAACGATCTGCGAGAGATGATCAATGTCAATGGCTGCCTTTTATCATCACCCACAGCCCGTTGTCAGGCAGACGTCAATTTGCGGTTTTTGACACTCGCCGATGGGAGGTAATGATGGTGTTCACTCGGACCTGCTGTGACGAGATGAGTCTTAGACACCATGCCGCGTCAAGACAACGTGGAATATCTTCACGGCCACGCCGCTGAGGTGGAGATTCCATCGACCAGGTCGTCGTCAACGGTCATTATACCATGACGTTGCTGGCCAACGTGGCTCATCATGTCTGGGCGGTGTGAAGAAGAAAGTCTCACTCGGCATTGTGAGTAATTACGGCTCCTTTGCCGTTGCATAACGTCGACGTGGCTGACGACTTCCGAACGGCGGCCTGACCAGTCTATGGTCCCTCGACCGGCATTAGCAAGATCTCGGATGCTCGTCTCCCACCGATGCACGATCAATCGATGATTCTCTTGCGGGATGACTTTCTGGTCCAATTGTGCCAATGCAAGGCAGGGTGAAGGAGACCTGCGCGCGAGCGGGCAGGCCTGGTACGGTCTGCCGTGGCGTCACATACCGTACCGTAATGGGTCATTTGCACGCCGAGGAGGTCGCAAGCCAAGGAAATGTGGTTTTGCTACCGGTCACGGGCCTTCGCGGCGGCTTCTAGACTAAAAGTGGCGCCGTTGCAGACCGCACTTTTGCTGTGTCTTGGTTTCGGCGTAATCAGCTGAAGCTCGTCATTATTTGTATCACGAGGAAAGCAGTATCACACACCGGCGTCTGCTCATAAATGCCAGGACTGCGCTGATCTGATCACCAGCACTTCGAAGATGAGATGGTGTAGTGTCGACACCATCGTCGAGCGGAACTAATATCTGAGATGGACCAATCGTAGATAGTGTCAGCCTGGTCTCGAGATGATAAATTCAAGCCCTCGCGCAGACTTCCTCTCCCAGACGCTCAAAAAGGGCAGTCAAAAGGAGCCTCACGATCGGCAATCGGCAACAGTGCAAGCTCCAAAAGCAGTCTATTCTTAATCGCGGAGAGATTTTGACTTTGTATCGGCGGCGCGACAGTTCGTCACAAGCTCGGATACTCTCTGCTCCTGTGCTTGTGCTTGTGCAATTTTGTACAGTCCAAGTGTGTCCAAGTCGCAAGGCTAGGCAGCTTTGGTGTTTAAACAGGAGATGTGTTTCGGCGACCTGACGAAAGCGTGTTCAAAAGACGTCAGACGATTGACTTTCGTGCGAAGAAGGATTGCGGCCGACATGTGCAGCATGGATGGGCCTGCTAGTTATTGTGGAGAAGATGAAGATAGTCCAGATGCCAGTGAGATGCCTGCACGTAGATACGCACCCTGTACAGTGCTGTTTTTTGAAGTGGCCACGTCCGTGCACGATCAGGGGGTTATACCTCCTCGACTTTTTACCTTACTTAGGCCCTATTCGATAGCTCTTCTAGAGGTCTATAATACTATCTTACTAGCCGTATTAGCTCTATCGAATAGCTAGCAACTATTACGATATATTATTAGCTCTATTAAATAGTTAGCTTATCTTATAGTATATCTAGCTTCTTATAATACTATTATCGCGGCAGGAACGAGTAGACGATTTAGTAGACAAGTTATCGTATAGTTCTACGAAGAGTTACTAAGAGAGATATAATTATATCGGCTTCCTTATCGATAAGAAGCGTAAAAGTTAGGGTATATTTATAATACTACCCCCTCCCTAATATCCTTAGTCTCTTAAGGACTTCCTTGTCTAATATATGCTCTATAACTATATAATATATTATATTTCCTATAAGGCGGTATAGGTACTAGTAATCCTAAGCGATAGTAATACGAGCGCTTTAACCTTACTAGTTAGAAGTATATAAATACTAGTAATACTACGCTACCGTCTTATCTATTATAGTCTAGAAGAGCTTATAACCTCTTACTACTTTCTTAAAGCGGTAGTACCTTTATAGTTACTAGTATAATTATAAGGGTCGGCGATATTTAATACTTTATATATTATACGTACCTTTCTTAATATTAGTTACCTTTTAGAGGTAGGCACGCGGTTATCTAGAGTACGCGTCGTAACGAGGTAACTCGATACTTCTAGAATAGTTACGATAAAGCGTTATAGGTATATACTAATCGTTAGCTATCCTATAGTATAATAATAAGGACTTCGACTCGAGATAGTAAAAGAGCTATAACCTCTTACTACCGTAGGTAGAGTACCTTCGTAGTTATTAAGCTTATTAAGCGTTATTAGCTTGCCTACGCGGACCTATACGATATTTATTCGGGATCTAATCTTTCGGTAGCGGTAGTAGAGTATATCCTTATATAGACCTCTTCGGGTTATTATACTAGAAGTCTATAATAGAGGCGGCTAAGTATTTATTTATTTCTTCCTTAGGCTCTAAGGTTGCCTCTTCTATCGGATATTCTTTCTATTTAACCTTATACTATACGTACTTCGGTCCTTTAGTATTCTTCTCTTTCGCTCCCTTACCTTTATATTTCTCCGCTTATATATCTAAAACTTCTTCGACCTTATAGTTATCGCCTTCCGGTAGGTCGGAGTTTTCGGAGGTACTAGTAGTATAGTTAGTACCGGTAGCCTTAGTATCGCGAGGTAGTACGACGATAGGCGGCGGCGGAGTTTCTTCTTATCCTAGTAGAGGGTCGGTCGCGGCGGGCTATAGCTAGTTAGTATTAAATATATTCTCTACTTCGATAGTATTAGGTAGCTCTAGTTAATACGCGCTATAAGGAAGGACTTCCTTAACCTTATAAGGTCTAGTAAACTTATAGTTAAGCTTCTTCGAAGGTTAGGTAGTATTCTAGTTACGAGTATTAATAAAGACTAGATCGCCGATTTTATAAGAAGGAGCTACGAAGCGCTTTAAGTTAGCGGAGTTAGCGTAGGAAGCTTAGGCTAATTTAATCTCTTAGCGTATATATACGTATACGGCCTTTATATAGGTAGTAAACGCGTTAGTAGCTATAGTATCTAGGTACTATTTATATAGTAATACTATAGGCATTTCTAGCTCGAGATTAATATCGGTAAAGGACGGGTATCGGCCGAGGTTAGCGAAGAACGGCGTAATACTAGTAGTAGTAGAGACGTAGTTATTAGCGGCGAACTCTACTAGCGGTAGCTAGTCTACCTAGTCGGCTTAGTTATATACGTAGAAGGCGCGAAGGTACTATTCTATTATTTTATTAGTATTCTTAGACTAGCTATTAGTCTATAAATAATATATAGAAGAGAGCTTTCGCGATAAGTCTAGTAAGGCGTATAGTTGTTTCTAGAATAAAGAGATAAACTATCGCCTACGGTCGGAGATTATTTCTAAAGGCTAACCGTATCGGCTCTAGATATATTATAGGAAGACTCGAGCGTAGTACTTAGCCTTTATAGACTTTACCGGTATAAGGTATCGTTCTTTAGTAAAACGATAGGTAACTATTATAATATTAGTATATATAATATCGTTAAGGAGGCTCGTAGATTCTAGAAGGTCGGTAATAAAGTCGATAGTAATACTTTACTAGGGTACGAAGGGCGTCGGTAGAGGGTATAGTAACGACTATAACGGCCGATTAAGGGTCTACGTATTATAGTATATACGATAGTTGCGATAGAAGCGCGCGATCGAGCGAGCTATTCGAGGCTAAATAAAGTTACGGCTAACTAACTCGTAAGTCTTAGCTCGGCCTAGATATCTAGCGGCTAGACTACTATAGTAGTCCTTAATAATATAGGTACGTAGAGGTATATCTTCCCTAGGTATAAATAGGCTTTATATACTATAGCGATTACGGATATAGATTATACCGTCGATAGCTTTATAATTATTACGACGATACTTTAGCTTTACTAAGTATAGTATAGAGGGTTATACGCGCGCTAACTACTCTACTACTTAGCGGGCAAGTTTATCGTAGAGTACGCGGATATTATCGAGGATATTCTCTACTTACTTAACTTCTATACTAGCGATACGAAGGACCTAATAAGGTTTAAGTACGACCCGTTACTAATACTATAATTATAAGTCGTTTACTTCGGCTAGGAGGTCTTATAATCTTCGAGTTAAAGTATTAGGTTTAGTATTAAACTTACCGGGTTAGTAAATAATCGTAAAGTTAAATTAAGAGAGATACTCGGCCTAGCGGGCTTATCTACGATTAAGGAGCTTAGTTAATATAAAGTATTCTAGATTCTTATAATCGGAATAGACCTTTATAGGTATACTATTACTATCTACTAGCGAGTCGTTAGTAGCGAGCTTAGGGCGCTATTCTTCGAAGGCCTTTACGATAGCTATTAACTCCTTATCGTAGATATTATAGTTATATTTAGCCGGGGATATCTTTTTAGATAAGTAGGCTACGGGTCGGAGTAGGCTATTACTACCGTATTACGATAATACGGCGACGGTAATAAAGTCGGAGGCGTCGGTCTCGAGGATAGTTTCGAGACTAGGCGTAAAGTAAGCTAGTATTAGTACCTCTAGAAATAATCGCTTTAGGTATTAGAAGGCGTTTTTATAGGCTTCTATCTAGATAAACTTAGGTCTATTTCTATCCTTATCTTTAGCGGTACGAGTAAGGTCCGTAAGCGGAGATACTATCTTACTAAACTTCTTAATAAAGCGTCGGTAGAAATTAGTAAAACCTAGGAACGACTAAACGTCTTTAATATTACGTAGGGTTTCCTATTCTTAGATATATTAGACCTTAATAGGGTCTATTCGAATACTATCCTTTCCGATAATTAAGCTAAGATATTTCGTTTCTTAGGTATAGAACTCGTACTTATTAATATCGACTTAAAGGCCTATTTCGCGAAGTCGACTAAGGACCTTATAGATATATTCTTCGTATTCTTCTAGGGTATCTAAGAAGACAAGTATATCGTTAAGGTAGGTAGAAGCGAAGTTATCGAGATATTCCTAGAGGGCCCCGTTAATTACGCTCTAGAAGGTAGATAGTATATTATATAGTCCGAATAGTATAATAAGATACTCGAAGAGGCTATAGCGGGTCGTAAATACTATTTTCTATTCGTATCTAGCGGTAATACGGATACGATTAAAAGTAGTAATAATATCTAGCTTAGTAAAGAACTTCTTCCTATTTAGTCGGTTTAGCGTATCTTAAACGAATAGTATCGGGTAACGGTTCTTAATAGTTAGGGTATTTAGTCCCTAGTAGTCGATATATACTTAAAGGCCGCTACTAGGTCTCCTAATAATAATAACCGGAGCGGCTATAGAGGATAAGCTCGGCTAGATTATACCCTTAGCTAATTATTTATTAACCTATTTCTTAATAATATCGTTCTCTCGTACTAAGAGAGGGTAAGGGCGCTTAAAGGGTAGTTCGGTACCTTCCTTTAAGTAGATTTCGTAATCTACGCCTAGACGATAGGGCGGTAGTATATCTACCTCGGACTAGGAGAAGGTATCTAATAGGTAGTAGTAGCGTTAAGGGAGGATATCTCGAGGATTCTTATCTAAACGTACGGTTATAGCCTTATTATAATCTTCGGTAGTAACTATATAGGCTTAGAGCTAATTATTACGGCTTTAACCGGTTAGTATAAGCTAGAATATAATAATATTAGTATCGGGCCTATAAGTAACGAGGCTAAGTATATACGTAGATATCTCTATAACTTTAGGATCGGCGGTATAGTAGTATTCTTATTAAATAGCTAATATAGGTAAAGGAGGAGAGATTACTTAAGGATCTAGTAGGTTCTACTACTAGTCTCGAAGGGCTAGATTATTCTAGAATACTTCCGTACTATTATTTATAAAGAGGCTAGGGGGAAGACTTAGGATCTTAGGAGTAGAGAGAGCGGGAAGCGGTTTATAATTAAGCGACTATAATTATACGATACGACCGCTATCGTTATATATAGATCTATAATACTTAGAACTAAAAGCGATACGTCTAGTAGTAAATTATATAAATAGCTAATATTAAGCGAACTAAGGGAGGCCTAGGATAATATTATATTATACGTCTACGATAAAGGCGATAAGCTATTCGCGATACCTATTAATATTAAGGTTGAAATATATACTATACGTAATACGAGAAGTAGTAGTCTATCTATTAGCTAGACCTAATAATCGGGATCGTATAAGAGGTATAAATAGTAGCTTAAGAGCGTAAGCTATAGCGGTTTTAATAAAGATAGAAGTAGTACCTAGGTCGAGGAAGGAATATATCTTATAATCGTTAGTCTTAGATTAAAGAACTATATAAAGCTAGATAGCTAGAGTTACTTATTCTCTAGAAAGGACTAAAGTAGCCGATACTAATAATAAAGATACTAATATAGGAGATATTTCCTAGGCTACTCGTAATACTCGTAGTTTATCGACTCCCGCGTACTATCTACTAACCTTCTCGCTTAGGTAGCGGACGTACTATTTCCCTATTCGGAGCCGGAGTTATAGTAGCTATACTCTTCCTTATTATCGTTAGAGCTCTCTATGTCGGCATCTATACTAGAGGTATTAACTAGCGAGCTATTACTATTAAAGCTAGTTATAGGGTAGAGAGGATCCTTTAGGCGGTAACCTACCTCTCGGTAGTAGAAGTAACAATTCTCGCGTTAATAACGAAGGCGTTCTAGGCTACCGGTAGGGCTAAGTAGAGGTAGGTTACGATACTTCTTAGGTAGTTACTTACGGGCGGAGGTACTATTAGTACTAGCGCTAGGACGGGAGTTATTATTACTACGCTAGCTATTACTAGTATTACTATTATTATTAACGCGGCGGCTACTACTACTAGAAGGCTTCTTATCCTTATTACTATTACGAGGAAACTTCCTATCGAGGTTACGCTATTCGTCCTTAATCTCGTAGTACTTCCGAACTAACTTCTTAATAGTCTTAAGTATATTATTCTTTAGTTAAGCGTAGTACTTAAGATTTAGCTTCTACTTAAGTTAGTAGAATTCGACTTCTAGTATCTACTTAATACGTAAGCGGAGGGTTTAGTAGCGATTATAGAACTTAGTAAAGTTCTCGCCCTACTTCTAGGTATAGTAGGTTATATTATTATAGGCCTTACTATTGCGGTTACGTTCGCTATAGTAGTCGTTTAGGAACTCGAGGAGTTTATCTAGGTCTTCGAAAGGGTCTATAGGCGTATCGCCGCTAAGCTTAGAAGGGACCCGGGTCTTAATTATCTCCTATAGGTTACCCTTTAAGTACTTATATATATACGTAAGTAAGTCGTCTATACTCCTAAAGGTCGTAATAGTAAGCTTGCCTTCGAGTTGTCGCTTCTAGCGCTATAGTAGTAGGGAACTCTTATTACTAAACTTCTCGGGGTTGTCGATAGTACGGTTAGTTTTAAAGGCTTTACCTAGGTCTAGGTTAAATTCGGTAACGTCTATAGTATTAGTCTTATTAGTACGGTACGATCGACCTAAATATCCGGAACGACTAAAGCGACGATTAGGCGTATAGCGGTCGCTACGCTTATCCTTCTTCGTCTTCTTCTTAGACTTCTTATAACGGTCTTCGTCGGAGGACTCGTCGTCCGTAGTACTATCCTTATTATTATTAAACGAGGAAGAAGAGGAAGATAAGTTAGAGGGTAAGGGAGAGCGTCCGCGACGCTAACGCCGCCCCTTATCTTTATCCTTATTATTATTCTTATCCTTATCCTTATAGGATAGTAGGCGAGGGGAATATAAGCGCGAACGAGTACTATCTCGGCGGCGACGGTTAGCCGATCGGGATCGTAATAAGTTAAAGTAAGCGTACTTTAAGCGATTACGGCTACGCTTAGTTATCTTCTTAATCTTAGCCTTAAGACTAGCGATTTTACGCTTAAGATTAGACTTAGTACCTTCGAGCTATATATTCTAAGACTTATTAACCTTAGCTTAGTTAATCTTAGTATCCCGCTCTTCGCGAAGATACTTATACGCCGAGTTTAGCTCCTTAAGCTTATTACTCGCTATAGCGTACTTAGCCTCGACTACTTTAGTCTTCTTATACTAGTTATCGGCCTAGTTTATATATTTCTTAGTAACGCTAGCTATAGGCTCCTTACTAGCGATATCCTTAAGATACTCTCGTAGCTCGATAATCCTCTTCTCCTTATTACCTATTTCTTAAGTAAGGTAAGTAGCCTTTTCGCCTACGAGGTTATACTACTTATATATAATATCGATATATTAGAGCGAGAGAAGGTAGTTATAATAGATACTAGTAAGGAGGGTATAGAAGGTCTTAGGGTTACTATCGACTATATTCTTAAAATCTTTAGTATCGAGTCTACTAACTTTATCGACTTAGAGCTTCTTATACTAGAGCTCGGGAATAGTATCGAGGTCGTCTAGGTTAATCTCTAGAGGCTCGGCATCTTTGTCCTCTAAAAGAATATAGTCCTTATTCTAGTTATTATCGGTATAGACCTTTTCGAAGAACTAAGCGAGATTAAGGTAGTCTAGGTAGTCTTCTTTAGAGGCCTTCTATACAACCTAGGCCTCTTTACCTAGTATAATCTCTTTTTTAATAATCTTAAATAACTTATATACTAACTCTTCTAATAACTCCTTTACCCTATCTACCTATCTACCTTAGGTCTAGGACTTATCGTACTTTAGAAGGTCTTTAGGAAGGAGTAAAGTACGTACTATCGATAGCTTACCTAAGCCGGAGAGACGAGCTATCTCTATAGCTATCGATCGGGGGAGCTAAAGGATCTAAGAGAGTATATAAGGGCGAATAGATATAGAGAGTAATATACTAAGGCTAAGCGGTTTAGCGAGGGATCGAGGGTCTAAGTAATTATACTATCGAGGGAAGGGCGAGATCGTATAGTAATCGACTACGAGGGAGATCGTCTAGTCTTAACTATACCGGAAGGTTAGCGGTTAATAAGTTTCGGTAAGCTCGATAGTACGACGTCGGTTACGATCGTATAGAAGTAATAAGTATCCGTAATATAGGCGGCTAGCGCGCTCTAGTTCTTATATTATAATACTAGTAAGTCCTAGCTTAGTATAACTATATAGGCTCTAAGCGGCGCTTAACGCGGATTTCGTAAGAGCGTAGTTTAATACTCGTAACTCGTAAAAGCGTAATCTAATACTCGTAACTCGTAAAGGGTATAGACTCTAAATACCTAAAGGCCGTATAGAAGGTATTATATCGTAAGAACCGTAGAAACCGTAAAAGTCGTAAAAGTCGTAAAGGACGCGTTACGCGTTACGCGTAATATAGTACGCTCGGGGTCGTAGTAGTAACTTAATAAAGTACGATAAAGTATCGTAGTAGGAACGAGTAGACGATTTAGTAGATAAGTTATTATATAGTTCTACGAAGAGTTACTAAGAGAGATACGACTATATCGGCTTCCTTATCGATAAGAAGCGTAAAAGTTAGGGTATATTTATAATAACTATCGTAATATTATTATATCTTATAAGGGCTTTAAGATAGCTTATAAGTATCCTTAGGATAGGTAGATTACTAAATATAATATTCTAGCGCTATCTTATATAAATAGATCCTCTAACCCTTATCTATACTAATTCTTTATAATATAGCTCTTATCTAGTATCTCGGTTATCGCTTATTTATCGGTATAGATAGTATATCGTTAATTCGAGATATTATTATCGCTAGAGACTCTTATTTATAGAGATCTTAAATTTCGAGTATTTAATATCTTTATAGGTTCCCTTACTTACTAGATTATCGCTATTACTATAGCTACTATAGAAGAGCTTATATAGTATATTAGAGTCTCTTAAGATATATTTATTTAAGCTATTACTAGAGCTATATAGCTAATTAACTATTATAGTAAAGAATACTTAGATTTCGACGAAGATAGGTAATCTAATATTAAGCGGAACGAGGATACTACGAGAATAGCCGATCTATTAGTAAATAATACTAAGCTTTATAAGACCTATCGAATAAACGCTAATATATTTAACGTACTATTAGAAGCGCTTATTAGAGCTAGATTAGAAGCTAGTCGTAGCCTTACTACTACTAAGAAGTTAATATACTTCCTATACGTAATAGGCTATAGAGCTACGTACTATTTAGTATACCTACTATTCGATAGATTAACGTCTACTATAAAGGACTTATTCTATATAGAATTATAGAAGCTTCTAGACCTCTACGACGACTATATAAGAGCTCTAGATTATAATAATCTACTAGAGAGACTATATAACCCTAAGTACTAGCTATTTAAGGGAGCTCTTAATATAATAGATAGTATATACGTAGAGGCTTATATAAGGCTTAATAATTAACTAGCTTAGCGTAACTAGAAGGGCTTTATTAGTTAGAACGTTCTCGCTATTATAGACTTTAATATACTATTCTCGTATATTTTTACTAGATAGAAGGGCTCTATAAACGACGTACGAGTATTATTAGAAGCTCG
The DNA here is from genome assembly GCA_013365205.1 of Pseudocercospora cruenta. Lineage (NCBI taxonomy): Eukaryota > Fungi > Ascomycota > Dothideomycetes > Mycosphaerellales > Mycosphaerellaceae > Pseudocercospora > Pseudocercospora cruenta. Next base: position 669,277 of record JAASFE010006214.1, read on the forward strand.
TAAGAACTATAACTTTAGTAAAGATATACTACTATCTAAGTACTTCTAATACGGTACGTAGGTTCTAGTTATATAATTAGATTATTAGACTATCTATAAAGGAAGAAGGAAGCGTAAAAGTACGCGACTAATTATATATACGTACGCTAAGGATAGCCCTATAATACGATTCCTCCTTCTAAACCTTATCTCGTACTATAGAGATAATATACTATATATCCTTTTAATAAGATATCCTTATTATCTATATCTATAACGACTCCCTCCTTCTATAACTCGCGGCTTCGGTATTATAGTAATATTAATTATAGATAAGCGCGTATTATATCGAATAGAGGTTAGACTACGATAGGCTATCCTATCTACGAGGTATATTAATCTCTAGAAGCCTTAAACGCGAAAGTATCGGCTAAGTAGTTTATTAAGCGGATATAGGAGTACGAAGATATTAGCCTAACCTAGTATACTTAAGAGTACTAAGTAGAGACGCGAAATTATCGGCTTACTCCTTCTATACTTTAGTATATTACTCTAGTAGATCTACCTATCGTCTCTAGATTAGTATATAATTACCTATTAGCTAAGCTAGTAGTACTATCTTTTAGTATCTATCCCTTAGGAGGTTAATAGCTATATAGCTTTAGCTTCGCTAGGTTCTTATAGTAGAAATCCGCTATTACTTTAGCTACTTATCTTATAAGTTCTACCTCTTTAAATTCCTATAGATCTTTATTATCTCCTAACTACTTAACTATATAGTAAAGCTTCTTCTATCTACCCTTACGGAAGCTATCTACTACTACTTTAATCTCCTAATATTCTTCTCTATTAATTAAGTTAGGAGTAGGTATATCGTATTACTAATTACTAAGCGGGTTAGTTACTATAAGTTAGAGGAGTTTAGTATAGAAGATATTATAAATATAGCGCTAAGGGCCGAGATCTAGCTAGTATACGTTAGTAGTATCTAGAATTAGACGGATAACTTTAAATAGTCTAAGTTACTTATAGTCTAACTTCTTTACTAGCTACTTTATACGGATATTATAGGCGTTAAGCTAAACTAAGTCGCCTACCTTATACTTCTTTAGCGATTGTCTATTATCGTTTAAATCGTTCTTCGCTTACGTATAGGAAATAGCGGTAGCGTAATATTATTATATATATTAAAGTTTAGCTATAAATTATTTAGCTTCTTAGAGTATAATATAGTCCTTTACTAATATAGCTTTCTTAGCGACTCTACTTATTATACGGTCTACTTTATAGACTTCTAGACGCCGATATTAGCCTAAGGTTATAAAGAAGGGTAATATCTAGGTTGTCTTACTCTTAGTATTATTTACTATAAGCTCGGCTAACTATAACTACCTAACCTAGTCGTCCTAGACGTAGTTAACGTAGCTCCGAAGATAGACCTCGAGTTCTTAGTTAGTACGTTTAGACTATCTATTACTACGTAGATAGAAGGCTATACTAAAGTACTATTTAATACTAAGAAGTTTATAGAGCTAGTAGTAGAAGAGGTCGAGGAATTAGGACCCTTAGTCGCTAATTACTATTTTAAAGACACCTTAATCCTTAATAACGTACCTTACTACCGCTTCTACTATAGTCTAAGGTATTAGGTCTAGTATAGGGATAAAGTACTTCCTCTTTATAAGCCTCTTAGTAATAGTAAGGATATACCGATATATAGTACCTAGCTATTTATATTTTAGAAGGTTTACGATATAGTCTATAGTAATCTCCTTATAGGCCCTAGACGGGACTAGAAGTTATTATAGTAGCCCTTAGTATCTATTATATATAGTCTTAGATCGAGAGTAAGTATAGTAGTTATATATAAATCTACGTATATCTTCGTATATATTAGGCTAGTAGTATACTCGCTTTATTAAATTATATATACGCTCGCGTTCTAGGTAGCTAGCTAAGGGGACCGAGTAATAGTACTAGATTACTTCGTTACGTAGCTATTTATTATTAGGTATATAGATACGTCCTTTTAGGTATAACTAACCTTAGTAGAGTTTATAATTAGCGATAGAGATACGGTATTCTTTAAGCTTATTAGATAGCTAGTCTTTACCTTACTCTATAGCGAGGATAATTGCCTATACGAGTTTATCTTTATAGTATACTAAGTAGATTAAATCGTCGATAGATTCTTCTTTATTACTAAGTATATAGATAGTAGCTAGTCGTTATTATTCTCTAGTACGTTATACTTCTACGAGTATATTAGGATTAAGGTAATAAGGTTTAAGTAGTAGTTAACTTCGGTTGGCTAAGTCTTTAGTAGTATCTATATCCTACGTTCGGCGAGTAAAGGTATTAGATTTAGCTCCTTAAGTCCCTAAGTAATACTTAGTCTTAAAGTTAAACTCTACGAGGAACTTAACTTAACGTACCTATCTCCTATTTAGCTACTTCGTTATTATAAAGTATTCTAGGCTTTTATAATTAGTAATTACTCCTATTAGCTTAGGTAACTATATTAGCTTAGGCCTCTATTCTTCTAATATCTTAACGATTACTATTAGTTCTTTATCGTAGATCTTATAGTTATATTCGGTAGGATTTATCTTCTTAGAGAAGAAAGCGACTAGATATAGCAACTAATCTTTACTATACTATAATAGGATGCCTACTAAGATATAATCTAATAAGTTAGTCTCGACTACGTAGAGGTATAGAGGATTATAATATATTAGTATAGGAGTATTAATAAAAGCGTATTTAAGGCTATCGAATACTAACTAGTAGGCTTAGTCCTATTCGAACTAGGAGCGAAGAGAAGGAGGTTTATTTTAGCTATAGGAAAGAGCTATAAGAGGTATAGCGATAGTAGAGTAGTCCTTAATAAATCTTTAGTAGAAATTAGCGAGCCCTAGGAAGGCTTATATATCTTTAAGGTAGCGAGACGTTTCCTAGTTAGTAATAGCTAATACCTTCTCTAGATCTATTTTAAGACTATTAGTAGTAATAATAACGCCTATATAGTAGACTTCTTTAATAAAGAATTTATACTTATCGATATTAAGGGGTAGGTCTACTATATAGAGTTACTTAAGGACCTTATAGAGATATATAATATATTCCTAAATATTATCGCTATATATAATTAAGTTATTAATCTAAGCTAATACGAACTAGTCTATATAGTCTCTAAGGGTACGATTAATATACGCCTAGAAAGCGCTTAGTATATTACTAAGGCTAAAAGGGACGACTAGGTACTTATATATACTATACTAGGTTATAAAGGTAGTCTTCTATTTATCTCCTTCTCGAATACGTAGTTAGTTAAATATAGTAATAATATCTAGGACTAAGAATACCTTAGCTCGATATATTCGTACTAGAGTTTCGCGAATATAGAGTAGCGGGTATCGATTCTTAATTATAATAGCGTTTACTACTTAGTAGTCGATATAGATATAGATTCTACCCCTAGGTTTCCTAACGAGGAGTACTAGCGAGGCGTATAGACTCTTAGATTCTCGGATAATACCTTTAGTTCTTAGGTCTTCTATATACTTCTAGACTATAGCTAGTTCTACGTACGATATTATATATAGTCGCTTCTATAGAATCTTAGTATCGGGTTTAAAGTCGATTAGTATATCTCTATTACTATACTTTAGTAGGGAGTATAGTAATATCTCTACTTTCTAATAGTTAAAGAGATCGATAAAGTCGTATAGATCTAGAGGTAATTTCGATCGAATATTTAGGTTATTAAGTAGCTTGCCCTTTATATATTTTTCGAAATTATAAGGACTAAGAGAGTATAGCCTAAGTACTTTCTCTATATAATCGTATAGTATAAAGCGATTATTATTATTATAGCTCTCGAGTACGAAGAAGCCTTCTTTACCTAATATTATATTATCCTAAGCTTAGCCTACGGAAATATTACTAATAGAAATATTACTAACTTTAATAATATCGTCCTTAGATATATACCTATATAGGATTAAAGGTAGAGTTAGGTCTTTAGATAGTATATTATATATACCTCCTATATATAGTATAGTATTATAGTTACTTTTATAGAAGTAAGAGTTAAAGATAAGCTTTTAACTAGTCTAGTCTATCTTAGAGTTATACTTCTTAAGCTATAGAATACTAAGTACTATATCGTATTCGATATTAGTAATAAGATATACTAGCTATTTAGTATATCCTCTAAGCTCTAGAGGTATCTCTACCTATTTATTAATAGAGTACCCTCTTCTACTATTAGTATATAATATAGGCAACTCCTTACTAAGTAACCTTTACTTAAAGTTCTTAGCGAAGTTTAGGTTTAAGTACTCCGCTATTACTCCGTAATCTAAGTAGACTCTAGCTCTTCTACTACTTATAATCGTATTAAAGATAATATAGTTAGTAATCTCTACTAGCGAGTCTTTTATACGAGTCGTAGAGAGTTAAATATTAGTAGTATTAGCGAGTAGATCCGAGATTAAAGATAGTAGATCGAGTACTTTAAAGGTTTCTTAAGGTTAGTACTCTACTACTCTAAGACGCTCGTATTTAGATCTTCGTTACTATTCGATATAGTAGAGTTAATATAATATTTAATTATATCGTCGATATTGTCTATCTATAGCTCCTCTTCCTATTCTTACTATTTAGTTTAAGGACCGAATATATTATCGGTCGTATCGTTATCGATATTTAAGGCGTTCTACCTTACTCTCCTTATATAGAATTAGAAGTATAGGTAGGCTAGCTAGTTATACTAGTATCTAGTAACCTTATATACGTAGTAGGATTCCTTACTAAGTTAATCGAAGTTAGTCTATATTAAGTTCTTAAACTTAAATAGTATTTAAGACTAGTTATAATTATTACGGATACTATAGTTAATACGGTCGATATAGAGACAATTATCGTTCTACTAGGCCTAGGCTCTTAGTACGTAAGTAGCCTTTAAGGATAGTATAGCGATAGGAGTAGTATATCCTCGCTACTAGTAGGCTAGTCTATATCTAGTATACTAAGGGCTATATAGAGGAGGCGCTACGAAGGCGTTACTATTACCTATAAAGATCTTCTTTATACGATTAATAGCGTCTATCTAAACTTCTATACTACGTATCTATCTAACTATCTCTTTACTAGATCTAAAGTCCTTACTAAGTAATAAGTTATATTAGAGTATATTCTAGGTCTTATTATAAAGATAGATCGTACCTATAGTAGCGCCCTATTCGTCGCTATCGAAGTTTATCTATTAAGCCAACTCTTTAAATTTAGTCTAGAAGTTATTAACCTTCTAGTCCTTACGTATTTAGAGAGCGAAGAATTTAGCTTATCTATACTAAGCTTAGTAGTATTCGCTATAGTAGACGTAAAGAGTATCTATTATATCTTTAGGCTTATAGAAGGTAGTAATCTTATTTTCGATCTTATTCTAAGCTAGTTAAGTAACGTAGTTAATAGTAGTCTCTATAGTATAATCCTCGTTTTAATAGTAGTATCTCTTATACTTAAAGTATAATTATATCTTCCGCTCCTATTCTTTAAACTTTATCTTATTAAGGTCCTTCTTACTAGTCTACGTAGAAGGCTTCTTAAATATTACCTTTATAGCGCGATTACTACTAAGTATTATAATAGCTTAGCTACCTTCTCGAGCGGCCTAGTCGTCTAGAGCGGGTTGCTATAAGCGTTAGAAGGTCGGATCGCGAAGATAAGGTACTTCGTAATAGTCGTTATAATTATTATAACGTAGTATAAAGGGCGGCTACTAATATTCTAGATATTACTTAGAAGGAACGTATCTATAACGGGCCTAGTAAGGAGGGTAGACATTGTCCTTTAGTATAGGTACTACTCGATATAGAGTATCCTACTAGTCGCGATTATATAGTCGTAGTAATAGTAGAGGTATCGGTAGATTACGTATCTCTATATAAGTAGTACTAGGGAATAGAAGAATACTTAGAGTATAATATATCTTCGCTAGTATAGCTATAGATATAGTAGGCTTAAAGACTAGTTAAGATTATATATACTAATAGGTACTAAATAGTTTGCGACGTAGTATAGATCCTTAGATAGGCTCGAAACTAGTTAGGTATTTATCTAAGTCTAATAGCGTAAGATTATCGTAAAAGCTATAGTTAATACCGCTATCTAGTAGCCTCTATACTATCTAAGCTTTATACTAATTAATAACCTTCCTTATATAAGGTATCTTAGCTTTTAGATAGATATCTATCTTATCGTACTTATTCTCTAATAGTACTACTTTAGCTTTAAGGACCTTAAGTTCCTTAGTCTAAGTATTAACTTTAGCTTCTAAGGAGGTCTTATTAGTCTAAAGACCTATAATACGATCCTATAGCTACTAAATAGAAGTATTACGGCGGTTAAGTCGACCTTCGAGTTAGGTAATCTTATTATCTAATTCGACTTATTAGGTCTTTACGATATCGAGCTCTATAGTTATTATTTAGAGCTTATCTTCTACCTCTTCCTTCGCGTTATTAGCTATAGTATACTATAGGTCTATATAGGCTAGTATATCTAGATATACTCGTAAGTTAGATTATATCTTAGTAGTTAAGTCGACTAGACTAGTAATTTAAAAGATATACTTATTATATCTTAGCCTATAGTCTATTATAGGGATATATTTAGAGAGGTCTAAAGGTCTATTATATATAATATAGTTTACTCCCTCTTCTATCTAGTACTAAACTACTAGACCGAGTTATAGTTAAGACGTAGCTTACGATAGCCTAGATTAACTCTTATCTCGTACTATCTAATAGCGATTCTAGAGAGCTTATTATTTACGAGCTTCTTTATTATTAATAGCTCCCTCGCTATTAGTCTTAGTATCCTAGTTATTACTTAGGGTTAACTTATTTAAGGTTAACTTATAATCGGCGATCTTCGAGGTAGAAGTTTTTATTAGAGCCTTACTAACGCTAGATAATAAAGGTTTAGCTTCTCCCCTCTCTCTCTTAGCTTCTACTATAGTATAGCCTCTATAAGGAGATATACTAGTAATAGAGCTAAGGGACCCTAGACTTTATATATTATAGACTTCTACTTAAGGGTTTAGAGATAATAGATATACTAAAGGAGAGGGTAGATCCTTAGGATCTTTAAGAGGTAGCTTTAGCTTCGTAGGACGAAGGATACTAGGAGGCTAAGGAGGCTACTAAGATACTAGCTACTAAGAGGCTAGCTACTAAGAGGTAGTATCTACGAAGGTCTACGTCGATACTTAAGTATTAAGTAGATTACCGAGTATACCTAGCGCGCTAATTATAGTATCTAGTAGGCTTATAAAAGATATAGCCGAGATTATATTAATAAAGGTATATATAAAGAGTACGGAGTCTACTTACTTTAGAAATTAGTTATAAATAAGACGATAGTTAAGTAAATCTAATAGGGGGATCTAGTAAGTAAAAACTAATAATATTATAATACTAATAAAGAATAGAAAGGAAACCTTAAGACTATTAGAAAGGTAAGAAGGTCTAGCTATTCTTAATATTATAACTATACGCTACTCCTATATATAATTACTATTACTATTACTATAACGCGTCGAGCTAGCGGCGTTTATAATATAAATACTAGCTTCTACGGTAGTATTACTTTAAGCTATCGTACTATTAGTAAGATACTATTAGAGTTATTACTAAAGTACTATAATCTCGGCTATAGACTACTAGTAGAACTATTCTATAACGTCTTCTATACGATTAATTCGGAAGGCTAGCCTAGGCTAATTATCTATATCTTTATACTATATAGTAATCTAGTCGAATACTTCTATAATTAGTAGTTTAGTAACGAATCGAAGTTGTTAGCTTAGTAGAGTTACGTATTATATAGCTATATAGGCAATCTTTAGGCGTATATTTAAGAGGTTAATAATACGAGTAGCTAAGCTATTATCGTAGATAATTAGAGGGGATTCGCGCTCTACTAGATTATTATATTATAGAATTATATCTAAGATCTCTCTACTTAAGCGAAGTATCTAAGCTTAGTCTTTCTAATATAAATAATATACTAACCGCTCGTCCTAACTAATAGTACTTATATCCTATATCTAATATAAGTAATAGATATATCGTAGTCTATTCTCTAATAACCTATATATCGCTCCTCCTAATACTAACTCTTCCTAGTTATCTATATTACTATAGACTTTCTAACTCCCTAACTTCCTAATTCCTATAATATTTCCTAACTTCCTAACTTCCTAACTTCTATAAACTTCCTAACTTCCTAACTTCCTAACTTCTTTATAAAACTTCCTAACTTCCTAACTTCCTAACTTCTAAGATTACTATCGTAGTATAATATTAGATCGTTTCGTAAGGATCGTAACTATTATTTAATAGTCGTAAATACGAGCTATAGCGATACTATAATAATACTAAGATAGGTAAAAGTAATAGATAGTTATAATATAGTACGTAGGTTCTAGTTACGTAATTAGATTATTAGGCTATTTATAAAGGAAGAAGGAAGCGTAAAAGTATACGACTAATTATATATACGTATACTAAGGGTAGCCCTATAATAACTTCTTAGTAGACGTAGGTTATACTAGTAGTTGCCTTATAATAGTACTATACTATAGCGTCCGCTATTACTTAAAAGAGTAGTAATTTAGAGATTAATAGCTAATAAATAAGGAAGAACTATTTAACTTATAGTACTCGAGCTTACGTAATATCGTAGAATAGATATTCGGCTACTTAAAGATAAGGTTTAGTATACTATAGAAGTAGAATAGACCTATATTTAATATAGATACGTAGGTAGACCTATTCTATATATTAGCTTATCTTTATAACTTTATAAGGCTTTATAACCCTTTAGATTAGTTATTTACTAATAAAGAACGTCGCTTTAATAGTAATAAGCCTACTACTAAGTAGGTATATAACTAAGGAGAAGGTAATTATAATACTAAGAATAAGGAGATAAATAACTATAGAGATATAATAGCGATAGAAATATAGGAGTAATATAAGAAAGAGTTAGCTATACGTAGAATATCTATATAAGTATCGCTAGTATAGATAATTAATAGAATATCGACGTAAAAGTTATTAGTTTTAAGCTATTTAAGTTACTATACCGTAGTATTATCGTATTACTTCTATATCGCTTTAGTAAACTTATTTCTTAACCGATTAATATAATTTCTAGATAAGGTTATTTATCTTATTTAGCTCTATAATTACCCTCTTAGTAAGGTATAGCTCTAGTATTATAGTATTAATATAGTAGTAGGTTAAGGGTATAGTCGAAATACTAAGCTATAAGGGCGGACTTAAGAGTAGGACATAGGGTCTTAATAGTCGATCGATAGTTAAGGGGTTACTAAGTAAGTAGAGAACGACGACGATATTTAAAGACCTATATACTAGTAGAACTCGACCTATACTAGACTAAATAATATAAAAATTAAAATAGAGCGAGTAATATATATATTCGAGAAGATCTATAAATTTAGTATATATAGAGGAAGGTATAGTTAAGCGGTAAGGTAGATAGAGTAGCTTTAAGCTAATTTAAATCTCTACTATTATAGTAACTTAAATCTCGTCCTTCTTAGTAGTAATTTCTAACGCTTCTATAAACTTACTAATATCCTTAGCTACTTAGAATAGTATCTCGTAGCGATAGGCCTTACTATAATTAATAAACTAGATATACTCTATAAGAGTAGGTTATAATACGTAGGCTAAACTATCCTAAATATAAGATACTCGAATCGATAAAGAAGGGAAGAGAGAGGTTACGAAGGAGTAGTAAGAGCTAGAATAGCCTAGGATAGGCTAAGCTAGGTACTTCTAGGGCTTAGTATAGCTAGAATATAGTATCCTATATATAAGTCCTTATAACTATTCCCCTTCTAGGGATTATTATCCTTAAGATCTAAACTTTACTTATACCTTTACTTCTTATCTTTATATATAAAAAGTTAGCTATTATACTTTTAAATATAGTATAAATCTAAGTACTAATTATAGAAGTAAGGGATACGAGTAGTTCTTTCGTAGATTTAAATTCCTTTCTATAAACTAATAAATAAGGTAAGTAAGAAATACTATATTTACTAGTATAGATAGAACTACCTATACTAGCCTATTCTAAACTAGTATACGCTAACGTAGTATAGTAAGCTCCTTTTGCCGCTACCGTATACCTCTTCTAGCCTATTTTAATCTATTTCGGCCTAATTCGCGCTAATTAACGCTATAGCGGCTAAGTAGCGTAAGGAGTAGGCTAATACTAGTATCTATAATAGTAAACTATATATTAACTACATCGCCTTAAATAACGTTACTATAGTTACGTAACTTAAGGTATATCCTAATTTAAAATGTCCTATATTAGCCTATTCTAATCTATTTAAGACTTTTATAAGATAGCTAACCCTACTACTAATAAGTATAGGGCCGTAGATAGCCCTTAATTCTATATAAAGTACTATTCCTACTATAGCTAGACTAATAGTAAGTATTATTAAGTAAATATACCTAGGTTAGCCTATTCTAGCCTATTCTAATACCTTCTAGTTCCTAAAGTACTATAAGATCCTTATTAATGCCTTTAACGCTACTCGCCTCCTTACTATTATTCTAGATACTAAAGCTAGTACCCTCGAAGCTATATAGAAGGCCGCTATAGAGCTTTACGATATAATTAAGTAGTAAGTTTACCTAGTTTAGCCTAGTCTAGCCTATATTAACCTATTTATAGCGAGAAAGTATCCTTTACTAGAGAAGATAGCCTCTATTTATATATAGATATATCTACTCTATCTAAGGGTAGCCCTTTTATAACTAAGTAGGTTTATACTAATCGTAGTAGAAAGATAAACTAGCCTACCTTAGCCTATTCTAGTCTAGCTAACCTCTTCTTAGCGTAAGATAGACGATAAGGAGGATAATAAGCCTAAGACTCTAACTAGTTTAGTTTAAAAGAAGCGTATCCTAGCCCCTAGTACTACTAGTAGTAGTAATTTAGCCCTATATAAGGTAAGTTAGTCTATCCTATTCTAGTTTAGCCTATTCTAACCTATCCTAGCGTATTAAG
>JAASFE010006214.1:689562-720615 GCA_013365205.1 Pseudocercospora cruenta
ACGATGCCTTCGAAGAGGCGCTTAAGAAGTTTGCCTCGGAGCGGGACAGCTTCCTCGCAGACATACATGTGGAAACTGGCACAGTTACCTCGCAAACCCAGACACAGGTCAAGCGAGCTCGACCCAAAACTGTTCGAATCACCCAGGACGAGAACTCACTCGGCCTCAATGGAGGTGGGCTTAAGAGCGGAGTGGGAAGCTTGCGAAGGCGATTGTCTACCATGAACAGCATGAAGAGGGGCTCGTCTGTCATGAGTCGCAACTCTGCGAGACAGTCGAAGCGCTTGAGTGGCTATAATTCGGTCATTCCTGCGCCTCAGCCTTTCCAGACGACACCCAACATGCATCCCCTGCAACGAAGATATGAGCCGGTGCTCATGGACCGCTACCCCACGAAGACAATGTTTGACGAGTCGAAGCGAAGGACCGCATTTCCTGACTACGTGCCAATGTTTGTCTTCCCAGATGATGTGATGGTAGTCTCCTCCGATGAGCGACCTAGATCCACGTGGCACGGATTTACCATGACGAACCAGGATAATAGCAGGCTTCATGGTATCTGTGTTACCATGTGGGTTCCTCTGAACAACTCGGCCTCCGAAGCATTGGAGAATCAGTGTGAGGAGTGGAGGAAAGCAAACATGAATCAGGAGGAGCGGGAACTGGCAGCCAGTCTCGGAGAGCGATTATCCGGAGAGAGGGCCAAGTTGAGCAGGCTGCTTGCCGACCTCCCAGGACTGATGCAAGGATCTGATGAACGAGAGAGGCTAGAAGAGGAAATCAGTGCTGTTGAGGAAAAGATCGGGCTTATGACTGACCTACTTCGTCCAGTGCGACATGGAGCAGCCTCCAAGATCGATGGCTTGACTGAGGGTGATACTGGATTCTGGATCCCACGCGCATATGGCATTCTTGGTCGGGACGGCGGCCTTACAAGCTTCTGGAAAGAATGGCTAAAGGCTGTCGTCGTACCAATGACTAACGGGGCTATCTTGAGAGTGCCACCAAGCTCTCCTAAAGTCGGTCTCTGGCAACCTCTGGAGCGATACGTCTGCAACTTGTGCATAGAAGCGCTGAGCCCTATCACTTCCATCACTCAGGTTGAGGTGTCTATCCGGGATCTCAGACTGTATGCAAGGAAGGAGGCTATCAACGAGCTTCCTGGATCGCGCAATACCGACTTGTATGCACTCTTTCGATGTCTTTCGATACCGAACATAATCACCTTGTTCGAATATGCCCTGGCCGAGTCAAGGATCATTCTGGTATCATCGCATACTGCCATGCTTCAGCTCGCGAGCGCTGCGCTGACCAGCCTCCTTTACCCCCTTAAATGGTCTGGTGTACTGATACCAGTGCTTCCATATCGTCTTATCCAGGCCCTGGAGGCGCCGTGCCCATATATTGCAGGCATTGAAAGGAAATATAGAAGCTACGACCTGCCGACGGACGACTTCTGCATTGTGGATCTGGACACGGATTCCATCGAGAGCACAGAGCCGCCCACCATGCTTCCGAGACCTCAGCGACGCAAGCTCCAAGCACTGCTCCAAGCTGCCGCGCCGCACCACATTCGCTACGGAGTACCAGTTGGGCCACCACCTTACGCCATTGAGGCCTTCCCGTACGATGGCTTCTCTTCAGAGAATGCGCAGGTCTTTGATGCGAGAGCCGCACCTGCTACGCTGCCTCAGTACGTTGGCGAGAGCTCGACTACTTTTGGCAGCGCGTCTGGCCTGTCGGCTACAGCTAAAACCACAGTCTTCAATGCCTTCCTTCAGCAACGTCCAGACTCTGGTCGTGGCAGCGACAGGCCGTCTACAAGCTCTACTGGCACAGGTGCCAACAGCAATTCGTCCGGAGGCTCACCGCCGTCGCCCACCACGGCGCCCTCGCCTGTATCAGGAAACTTTCCTACCACACCGGCCTCCAGAAATGATTCTGGCTTTGCGCTGCAAGCATGTTTGCGCGAAAAGCGTTCAGGTCACTTCAAAGACGGTTTGGCGAGGCGCAACTCGACTGTACAATCTCTCTTCTATCTCCGACATCCATTGCATGACAAGACTAACACGCAAGAACAGTTTGCAATGGACCGCATGAACAATCTGCGAAAACCTAGTGCGCCTATGGTGACCGGACACCACCCAAGCATGTCGACTTCGACCCTCGGAGCACCTTCCAACTACGCGCCAAGTGTCTATGCTCAAAGCACGCTTGCTGCTAGCACGATCATGCAGCCCACCACTATTCAACCTGTGCGCGACAACGAGACGACCAAATGGGCCGAAGGCCACTGCTTGCATCGACAACGTCCCGACAACAAAACATTCTGCACCATTTGTGACGAAAGATGCGACGACGAGCTGTTCAAATGCGACGGTATGGTGGCGCTCTTTCCTTTTTTGAAGATCTAGCTGACGTATTTGCAGGCTGCGGAATCTCGGTTCACGGACGATGCGCACCAGCTGTCTGTGTCGTCTGCCCTGTCGCTTTCAGAGCAGATCAAGTCCGCGCTGCATTCGCACGCTGCTTCGCTTCTCTGTTCTACACATATCGCAAGTATATGCACCCTGCTTCTGGCGAACGCAAGAAACAAGGACTCTTTTACCACTTCAACATGGACCAATTCCTTCGGAGCGTACCTCATGGCGATAGCGAATACATAAATATGCTTCGGCAGACTCAAGCCTTTAACGAATTCATTCACGAGCGAGAGTCGACACGCTCGACCGATCCTTCCATCCAACTCTTTGACGAAATCATTCTCTCGAAACGGAACCGCGGACATCGCAGCCTCTTCTCACGATCAGATACAAGCTTTCTAAGCGACACTTCAGACCATTTGTGGAGGTCTGCAGCAGCTACACCTCCCACAAGCCGTACACCAGGTGACGCTAGGACAGTCACCGGACGGACACCCGGCAAACTAGACCCAACACTCATGAAAGAGCCACGAAGCATCCAAGGCGCACCCAGAATACAGAACGCTCGCACGAAGCGAAAACCGGTCTCCTCAATGCTCGGGCTCAACCCACAAAGTGCGGATCCTTAGAAAGGCATCCTCGCAATGCACACAACCACGATCACAGCAACGAAACAATCATCGAATCAAAACAACTCGAATGACAAAGACTCTCTTGACTGACACAACTACTATAAAGGCGTTACTTGGTGGGACACTGTACTCGTATTGGCATTTTTGGGCAAGACAAGGCATATGTTATTTTTTTGGTGCAATTTCAGCGTCGGCGTTTTCACGGGGTTCATGAGGAGCATGAAAGGAGCAAAAAGAGATCACGGAGCGGGGAGGCTTTCTGTCATCAACATCAGGAGCATGGGTTCATTCCATCATGGGCTGGTCACTGTGGTGTGGAGATCTAGTTTGCTCTCTTTTCTTCTTGCGGGATAGAGATCTCTTGGATTGCAGAAGAAGAACGCGAAAGAAGTATGATGAGTATGTCATATTGGGTGAAGGAGAGGAATGCTTCTCCTCCTATGGATGTAGTTGTAGTGCATAGTTATCATTGTATGAATACGAGTGGAAGAGAGGCCGGCCATCACTGACTCTACCTGGTCAATGGCTTTGCACAGTATACTGCTTAAGCCGTGGACAGCCGACAAGCATGGACAGACTTTCGTACATCGCATAGTGTTTCGCTGAAACTCGCGAATTGTAGATGTGTCAGAAGCGCGGCTCGGAATTCTGGAACTTTGCGCTTCATCCTTTGAAGTGGATCGCAGCCTGAGCGACTTCAGGGAAGGATACCCATGCACAATGAAGGTTGGACAACAAATCTCCGGAGATACTGGAATCAAGAGACGTTGTACAGTGCTGTTTTTGAAGTGGCCAGTGGTCAGTGCGCGACAAGGGGGTTTAATGTCGACGGTGCTGAAGGTCTCTCGCTCTACTAGATAACGTACCTATGCGCACGCTAATTGCAGTATCCGACGCAACAAATCCTCTTAGATAGCAAGCTAGTTCTCGTAGAAGAGAGGTAACTGTCTAGGTACAGACTACCCTGGTCCGCGCACTGACCACTGGCCACTTCAAAAGACAGCACTGTACAGGTTTCTCACTTGACATCCTCCAACGAGCGGGTCATTCTCGAAGTGCAAACAGGTCAATGAAGCTCAGATTTGGAAGCTTCCAGAATGTAGTTCCAACTCGGGGTTGTGCAAGACAAATACGAACACGAGTCGAGCCCAGCGAACCCAGAACCAGCTGTTCTGCAGGGAAATTTCAAGGGGTCTGACAAGCATGACTTGATCGGACACTCGTGAGGTACCGCTAGAGTGGTCCATAAGCGCTTTAAGCGCGGTCTCGGATCGTGTTCATCTGAAGGCCCTGCTTCGCAGAAAAGAACCCAACGTGAACATCGAAGATGTCTTACTGGGCTGAGTGAGGAATCTCTATGGACGTCTTCCATTCTCCTGAAGGCCGCTATCCTCCATTGCCGGGACGTGGACGGTACAGTCGCAAGCAGGTAGCCTTTGGAGCCAGTCGAATCAGACTACTATCTGGAGTATGGAAGCAGGTTTTCATGCTCTTTGGAATTTGGTCTGCATGGTGCCTATACCACTGGGTCGGCAGAGCTGAATCGGTGTGAGGTGATCAAGACGGAAGAAATCATTCAAGACTGTCTCGATTTCGCTGTACAGGATGATTCAAAGGCATTCGTGTCAATCTGTGAGGTGCCTACACTACTGAGATAGCGGAGCTAAATCAGCGTGCGTGTACTGGAATAATGGACTGGTCACACGATTGGCTTCACTTTCGATATCCCTTCCTGTTGGAAGGCGCTCGTGTCGGTCCCTAAGGTGCCTATACTGCTAATACGGCGAGGCTAGGTCAGCGTGAGATGATCAAAAGCAGAAGACTTCTCATCCCAGTTTCTCCGGATAGTGGACGCGAGGTCTTGAGGAATGTCCCCCGCCCGACTGAAGCGTGAGCTGCACCGGTGTGTTTCCATTTCTTCGCAAGTATCCTGCTGGAGTCAAATGACACGGTGGACGCGAGATCTCGACTACGCTCCCATCCTCGATTCAAAGATCTGCTTTATCAGCAGTGTCTACATTCCAATACAAGTATCCTGCTGGCGGCAGATGACAGAGTGGACGCGAGGTTTCGACTATGGTCCCGTGCCCGAGTCCAAGATGTGCTTGTTCGGCGTGTCTACATGTCGACGCAAGATTTCCGATTGCGGTCTATGACAGAGTGGACGCCAGGTCTCGAGGATGGACCCCTGCCCCATTGAAACTTGTGCTTCACGAGCGCATTCGCATTTTGATGCAACTACCTTGCTTGCAGCAGACGACACAGTGGACGCGGCATGTCACAGAGCTGCATCACTTCCACCTTCACGTCGCCTCCAGACAGCCCCTCCGCACTGGTGTTGCTCCTTGCCTAGAACCCATCATCTCAGTGCATGAGCTCAATGGACCCGCGACTGCAATGAAATCGACCGCAACGCCGATGAGATCGACTGCGACTGCGACACCTTTCGACTGCGACGGAAAAGTGATCCAACATTGCGCACTACTACAAGGTGTAGCTAGGACAGTGCGACAGCCCAGCATGTCAGGATTACCGAGACGTCAAGACATGCGTATTGCAGCGAAGTCTCGTGCGGCAACGTCGCTACGTTACTTCGTACGAGCAGAATAACGGCCAAAGGAGGCAGGGGAAAGAATCATGACAATTTCTGGTTGTGTGTAAAAGAGCGCCAGCGTAGGATTCGGAAAGGTACGCCTTCAATGCTCGACACTTCACGTAAAGAAGTAGTCAGCTGGCCGCAAGCTGTAAGATCGAGGCTTTGGTGGAGGATTGCCAACTTTCGCAACGCTCAGCACTGGCAGACCTGAGACCAGTATTCAGCTCAATGAACTCCGGTTTAGGAAGCCAGAACTGAGTCTACGCACAGCACTTGTTACGCTATTCACCTCAATGAACTGCGGTGTAGAACAAGCAGAAAATGAAGTCTCAGCGATACAAGTCTGAGGGGCCATTGCAAATCCGTGCCCGTAACCTCGGTCAACAGCTGCAGGTAGACTTGAAGGTGCTACGCGGACCTAATAGCTTGGGAAGTTCATCCCTATGAAGTACTCCACACGAACAAGTCGAAGATATCATTGACGAGACTGGCAACTACGAAGTTGGATCAGCAGAAGAGCAACCTCATACCATCTCAGACGCGATCGGATTTCTCCACGACTTCTTGCCTCAGCAGACGGATCGCAGTGGATTCAGAGCGACCCCAAGAATGGCAACTTCTTCATTACTCACCATGATCGGTGACCGTGGATGGCGTCCACTGTGAGCCTAACTTCCAGCTCCTCGCGAACTCTAAGACAATGCTCAGCGCCGTGTGAACTAGTGGTAAATGTTCTCCGGCTCGAGTCTGACGATCCGGCAACGTGTTTTGGCCCTCGCATCCCAGCAAGAAGTCGAACTCCTGCCTCTGAGGAATCCGGCGTCAGCATTGTCACAAGAAAGCTAGCCATGGTGGACGCCGATCGAGGTACTGGCATGACTCAACCCGCTGAATGCTCATAGCAACCCACCTTACGTCTATGAAAGGAAGTGCGTTTCTGAAACTGCAGCGTCTCTGACATTGAGACCTTATTTGATCCCATGACAAAGACGATGCAGCCCGGCCCGCATAAAACAGATGCCACTCCCGCAGTAATCTCCATGATAACATTCAACAACAACAACCTCTCCATTGTGACATCCGACAACAACACCTCCTTTCAGTGTTATGACAAAGTCGAGGACGACAGTTCAGGAGGTCTGCTCTCATATCTTGCATGCGTCATTGTCACAAACCAAGATTCTCAACAAAATCATTTGCAGAATTCCCATACTAAGACCTTCAACACTCCATTGAAGAAGTCCAAGATCTTTATCTTGTTCGATTTAACCTACCCTTCGCGAGGACAGGACCATGAAGATTGCTACCGCGCTAGTCTTGGAAACCCTCTCCTATCTCAATCAGCACTTCTGGAGAATCATAACTTGGATTAGCTCAGCGATTCACCACCCGAACATTTCTGTGCGAACACCCATCTTGGTCACGTCGACTTCGCAGGGTGTCATTCGCTACAATCTATGCAACCTAAGATCGGCGAGGTCAGAATCAGCGCTTTCACTCTGATGTGGTCGGTCGAACTCGCAGAATGAGATGTGCTATACCCCCATACACCAGGATCGGGAAAGTCACAACCAGCGCCTTCACGCCGGTGTGGTCAGATGCCTAAAGCCCACTCATCTGTTCCCAGGCCTGTCAACAATTTGAAGCTAGCTCAGACTTGTTGGGCTTCTTTGCAAATCGTTTCCATGAACAGAACTTTTTAGGCGAAGTCCAGAGCTCAAGATTCGACATTGCAATAATGAACGGCACAATTAGCATTGTGCGATTCTACCTATCTATGGTTCTAGTGTTAAGGCGCCGTAGAGTCCTGCGACTTGCGGGAAGAGAATGGCAGCACTCGCTGAAGATGCATGCTCGGACGTATAAGGCAGCAATGTCTCAAAGTATGTCGAGATAGGGAGCGTTTGCACTTTGGCGCGCTGTTGGGAAGCTGCGCCTTAATCGCCCGAGTGGCCCACCGTACAGCGAAGTGCTTTTGAGGGCGACACATGTCATTTCAATTGCTCAACTCTCGCTAAACACTGAAGAGCACACTTTGTTCACGATCAGTGGATAGTGTCCACTCTTTTCAAGCGATGCTCCACCAGCACCTAGGTCTTCAATGGTCTGCGAGGAGCATTTGTACTCCAGCTGTGTCACTCCTGAAGTAGCCAGAGACATATTCCGATGCATGAAGGTGGCAGGCGGTATCGAGACCAGAGACTTGCTGAAGTCTGCGCTCTAGGCTACTTCAGGGAGAATCAGAATCGCAGTATGTGAAGGCTTGATACTGGCTACGCAGAGAGATCTTTGATATGCTTCACTGTTTGCGTTTGACACTGGATCGCGTTTGACACTGGATCATGGAACCAGAGGACCATTCATATTCCGGTAGAGACTGTTCATTATCCTCAGCATGTCTATTCAGCATTCCAGCTCGTTACCATCTACCATGACCAGATTACAATCCAAGTCTCCTCTATTAGGACCCATCGATAGCCACACACGTTTGACCCATCGATCCAGGCGGCACCGACCTCTTAACCAGACCAGTCTGGTACAACCTAATCGAGTCTGAAGCTCCGGAGGTACGATAGCATCCATTCGAGAGTCCGTACCCTTGTCCTCCACAATTCTCCTCGCAATGCACTTCGCCAACATATCCTCCGTATCCAGTGAGACGAAAAGATTGACCGCCAGTAGTCGGAAAGCAACCGGTTCCTGTAACTCCTCGAATGTAGTCACCGCGACAACCTGGTTCTGCCCATATGTCGAGAGTAGCGGCGCTGGATAGGGCGGGCAGGAGGTAGACTGAAAGCAGGGTTATTGGATTCATAGCTGCTCACTTGAGTACCTGGGTGGAGGTCAGCAAATACCGACTTTTGACTCAAAGAAGATGGAGGAGTTTTACGATACGACTGAGCTCATGATCCACTTTCGACAACGCTGTGTTGACGATGGCGGGAACGGAAGTCATACTTATGTGTACAAGCTCGGGTTCTTCTTCTTCGGTGCATCTTCAGCAAACAGAGGCGCAGCAAGTCTTGCTATCCTGATGGAGGGCATTGTTATGCGCAGCCTGCTGGCATATAAGCCTGCAAGTATGCAATAGGGCAAATGCCAATGCGCATCCTGCTGGCATCTAAGCCCACAAGTATGCAATACGGCGAATACCAATGCGCATCCTACTGGCATCTAAGCCTGCAAGTATGCAATGGGGCGAATGCCAATAGACACGAGAACCATGCGAAGTGTTCGGGATGTGTGGTCAAGATTCTAGCCTGTCTCCAATCAGTCCTTCCCGCTTCCGACTTGCCGCCCTAGCTCGAGCTGGAGGTAGATGAGGCTGAGATCTCTGGCTCAGACCTTAAGCACGTCAAGTCCGTACACTTGAGCGCTACGAAGCAATAAGTGGACGCCGCTTAGGCCCAACAGATCGATGCGACTTCTGGTTGGCCCACCTCGTCGACCGTGTGAGAGAGGAGCAAACCTGTGAATGGAGTGTATAATCGCATCTTGGAAGGAAAGTTTCGAACGAGAATACGGAGCAGAATGTTGTAACTGTTGGTTGTTGATTGCTACAGTTACACAATCACTTATGGTCACAGTGATTGTGATTGTGTTTCGGTGTATTGTGACTGTGATTATAATCGAAGACTTACTTCTGGCCCGTAACCATTCAACTTCGCCCTCAGAGCCTCCAGGCCATATTAAAGTTATCCTATTAGTGAATTATTCGGTCACTCCAACAAGCCACTCGTCCATCACCTCAAAACTATTACAACCTCCCCTTCGGATCCGGAATCTCATCAATACTCTTGACAGCAATCTCTTTCCTCCCATTCATCCTCCTCCTGTAATCACTACTAGCCTTATACACAACCCTTCTTAAACGATTACTACTTCCAAGCGGCTGATAGCTTTTCAACCCCTGCCAAGGATCTAATCTCATATGATCTTCCCAGAACGTCTTCCTCTCTAGATCAAAAGGTTCTTGTCTAGGAATTTTGAGAGTGGCAACTGTTTGCCAAGGATATTTCTCACTGTCCCATTCCACACCGGAGTATTCTACGGGTTGGTCGTCGAGGTTCTCGAGAAGTTGGACTTGGAATAAGTATTCGGCTCCGTATTTCCGATTGAAGTTTTGGAGCCAGCGGTGGAGGACGTCGGAGTCGTCGGATTCTTTGATGTTGAGAGCGTGAAGACCTTGTTGGGTTTGTGTGTTCGGGACAAGACAGTATTTGAAAACATAGTCTCCGAAACGGTAGGCTGTTTGCGAGTACATTCGTAAAGACTCCAAAGGTTTGTTGGGGACTTCGAAGCGCGCTTTTTGTAAGTCCGCATCATCACGCTTCTCTAATTCTGAGTACATTTCTTTCGTGCCGTAGAGTGTTCCTAATTTCATTCGAAGATCGAAGATTTCTTTTGTGGTTTTGGCGTCTGCTAATTCGATTGCTGGGGTGCTGTTGAATTCTATGTCCTGGGTTGGTGTATCTTTCCCTGCATCGAAGAAGTCGCCTTTGACGTTGAAGATCTTCATGGAAAGTCCTCGCGGTGCTGGAACATTATCTGGGAATCCGGGTGCTCCAGGCTCAGTACTGTAGCGACATGCTACTGGATACTCTCCAGGTTGCTCGAAGAGCTCGCCTTGACGGAGATGGTCTGGAAGGTTGCCGTGGACGATGAAGCTGCCTTTTACGATGCCTTGGGTTCTGCAGTGAGTGCCGGTATACACATGGCGATGCAAGTCAAATTGCTGTTCTTGCTGCTTGTTGATCTGGTCCGCCACAGCCTGAATGTCTTGATCTTCTCCAGGTGGAATCTTCTCGACCCCCTCTGCATCCCATCGGATGTATTTTCTTTGGCTCAGATCTGCCATATTGCTAGTGGTGGGTGTCGATGTATTGCTGCGTTTACGATGAGGTTCTGGAGAAGTAAATATGGATTTAGTAGTTAGTTTAACCATCGCTTTGATTGATAAGACTGCAACACGCTAATGCTTACTGAATGCAAAATCTCAAATATGGCTTGGATGAGGTGCAGAAGTGTCGGGAACCTTTTCTCGAAAACAGAATCTACGTCAGATGCTTGAGACAAAGGGCCAATGGTGAGCAGCTCATTGGACCCTGAATGGATTGGTGCATGCCATCATCGACGGAGACAATGCATTCAAGGAGGACGGACCGCACTCCGGAGGCGCTTTCCTTCTTTCTGTTTTCTGTTAGGCGGATCTCCCTATCGTCGTAGGGTGCAGATCTGCCAGAGACTTGGGTTCCTCCACTCTATCTCAGTGAACAAATCCTTCCCTCATGCCATGCGATCTCCACCATCAACCCATCAAACTGCAAAGGACACAACCAACCATACCCAAAGCCATCCATCCAGCGTGTTGGACTATCAAGTCGAAGATTACGTTACCAGCAATTGGTTGGAAGGCTTCCTCCTCCTGCTCACCCAGGCTTACGAGAATCCAACGCTTGATGAGATACCACACCACTGCAATTTTGGCGGCGATGATGAACTTCTCGTTGTAACTCAAGCTCGCGGCATTGTGGCCCACACTCATGTACAATATCTCGACGGCAAGGTAGAGCAAGCAGGCAGCAATGAAGGCTCCGAGCTCGATTGCTGCGTTGAGGATGTCGTCGAGTCTTGGGAACGGCATGGTGTCGATGGCTTTTGCTGGGAGAAGAGTGCAGGAAACATTGTCGTTTCATACGTGAGCAGCGCGTGTGAATGCACTGTATGAAGTGAATGGTGGACAATCCATTATTCTTGTGCGAAGCGTACTCCGCCATGTTGTATCGCCCTGTCGAGACCAAATGGTCTCTAGCGATACCGCCAGATAACCTTCCATCTCCTATAAGTTGGTCCCAAGCGATCTTTCAGTGTCTCGCACACGTACGCGAAAACTCCCGATAGAAGGAACAACGTGAAGGCTCTGGCAATCGTGAAGTCGAGGATGTCTTCGTACAACACGCCGTTATCGTAGTCATTCTTGAATGCTTTGATGATGCATACCCCTAAGACAGCATTTGTTAGTAGAGTCAGCCTGGTGTAGTGTTTCCAATGAGCACATTCTATCAAGAAGACGCCACTGGCCAAGTGACTAAATAGGAGCGTCCAGAAGATGCAGCTAATGGTGGAGACGTTGTGTCCAGGTCGCTGAGGACGCTCAAGCGAGAAGAGTGGCATCGGTGCGCGGATGTGTTGTTCGAACGAACAGAAATGCTCTCTCGTGGGCAAAGCTTTCATGTAAGAGGTGTGGTTCGAGGCGGCCTTGCAGACTCTAGTGAATGTTTAGTCCACTATATGGTGAACAATGCCTTTGATCTTGCTTGGATTGAAGAAAGGAGGAGCACGTGAGCCTGACGCCAATCCAGGAAGAGAGCATAGTACTTCACTTCCCCTGCAGCCTCTTCATGCGCTCTTCGGCAGCTCTGGCTCTCTTCTCCCGCTCGAGTCTCGTCCTCATCTCATCGGTCATGCCTCGTGCCTCTTCCATTCTCCTTTCTTCAGCAGTCACAGTCGGCTTGCCAAGCAAACTGCCCTTGCCGAACTTCTTCTCCTTTTGTGCTGTCTGCTTCTCTGCATCTTCTTTTCGTATCCTCTCAAGTTCAGCTTGCCGTCTCTGCTTTTCAGCTGCAGATTCTGCAGCCTTCTCGTCCTTCTCGCGAGCAGAGCGCGCATCGACATCGGCTTGCGAGATAGCAGCTGGTACACCTGCCTCATCCCAAGACCATTTCGACTCTCCAAGCTGTGACCGAGCAAGTCGAAACGCGTCTCGAGTGGCGCGGTCGCCAGCAATGTCGAAAGCAGACTTCCCATCACCATTCCGTATTGAAGGATCTGCGCCAGCCTTGATAAGAAGAGAGGTGATGCAGGCAGGACTGTTGGATGCTGCTGCAAGATGGAGTGGTGTCGGTGCGTGATGATTGAGATCGAGTGGAAAGAAGCGGAAATCGGGACTTAGACTGTTGGACTGGATGTAGGACAGCATTCCAGGAGCCTTCGATCTTCGAATGAGGGCCTGCAATTGCTGTGTGTGCAAAGCGGCCTCTTCGTCTTCTTTCGAGGGCTTCGCCGGCTTTGGCGTAGTGGGCTTACCGTTGGCCGCAGCTTCTGCTTTTGCGGCAGCTTCAGCGGCCTCTTCAGCTTGTCTTGCTAGAGCTGCTTCGTCCACAGTGGCGACCTTAACTCTTGTCAACTCCGTGAAAGAGCGGATGAGCTCGTTCTGCGTCGCTCTACGCGTGCTGAAGGGAAAGCCTCGCAGTCGTGCATCTCTGGGACTTAGCACTTGTCCTTCATACGGGCCGAGAAGCGTGCGTCTGTTGGTGCTCCCAGTTGCTCTGATAAAGAGCAGCTCAGCACTGTCGATCATCTCTCGCCATTCAGCAAGCAGGTCGCGCACTTCCTGTGTTAGTGCTGCTTCGTTATATCTTCGTATACTTGATCCAGCAGAATGCGCATTGCCTTTAGCGTTGTCATTGGCACTTTGTGAGCCACCCTGTTTTCGACGTGTGGTGTACCGATGGAATGTCTTGTGCGCGATTACTGTAGCAGATCGGTCATCTTGGCCGGCTTTCTTCGTCAACTTCGGCGTGAGAGACACCAGCATGCCGGCAAAGTGACCACCACCAATCATGCAGAGAAAGTAATGCGGACCGGCAGCGCTGGTGTTCTTTTGTATCATTGAGGCTGGCAGTCGAGCACCACCTTCTTCCTCCTGCTCCTTCTCCAGCTTCTTCTGCTGCAGTGGATTTGGTGGGGGCTTTGCAGCAAGCTGTTTCTGCTTTATCGTCTCCACTAATTTCTCTTCATGCTCCTGCTCTGAAGCTGAGAAAATCGCCCGGTATATGCCAAGAGATGTGTTGGAAGGCAGCTTTGGAGTAGAGAACCACAGCAGAGGAGGCTTTCCAGAACCGCGCTGGCGCTGCTTCGTCGGCGCATCGTCTGCATCGCCATCTGTGACCTTCGCCTGCCGTTTAAGCAATGCGCTCAAAGTCGAGTCCTTCTTCTCTCCATCGCTCTCGTCTTCCGAGTCTGAGGAGTCCGATCCCGACAGACTTTCGTCCAAGTCCTGCACAAGCTTCTCAAATTCGTTCTCGTTGACAGCTTTCTTCCCGCGCAGCTTCTGCTTTATGTTGTAGCTGTGCAGGTCGGATCTGACATGGCTGCGCTGCTCGAGAAGGCTGGCAAATGTGAGCCCGCAGAGCCCGCATGATGTCGCGTTGGACGGCCCGCCATCTTCTGCCGGCGGTGTCTCTGGAGTGGCGAGTCGCGGTGAGGGCGTATCTGGTTCAGGTTGCGCAGTTGGCTGGGTCTTGAGCTGCAGAGTATACAGGATCTCCTCCGGAAGATCGAACACTACAAGCGGTCAGTTGACGACCCTTGTCACATGCCGCTATATTCCTCCAAGCCATCCAACTTTACCATTCTACATACCGTACAGTGGTCGCTGCAGAAGCTTATCTGCTTGGGTCTGCGCCATTTTGCGAGCCTATGCGCAGATCACCTTGATGTCTCTTTGTCTAGGATGCGCGGACTGCGCGCGTACCAAGAAATATCGCGAGAATTATACTCTGTCTGCCTCT
Organism: Pseudocercospora cruenta; assembly: GCA_013365205.1. Lineage (NCBI taxonomy): Eukaryota > Fungi > Ascomycota > Dothideomycetes > Mycosphaerellales > Mycosphaerellaceae > Pseudocercospora > Pseudocercospora cruenta. The sequence goes on from JAASFE010006214.1 coordinate 703,787, forward strand.
CCGACGTAATATTACTCACTTCACTCGCAAGCAAGCAAACGTCACTTCCGATTCGGATGCTCCACGCGCCCCTAGCGCCGATGAGTGAGTGAGCGGCGAATCAAACACGAGATCTTGTTTTTGACAAAGGCTAACGGCGACACCTTGATGGACGAACTCCCACTGTCAGTTGATGCCATCAGCTCCTTCCGCAAACGCGCGGAGTAACGGTCAGGAGGCACCCTCCTTCGTAACGCCTGCCTTGAGCCTTCTATCTATTTATCTTGAAACGATACAGCGTGTCTGCGCAGGAAACGGAAACGCAAACGCACGTCTACGGCTTCTGGCAGGATTTGGGGCCTGTGGCGGTGCGTGGGGCGAGGCGAGGCGAGGCGAAACAGCATCGTGAAAGGGACCGGACTCGAAACACAACGTGGGCATCGACACTACCGGAACGTTGCACGATCACAGCGTGGCCTCACGCTAGAAGAGCGTAACACTTCCATCTGCAACCTCCGAGTCATTGTTGCAACCCCAACGATATCAACATGGACAACAATATGACTGACATGGGTCTTTCGAACGATGGCCGGGGTTGGATTATGACCGGCTTGAGTGGAATTGGTATGCTAGTCGCAGTCTTCCAGAGTATGCTATGCTGACATACATTCAGCATGCATATTTGGAGCCTCATTTATATGTGTCGACATTATCGTTCGACGATTTCCCGGGAAGGCAGGATGGAAAATCCAGGACAGCGATGCATTCCTCTCCATTTCGCTCAGTTTAAGTTTTGGTGTTATGGTGAGATAGGTATAAAATCCAGTCCAAGCAAACGTTCACTAACATGTCTCTAGTTGTTCTCGGCGCTATACAGTATGCTGCCATCTGCGAAGAGTTCGTTGATCAAAGGCGGCTACGATGCGAAAACAGCAGCTTGGATCTTGATCGGCTGTTTTATTGGAGGCGTTGCTGGCATTCAGATCATTTCTCGTGTCATGCATCGATTTATACCACATAACGTGGTCGACTGCGAGCACAAGCATGACGACGAAGAGGCTCACAAGGAAGGTGAACACGATCATCAGCCAAACGGTCACGACGACCACCACCATACGAAGCCACAACCTCCTCGAATAACAAGTACAAAACGACAGAGTTCTCACCGAGGCTTTACGCGACCTCAGACACATCAAAGAGCTTCCTCACATCGCTCTTCGTACTTCTCAAATCAAAATCACTCGCATCATTCGACCATAGAATCGGAGCATAACGACAGGACGTTGGAGAGGCGACCCGAAACCATTGAGCGGAGAACGACATTGCAAAGCCGAATAAAGGAAGGTGTCTCAAAGCTGACTACTGGCAAAGATCCATCTTGTGCATGTGATGGTCCTTGCTACGGCTACAGCGACATCTGTCAATCGGACTGCTTCAAAAGCGTGAATGGCAGAGGAGGGTTCAAGGCACCCAAACCGACATCAGGAGCTCAACGACCTGCCGCGACTAAGAGCGTGAGAGCGACAGAGTCAACGCCACTCTTGGCGGAAATAGTGGAAGAGCCTTTAGCAAGACCTCATACCCGGGCAGCTGCAGAAGGAGCGGCTGACTCTCACCTCGAAGAACCCTCGGACGACAGCTCTGGCACAGCCGTTGGTAGCAACAACCATTTGCATAAGACGCATTCGCATCATTCCGAAGACTCCCATGAGGTGGATGAAGAAGATCCCGATCACCATCATCACCACGTGCCTACCAACGCCTTCCTCAATATCGGCCTCCAAACATCGATAGCGATCGCTCTGCACAAGCTACCAGAAGGCTTCATTACTTACGCTACGAATCATGCGAACCCCAAGCTGGGCGTGTCGGTGTTCCTGGCACTCTTCATCCACAACATCACGGAAGGCTTTGCTATGGCATTGCCCTTATACCTTGCCATCAACAATAGATTGAAGGCCATGATAATATCATTCGCTCTTGGAGGCTTATCTCAGCCACTCGGCGCCGGGGTGGCAGCGCTGTGGTTCAAGGCTGCGGGCAAGAGTGGTTGGGAGCCGAGCGAAGCAGTCTATGGAGGCATGTTTGCCGTCACAGCAGGCATTCTTGCCAGTGTTGCATTACAGCTTTTCGCAGAAAGCTTGGACCTAACGCATTCAAAGCATCTTTGCATGATAGGTGCGTTTGCGGGCATGTCGATACTTGGGATATCGTCAGCACTTACCGCCTAGGGATTGAATGAATTCGCATAGCATGGAGTTCTGGAGGGATCGCCTCGAGAGGCACATTTGGGTATTGGGTACGAGTGCACATGAGCATGAGACTCAAGTCGATCGCATTTCAATCATTATAGCTGCCGATCATGATCACAGAACTAGGCGCAGCATCGTCAAGTGAGAAGGAATCAACTTCGTCAGCGGCCAAGACTCACTCTTCCAAGTTTCACAGCCACGGCGACCTATCATCAGGCTTGTGCCACACATGTCGCAGAAAGACAACAGCCTTGTCAGACGTCACTGCAAGTCTTGAGCCACGCTCGTTGTCGTGTATACCATAACGATGCCGTGCTGCAGAGCATATAAGACTGCGACTTATCCTTCAAAGACGGTGACTGACTATATTAACATTAGAGCAAGACCATAACTTGCAAACAATCAACACTTTCAGTCGCCTTACAGACTTCACATCCTCGAAAACAGTATCGAAGCACAAGATGTTCTCAAATAGCAACTCTTCCTCTTTCGAGAAGAAAGCCGACAACCTCGCCAAAGACACCAAGTCCAGCTCGAAAGGTTTCGTAGATGCTCTCGGTAATGCTACTGGTAAGTCACGACACGCTCACACATATTTTGCCCTTGCTGAGATTGATTCTCAGGAAGTGGAATTACTACCGCCGGCGAGATTTTCGGACAAGCTGGACGCTGGACTGGCACAACTGTCAGTGATCTGAGCACCGAGACTGAGAAGGGTATGGGGAGGATGGGAAAGAGTGTGATGGATAAGGCGAGGAGGTAGATGTCGTCGGTCGGCATAGTATACGTTCACTCATGGATGCCGCTTCGATTGCGAAATGATTTACATCTTCGATTTATTCCTCTCAGCCAGCTTCATTCTCTCCTCCTCACTCATACTTCCAGGCCCATAACTTCCTTTTCCTCGCATGAAGACGTAATATCCCTAGGAAGCAAACTCAGTCAGCAATTGATCTTTCTCAAATTCATGGCTCTACTCACCTCCTGCTCACTCGTCGCAATAGCCTCACCCCTAACATCCCTAATCGTAATCGTCACAACAGCTCTTCTCCCCTTCGCCCATCTCAATTTTATCTCAGACAAAACCCCCTCATTCACATCCCATCCACTCAACCTCACAAAATGCAGCGAATGATTAATCGTAGCGAATTGTTCCAAATTTTGAGGTCGAGGTTTTTTTGAGCGATCTCCGACTGCTGGGATTCCGAAGTCGAGACCTAGAAAAATCTCAGTATAATCGCTACGCTCGGATCCTCACTGACTTACCATGAACATTCAAAGGCCCGTCAACAGCATAAAAATCACTCATATAAACCACCGCAGCAATCTGTCCCTCCTTCGTCTCAACCGGAGACGTAATTCGAAATTTTCCCCTACATCTGCATCACTCGTCACCGGGATCCTTTCAGTTTGGAACGCAGGATATTGGGTTCCATCTGGGACATTCAAAATTTTCGGATTATTAAAGTCGTCGAGTTCAAAATCTATAGGTCGTCTCGCCAAAGCTGGTACTTCACCTCTAGGTTGTGGAATCCAATCGAATGGCATGGGAGGTTGGGAGTCGAGTTCGGATTTGAAGAATGAGAATGTCAGAATTGCTCGGACTTGGTTTTGTTGGACGCATTGAACTGTTCGGACTGCGAATTTGGAGGATTGCGATTGGCGGGTTACGATGTGGGTGATTTTTTCTCCCCAGACGCCTGGTCGACAGAATTGGGCTTGGAGGTTATGGATCAGGAAGCCTTTGGGGACGGTTTTTTGGGCGGCGACAGAGGCTTCTGTTAGGGGGATTGAGCCTGCGATTCTTTTTAGACCTGGGTAGCCCCATGCTGGGTAGACGGAGATGAAATGGTCGGGTTTGGAGGGGATTGGGACGACGGAGATTTGTTGTTCGAATTGGTGTTTGGTGTTTGAGGTCATGTTGTATGTTGATGTGGTAAGAAAGAGCTTAGGTAACGACTTGCTTCTTCTTCAAATATATCGGTTTCTCTGTCGCGAGGATACGGATACGAAATGTACGGAGGAAGTGCAAAACGTGCTATGTCAGCACAACTTTGTCTGCAAAACACATGCCTTGATTGGAATAGGAGAAGTAGAATACCTTGAGCTCCTGGGATCCTGGTCGCGGATGTGAGCGCTTTGAGCAAGCGTCGCGAATATCGTTCTGGTAAAACTTCCGGGGGTCGGCGTCGGCTCTTGTATTCTGTTTCAGGCTATTGGTGGTCCTGTATGTGGTCTCTGTGATGAGATGTTTTCTCGGATCTTATATGCACGATCGGCACTTCGTGAGCTATGCCGGTAGTTTGAATGCAGTAACCAGGTCGTGAGTAGCCGATCAATAAGGAATGCGAGGGTTGGTGACTTAGGGCAAACTTCGACTTCACAGTCAGCTTTTTTCAATCAAAAGTAGTGTGATGTCAATCTGCACTTCATAACATGCAGTCCTCGTGCTCATTGTACCGTGAAGTGTGCATCTCTTGAGGATCGATTTCGAATATAGTAGCACGTCCTACTACGAACGCCTCCTCATACCCAAGCCATGTCCAATATGGTTCTATCCTTGTCCAAAACGCCCTCGCTAGTCAACTATGCAAAGATCGGGACTGGAACGCCGTACTGAAGACTGTGTCAGCGAAATGTTAGGATGCAATCCAAGGCATAACCACTTACGTTCAATGGGTTGTTGAATCGGAGACCCTTGTCCAAAGCTGAGATTTGCTTGATCTCTGCATCTGACAGGTCAAAGCTGCAGACATCGAGGTTCTGTGCGAGACGGCTCTGGTTGTTGCTCTTGGGAATGACAGCAATGCCACGCTGGGTGGCCCATCTGAGGAGAATCTGTGCTGGTGACTTATTGTGCTTGTCTGCGATGCTCTTGATGTCGCTGTGATCAAAGAGAAGAGGAGTGTCCTTGGCCTTCTGCATGTTGAGCTCAAGGAAGGATTGTGGTCCGAAGGAAGAGTACGCGGTCACGGCGATTTCGCGGCTCTTGCAGAGATCGAGAAGATCTTGCTGGACGAGGTATGGGTGGTGCTCGATCTGGAGAGTCTGTGGCATGACCTTGGCGTAACGCTCAACATCGAGGAGAAGGGAGCCATTGTAGTTCGAGATACCAATGGCCTTGATCAGGCCGCGCTCGTACAACTTCTCCATCTCGTGGTAAGTCTCCTCGAGAGGTGCCTTGCTGAGCGAGAGCTTGTCGTTCTCGTCGAAGAAACCTGGTGGGTATCGTACGGATGGGTCAACGTACTTAAGCGCGATTGGGAAGTGGATGATGAAGAGATCGAAGTAGTCGATGCCCCAGTCCTTGAGCTGCTTCTCGGTAATTGGTGCCACGCGCTCCTTGTCGTGGAAGGAGTTCCACAGCTTGGAAACGATGAAGAGGTCTTCACGCTTCACAAGTCCGTCCTTGATCGCGCGTGCTACACCCTCGCCGGCTTCCTTCTCGTTGCCATAATCGCAAGCACCGTCAAAGAGGCGGTAGCCGGTCTTGATGGCGTTATAGACTTGGTCGGCGCAGGTGTCGTTGTTGACCTTCCAGAGGCCAAAGCCGACAAGCGGCATCTAATCTGCGTCAGTGATTGTCGCTTCCACAAATGTCAAAGGCATCTGGACTAACCTGCTTGCCATTGTTAAGCTTAATCTGTGGGGATGCCATCTTTGCGTAGGTCCTGATCGATGAGCGGTTTTGAATGATCTGAGGTTTCACTGCAGAAGAGAGTCTGAGTGAAGATGTCACAGGTGAGAAAAAGGTTGGTGGGCGAGAAATAAATAATGCAACAGATCTGCAGGTTGACTTCAGTTTCGGTTCCAGGGATGCTGCAGGGCACTCACCTTCTTATATCGGGCACGCTCATTGCCAACCAGCTACGTTTCGCGAAGAATCTGTGGGACAGCCGGCCGCTGCGCGGTACCTAGGAACATTTTTCAACTTTTTCCAACAGCTCTCGCGGCAGAATGCATCTCTTGAGGCGGTAATGTCGTGCCGTCATTGGCACTGCAGAGCTGTAGCGGGGCATCGTTCAACTCGTGGGGCTGCTGCAGCGCGTGGAGATCTGCCGGGACACGAAAGCGCCTCCACTGTGCGCGAGACGGCTAAATTGCAATTCACGGAAGAAATCAGCTGCTGAATGCGACACGCTTAGCAGAGAGGACACTTGGCGCGCCGGAAGATGTCACTGATTGCATTTTGCTGCATGCATTATGCAAAATGTGCACTCGCTTGGCCACGGCCAAGGCTACCTGCTTTTACACGTGCCGGAGGGAAAATGAGGATCGCTGTGTCCGAGCTAGACGCGAAAGAGTAATCCGCTCAAAATCGTCCAATGCTTAAGATAGTCGTAGATTGTACAAGTGCTGCGTCCTGGGTATAGGAGGAATTCGATCTGCTGCCCAATTGCCATGCTCAATATGCTTGAGACATTGGCAAGCCTCCTCGAGGACTTATCTGCTGGAATGTTACAGCCTCCTGAACGCCATGCTTTTCTGTCGTCCCCGTCTTCGCAAAGCCAACCTATGAAGAGAATCGCTTGGTGAATTTTGCAATGACTGTAGACCGTCAGTATATTTCGGAAGTCAATGAATGGCACGGCACACGTACTGTGAAGTGCAACAACAGAGATGATGAATCCAATGGACAAAACCATGACCACAAAAGGGTCGACCTTGAGACCTGGAGATTCATCGGTGTAGAGTCCTGGTAGAACACGTCAGCTGGTGGTCTCCTTTTAGAGGTGCAAGCCCAATGCATTATGTTCAAATAACGCCTCCTTGCACGGCTGGAGTAGACCTACTCAGCATAGTGCTGCTGCTTCCACCTGCGCCTGCTGCTCTTGTGCTCGAGGGACGTTGACTAGCGATGCGGTCCTGTCTGTCTGCAGCCGCCTTTCTTCGGATCGCGGTCGCTGGTCCACCTGGCGCCTTCGGCGAGGCCGGGCGTGCGGTGGTGGTGCCAGTGGTTGGCGAGTTGATGGGCGAGGAAGGGCGTGGAGAGGACTATAACGATATGCGTCAGCGCTCGTAATTCCAGGCTTCGGAGTTCCGTGTGCTTTGATCATTGCGCAATGCTCCTTCCCTTAACACGCCATTACTATGTTCGCGAATGTGATGGGCAAAGGGGACTCGTGGTATCTGACGGTCGTACCATTTTGGAGGCGCTTCAGTCGAGGCTCTGACTTATTGTATCTGGTAGTGACAGTCGCAATGTGTCTTCGTCGGTGTTCTGATAATGTGGAGGTGTTGCGCAGTTTCTCGAGATGTCAATAAATGTGCTATTCGCGAGAGCTTCGAAAGGGACACCTTCACTCTCTTGAGCCGCAGAGCCGCATCGGGCCGACGCAGCTTGGCCTTGAGCCTCGACCCTGGGCAAGCACGACTCTCACGTTTCCCTCAATTGAAAACATTCACATGCGAGGCTATGTGGGCATCACTCCTTGTCCCCCATACAAACATGTTTCATTGCATCCGTCCAAACCGTCTTGCCTCAACCTAAGTATTACCTGCGAAGAAGCAACCAGGATATATGGTTGAAAACCAGAACGCATGCCGACTCCAATCCCCCATCCAGTGCTGTCCGCCCATCAAAGCATCAATCCTCAGCTAGATCATATTTGTACTCAAGATCCCCAAAGTCGCGAAACTCCTCCCGCATGGAAAGTGTGGCTCACAAGCCTGATATCAGAGAAACCTCAAAGCGGTAGGGAATCACAAAAAAGGCCCGCACGCCGCTCCAATCCCAATTCGCAGCCACCAAAAATGCAGTCCGCCCAGAACGAGCGCCAGTCGCATCCCACTGTGCAACGCTTTGCAAAACAACCCAATGACACCACGTCCAAATGCCACTCGTGAATGCTGCAACAAGAATAACTCCACCGCTAACCTGTCATCAATTGACCTGTCTCTCCTAGCTGCGAATGAATCATAATTTTCAGTCTTTTCATTGAATCACGCTTCAGCCCCAGACAGAAGGCTGCACGGCGAGGGTGTTCTTGTTAGAACCCCAATGACCGCTGCTGCTGCCCCAGTTGCCGAGTCCGCTGGTGTTCTTTTCTGCAAGAGCCGGATTTGATGCTGCTGAAGTCGAGCGTTCGTCTTTGCCAATGTTCCCTTGTGGTCCGTCGCTGGCGTTGAAGCCATAGCTCAAGGAGGATGGAGTCAGAGGCGTGGTTGCGCGATTGTTCATCGCACCAGCGGCTCCAGGACCCTGTACCGGTCGTGTACCAATGGGCGCAACGCCTTGACTGCTACCCTTGGCTCCCGGCGCGAGCGGCGGCGATCCGCCTTGAGAGGAAGTGGACGTGCGACTACTCTGTTGGGCATTGTTTAGTAGGCCAAATTGCTGAATCGGTGCGTTCGAGGCAGGAGATGCAGTACTTTCCGCACGAGGAGGCATTTGCACTGCACCCTCTGCACCAGCTTGAGCTTGGGCGCCAAATGCATCGTAAGCCAAGGGAGAAGGTCCACGACCGCCACTCGGGACACGAACATCCTGGGACGACGAGCGAGATCCGTCCGCGTTGTACAAGCTCGAGTTGTCGCCATAGAGCGCACGGTGCTGACGTGCGATGAGTTCACGGCGATCGTCTTCGCTCATGGTCGCAGGGCTCATCGATCGGTCGCTACTGGTTTTCCCACCAGATACCGCTTCTATTTCAGTCAGCTCGGGCGCCTGCAGAACATAAGAATCGTCCACTCACTTCTGTTATATTGCTGCTCCTGGTGGTAGTTGCGCAGCTCACGCTCACGCTGGGCAGCCATCCTGCGCTTCGCCTGGAGCATTTGTTCTGCCTCGCTTTGCCTTCCACCTGGAAATCGCTGACCCGCGTAATAGCCTTGGAGTCCTGCAGAGCCTGGTCGTCCGCTATCAAACTCGCTCATAGACGAGTGTCGCGACGGACCGCCCATGCGTGGGTCAGAATCGTATCCAAAGCCTCTCCCTCCACCTGGCATGCTTTCTCTCCGCCCAGGCGCACCAGGCACACCAGCGCCTGCTACCTGACCAGGAAACCATTTCCCGCTCTTCATGAGATTGTCTGTCGCGCGATCGATCTCCTCGAATTGCGATGCAAATGCATTGGAGTCGGCGTGCTGGGACAAGGCCGACCCTGTATCCGAGCGCGAAGGCGGCGGCTGTTGTTCCCACGATGGCTGGCGGCCAGGAGCCGACCAGGAGCCAGCGTTGTTGTCGTAGAAGGACATGATCGATTCGGGGTAGGCGTAGAAAGACGGGTCAGATTAGGGTATATGGACCCGGGTCGAATGCAACAAAGATGCAGAAACAAAAGTCCGCTGGCTGACAGTAGCCACGTTAGCGAAGAACCAAATGGCCTGTCCAACATGGAGGTATTCTGTGCACCAGCGCCGGCACATGCAGTCGTGGCGAGAGCAGGCCGCGGGTCTGGAAGATAGCCAAACTCAACGTGGACGAGCGGACCACAGGCCAGGCGCGGATCTTCTTGGGCAGTGACCGGAGGAGGAGGGTTGAGAAAAGATGTGCGATACGTACCTCTTGCACCTGGGAATGATGGCGATGGCAAAGACTACAAAGGAACGACAGCCCAACGATTCCTACAAGAGAAGAGGTGAAAGACTCGGCACAGACAGGGCCTTGTGAGAGTGGAGGGAGCCAAATCTGCCAATTTCCATAGTCTCCTCACGCTCAGGTCTACTCCGAGGCCAGCGCCCATCAATTGTGATTTAATTTCGGCATCGCCAACGTGCCGTTAGCAATTGTCAACGCAGGCCAATATAACAACTAGACACAACTCCTTTCGCCGAAGACACATTTCCAATGCGCCTTTGCGACTTCCGCTGTGAGGTGAAACACGTCCGAAATGTTTGTGCTCAAGAAACAGCGTGGGACGGCCGAAGCGCAACAACCTTCCCTTCCCGTTTCCCTTGATCTGATTTTAAGGTGGGTCCGAGCAGACGGCAGAGGCTTCCGACAAGTCTCTCTTGGAACCCTCGAACCTTCCTACTACACGCTTTGCCCTACTTAACCCTCACACTCTTGTTCATCTTTTGCAAGCAGGACATCCGCATCGATATCTTCGACACAGCCTTTGCTGGGAGAGAAGTACATCCTGTGCTCCTCGGCGACTGACAAGCTCACGACATCACGGTTCATGCACCATGCAAGCGACAGCGGACCTTTGCATCGACCCGCGTTGACCCCGCGCGCGATATATCGACATGAGTCTTCGAGATGACCAATCCCGAGCTCGTCTATGCCAGAGTGTGAGGAGTCTGCGAAGTTATCCAAAGTCTGCTAGGTGGAGCAAAGCTCTCATGTCCGACTCTAGCATCGAGCATGGCAGGACTGCTGTGCGATTCACATGATGCGAATTGCATGTGCTGTATCCTGCTCAGGCAGTCGTCATTTGTCGCTCCATCTATCCGGCGACCTGGTCCAGTATCTCGTGCAACTGAAGCACTGCGTCTACCTGACGAATGACTTGGATGGTACAGTATCACATGCTGAAGCTTTACCGACAACCACGCTCTGGCTTGACTTTGCTTCGGCATCGAACTCAGGCGGAGATCGCTGCGACTGGCCGGCAAGACTGCAGGATGCAAGTCAGCAAGTCATTCAGCCTGGTGCTCCCACATCACAAGTGCCGTGAAGTCGTGGTTGGCGCAAAAGCACCGAATATGGCCGACTATCACGTGTCTGATGTGAGAAGACCAACGCCTTTCTCTTCAAAAATATTCAGCGATGCCCTTTTACGATGAGCTTGATTTTTCTCAGCTATGACAAAACCTCGAAGTCTGATGTGGCTGAGTTGGCGAGAAGCCTGCTTTCACGTCTCCTAACCGAGTTTCACAGACAAACACGACCGCTGTTCCGCGTTTCAGCTTCTCGGCGACTGCATCGCATATGAACGATGTTCTCATACATCTCCATTCTTTCATCAATCCGCATGCCTTCAACGGAGAAGCGAGATATGGTTGTGGCTCGTTGGATTCGTCACGCGCAGTCGTCCCTTGCACAGCTCGCCAAAATGTCTTACATGAGACCATAATCATGGGAAGGATGTGGAGGCGAATTGTTTGTTCAGGCACGACCGCAATGAGGCAAGCATCTGGCACCTGTCTTTCACTTGATCAAGAGCGCATGCCACACCAGTATGTAAGTCTTTCTCCAACTTCGACCGATTGCTCTTACACTCAGTCTGCTTCGCCTCAAAAACTTCCGATTGCAACGCCAAAATCAATCTTGAAAAAGCCTCGATCATGACGATGGATAAACCTGGTCTAACAGATCTTCCCCCGGAGCTCCTCCTCGAGATTGTCACGCATCTGTCCACTTCTTCGCTCATCTCGCTCAAGCTAGCCAGTCGGCACTTGTTCTCGACAACGCCATCACCGCCACGAGACTGGTTCAAAGTTGCTTCAGACTGCGAAAAGACAGCGTGGCAGAGGGCTGTCAACGAGCGCAAGGAGCGCAACGGCGGCAGGCGGAAGTGCGTGCATTGCGGCATCCTCGCTCAATTGCGTCGTTTTCCAAGCAATGCACCGCTATGTCACTGGCACCAGGCACGGTTTATGAGCAGTTCAATCCCGAAGTTTGTAGAGAGCTCGCTCAAGATCCGGCTACTAGTGCTTGCTCGAGAGAAGCAAGAACCAGTGTGGGTTCGCATACAGAGGACGTACTGCGTTCATGCTCGGGAAATCGTTGGCTGGCATGCTGGAAGCTGTGGGTGTGGATGCGACAGCTGTGGCCATTTTGAGGTGGCATGCCTTGTCAGGATTTGGAGTCACTTGGACGCTCCTAACATCAGCGAGCTGACGCGAGATGGTTGGTACGTCAGCGAGGAGCACTGGATCCCAAACAAGGCTCACGGGAGAGGCAGGATCTTCCCGCGAGAGGTGCGTGGAAATCAGGAATCCTTGGTCGCCTATCGAAAGTTGGTTCCCATAATCGAACTTCCTTCATCTCAATAAATCTCATATCTCGTCAAGCATTATGTCATGACGCGATCTGCGGCAGTTCGTATCTCACCTTTTCAGGATCTGGCTGTGGACTCCGCCGTGGCTTCTCTTCCAATCTGACACCGACTTTTGTCGTCCTCTTCTGATCGAATTCCTTCCCATAGCGTCGCATCGTCACAGCCAGCGATCCTTGCGCTGCTGTCAGACATATCAACAGCGTCACCAGGACGACTTGCACTGCGCCCAGCGCGAAGTGACATCTCTTCTTATGGCTGAACTGCCATAGATATTCCTTCTGATATCGCACGCTAGTGACAATATCATGCCTGAAGTTCTGCGGACTCCAGGTCGGGTCGTAGTTGTTGCTGCAGATGTTGTGGTCATAGAAGGACTCCACAAAGAATTGCAGTATGAGTAGTCGGCACACGGCGGATACGAAAGTGTCGAGGAGCAGGAAGTGTGAGAAGGCAGTAATGAGCACCGGCTTCTTCTATAGATGAATAGACTGATCAGTACTCTGTTTCTTGCGCAATCTGCCAAGCCGCTGAATGCTTACTGCAAGTATTCCGGCCAATCCGAAGATACTCAAGACCGTACCAGCCCAAGCATATAGTGATATGCTAAGGCCAATATAGAGAGGGTCGTCAGGTAAGTATGCGCACGACAGCGCGACCAAGAGGTTATAGATGCATGATAGTAGGGCAATCGTGGTTGCGAAGCTCGCGCTCTGGGAACTGTCACGAGAGTCAATACCAGAATCGGAGCAGCATCATGTTTCGAAAGTGCGAAGTGACCGACCTCTCGGAACTCTCGCAACGCCCCGCCATGCTTTTCTCCAAGAAGCTCTGCCAATCCTCGAGGGTATCGTAACAGCAAAGAGACTCTCAGTTCCCAACTATACAAGAACATCCAAGAGACATGATGAGCGACAAGAGAAGATCTGACGAGAGGAGAACGATACTTGGATGACAAACTCTTACAAGAGTGGGCTCTAAGACTCTACACGGACCTTCTTTTTCATCACATACATCTTCGTTCCTCGTGATGATGCATAAACATGGCATGGCTAAGGCCAAAGTCCGAGTCCGTACTTCCGCGAAATCCGGACTGAAGAAATGGCGGTAGGGCTGCGGGTCGATCAGCGGATGGCTCAAGCGTCCTGCTGATGTTGTGTCTGATTGGATACTGAAGCTGAAGTCATCCGAAGAGCTTGTTACTCGTGACGTTGTGAGCAGACTGCATGTGTTGCTTTCACCATGCATGGTATGGCCGAGAGTTTGTTGGAATGTGGGTGTCGGAATGTTGTGATAAGATCTGTGAAATGTAGGGGTTACAAAGTGTTAATCGTAACTAATGTTACTATTATTGCTAATACTATTAATAACGTTAGTATCGTCAAGTGAATAGTTAATAACTTAGGGCTAAAGAGTACTAACCTATAGGGAAAGGTTATATCTATTAAACTACTAGTTAGTACTATACTAGTATATAAAGACTATAGATAAAGATATAGATATATAGACTAATATATAGACTAATTCTTACTATAGATATATTAACTAAAGCGTAGCTATTTAAGCGCTTATTTATATACTTCTATACCTATATAGTCGCTATAGGTTTCTAACTATTATTAATCTTATAATAGCTACGAGTAAGTAACTAGAGGGTCGTAGAAGCTAGAAGCCTAGCTATTTAGCTCTTTAAAGAATAGTAAGTACTACGAGGGTTAACTTATTACTAGCGTTAAAAGTACTATAATAGAGCTAAAGATATTATTATAATTAATAGTATCCTATTCCTTATACTTAATCTCTTACTTACTAGCGCTAGTACCGTAGATATTAAATAGCTCTTTAAGGTTAGCTTTATATAGATAGTAAGGGTCGCTTAGCGATAGATAGTAATTATTTATTATAGTTTCTTCGAAGGCTAATAATATATCTAATTCTACCTTATAGATCGCCTTCTTAGTTATTAGCTATTACTATTTAATTCCTCGTAGCTTAGCTTATCGTTACCTTTATATTAATTCTTCTATAGGCCTTCTATATAAGGCGCGGCTATTTATATAGATATAGGTATAGTTATTAGTATAAGTAGTAGATAGCTTTAAGTAATAGTCGTTTTATATAAAGTTTATAGTACTAAACGCTCGCTCTAAGGGTACTAAATTAGTAGGTATTCTATATAGGTAGAGCGTAACCTCTATAATAAAAGGTATTTTACGAGCGATATAGTCCTAATAAGTAAGGATATTACCGCGCTTATAATAGCGACTAAGCTCGTTATTACTAATAGTAAAGAAGCGTTATATAGATTTTTAGAATTCGATAAATTCGTCGTTAAACTAGAGATAGCGATTATATATAGAAGGGTCGCTTTCTTTATATACGAAATAGCGCTTAAAGAAGGTAATATAGTATTCTTCTTCGTAATCTAAATACTCTTAAGAAACTAATAGGTTCTTAATATCTAGTAAGTATACTACCTAGTAAATAGGTTAAGTCTACTTACTAAAATAGAAGTCGAAGAGCGATAGTAGATTACTCTTATAAGGTAGGTACGCCTACTAAATTAATCGCCGTAATTATTACTAGCGAGATACTATATCGCTAACTCTTAAGATATTACTCTCGCTAATAAGATATATTTCGTCGATAAACTAAAGGAGTATATAAAGGCTCTATAGTTAGCTCTAGAAGAGAGGCGAATTAATAGTCTTAAAGATATCTAAGGTACCCTTTACGAGCCTACTATTCGAGCCTCTAAATAGCTATTAAGATACTATTCTCGCGTAGTCTTAAAGGCAACTTATTACTACGAATAAGCTATATACTATAGTATAGTATAAACCTTAGTAAATAAGATAGGTAATAGTAAAGGCTTATAAGATAGTATTATTATCTATAGTAAAGGCCTTAAGAATATTCTAACTCTTCTTCGATCTTTTAAATATAGAGAGTATATATATAGCGGCGCGAAGCGTATCGCTATAGAATAGTAGGTACGAGTCCTTTAAAGTATTACCCTAATCGCTTATATATAACTAAATACTATACGAGTCGTAGAATATATAGATTATATACTTAGTAAATAGATTCTCGGCGAATCGATTATAGAGCGCTCGTATTATCGAATAGATATCGATTTAGAGGGAATTCTAGCGCTTAAGGTCGCTATTAATAAAGGGTATTGCCTATTTAGTTACCTAGCGCGCGAGGCTTATAGTATTAGCGTCGTTATCCTTTATATTAAGTAGGTCGTAGAAGAACGATCTAGATAGTATATTTACTAATAGATTATAGAAGCGAGTACCGCTACGACTCTTACTCTTATCTATACTAAAATTAAGGTCTTAGAGTATATTAAATACTACCTTTACGTCCTTCTTAATATTAACTCGTACTTCCTTAATATAACTAATAACCGTCGCGTTACTTAGTAGGTTGTAGTTAGTATCGAATATATAGAAAGTCTCGTACTATTTAGGATAATATCTCGAGTCTACCTTATTAAAAGGTCTTCTACTATATAATAACGCCTTTATAATAGCTCGATTATATACTCTCTTCGTCTTAGCGATAGTATATAGTAATTTACGCGCCTTCCGTAGTATCTCTTTACTATTAGATTAGCGAGCCCTCTTATTAGCCTAATATTTCTAATACTTCTTTAAGTACTTCTATTTCTACGATAAGTTACCTACTAGTATCGTTCCTTTACTACTATCGTACTAGATATAGCGTATAAACTTACCTATAAACTTAGTCTTAATAGCGCTAAAGTTAAGGTTATCTAGGTACTTTAAAGAAGGTATCTTATAAAAGTTAGAATTTTAAGATTCGTAGAATTACTAGAAATACTAGAAATAGAGGATCTAATAGGCTAAATAGATAGTAAAAATATAAATAATACTCTCTCGACGGCCTCTATTAAATTCTCGAGTTTTAGTTTAATTAAACGACTTTAGTATAAATATCTTCGAATATAATCCTATAGTTACTTAGTTATTTTAAGCGATATAGTATCCTTAGTAACGACCTCTTAGAAGAGCTATAGAAGTACTCTCTACGCTAAACTATACGTAATTAAGCTTATTAGAGTCGTAAGAGGTAGATCTATAGAGAGATAGGCCTCTAAAGAGATAGGAGATATACTATAGTAATATTCGAAGTATTTATATTACGGTAAGAATAGTACTCTCCGCCGAATACCTCTTCCTCTATACTATAGATAGCTTCTATAATATATTAACCTTATAGTACTATAATCTCGTCCCTTATATAATATATAGTAGCTTTACTAGTTAAGACTAGACTCGCTTAAAAGGTACCTAAAATACTAGACGATCGAGTTACCTACTAGTAGAAAAATCCTACTAACCTAACTTATATATATTCGATAGAACCGTAAAAGGGTCGATAAAGGATATAATAATAGCCTACTATAGAACCCTCTACTCGTATACGACTAATAATAGCCCTCCGAATATATCTTCCGTATATAATATAATACCTATCGCTCTAATACGCGAGATACGTACGCCTATATTACCTACTTAGGTATTTAGGATACCTACTTAGGGACCGTAACTACCTTCCTAATTCGGATTGTTTACGGCGTAAGCTAATACCTACCGCTTTATTTACTAGTTTAGTAGGTACG
>JAASFE010006214.1:744053-820726 GCA_013365205.1 Pseudocercospora cruenta
TAACCTAGTTAAGCTCTACTAGGGCCTAGGATTTATAAGTATTATAAGTCGATATAATACTATAATAGCTATATAGTAGTAGAATCCTCTCCTCTACTTACTATATAATATAGTAGAAGCGATTCGCGCGAAAGTACTATATCGTAGTACCGCCGCTTATAATAAGTTAGGATAAGTACTATAGACTATATAATAGGCGCCCGCTCTACTAGTAAATTCTATACTAGCTATAAACTCTATACTAGTAGCCCTAAGTAGGTACGCTAAAGCTACTCTAGGTTAGATCGCGCTACTAGCCTAGTATATAGCTACGATTCCCCGCCTAATTATCTAGTAGGCCCCTACGGGTAATACGCTAGCCTAAATTACGCTATCCTCTATACGTAATACTACTATCTAGAACCTAATATCTTCTACGCGTATCTAGAACTTAATATCTTCTACGCTACTACTACCTATACTATCTACGCTACCTATTAGGATATAGCGCTTAATACCTAAGCTAGAGAAGCGTAAGAGGAAGTCGAAGTTAGACGGCGAAGAATTAAATATAATAAAGAAGATACGGTTTATTACTATATTAGAGAGCGGTAAGTAACCCGCTAAGCTAGATACTAAAGTAAAGGTAATTAGTAAGACTATAAAGGAACTCTCGTCCTCTAGAGATAAACTCTAAACGTAGCTATAGAAATATACTACCGGATATAAGTATTATATATAATAAAGGTTACGAGAGTAAGGATACGAGAGTATAATACGATAGAAGACTACGAGATATAATAAGAGGATATAGAGATTAAAACGCCGATAGTAGTATACTAGCTTTATTCGAAGGGATAAGGGATACTATTATAGTAAGAATAGTACTCTCCGCCGAATACCTCTTCCTCTATACTATAGATAGCTTCTATAATATATTAACCTTATAGTACTATAATCTCGTCCCTTATATAATAATTTACTTACTTCTTACTATTATAAGATAAGGTCTATACTAGAGCCTAAGGTAAGGATAATAATACTAACATGTTATTAACTATTACTATATTAGTAACGTAAGTATTTACCGACAAAGTGTTACTAATGCAACCCGTAGTGAAATGGATATGAAGATATGCTTGTTTCTTGTGTGCTTTCAATGAGTTGATGAGCTCCTCCCGATCAGACCGGAGTGTTTGCTCGCTGCCAAGGTTGTACAAATGCAACGATTACCTCGCGTCCGCGTTGATTAGATTGCCGCGCGAGAGAGACATATCGTACAATGCTTCAGCTGGCGCCCGCGGACACCGCTACACAATGCCACAAGCGAGGAGCGTGAGCCCAGTCTATGTCACTGGTTTGGAGAAGCAATACTTTTGGCTTGAAGTGAAGAGCCGCCGCCTTTCCTCGCAAAGAGTTCGGATGTTTACAAAGAACGAAAGAACGGAGCCAATTCCGGTAGCTCGGTCTCCAATGTCAGCAAGGTATCGAAGATGAGCTCATCACTACTCCACGGGCAACATTCGACAGGATTGCCCTTTCATTCACTGCCACAGTAATAGCATTTGATGCCATTGAGCAGCAACATACTGCTGTACTATTCCGTTGCTATCATCGTAGGCATTCTCTCTCTCCTTCCACTCACCCCGTCCCTCCACCAACCCATGCTACAGCGCTTGACCCAAATCACTAGGAGCTTTGTCGCACCGACTGGAGGATCTTCAATTGCTCAAGCTCGAAGTGCAGGTACTATGGCTTCCACATCCTCGCCCAAGGAATGGCACTCTGGCCCTGACGACAGTTTCCATGGCAAGATAACAGAGGACGGACCTTTCAAACCCGAGAAAGACCGCTACCATCTCTACATCGGTCTGTTCTGCCCTTTCGCGCACAGAGCGAATTTTGTGTTGCATCTCAAGCAGCTAGACAAATATGCTGGCATCGAGACGAGCGTCGTACGTCCCTACCCAAAGGGCAATTCGAATGGATGGCCTGGGTGGAGGTTCAATGTCGAGGACAAGAAAGACGAGGAGGATAAGGCGGATTATGAGGGTGCGACAGTTGACAAGCTATTCGGAAGCAAGTACATGCATGAACTGTATTTCAAGGCAGACAAGGACTACAAGGGAAGGTACAGTGTGCCTGTGCTTTGGGACAAGAAGCTGAACACTATCGTGAACAACGAGTCGCATGAGCTTCTGAGAGACCTCCAGAGTGGCTTCGACTCACTACTTCCAGCGGAGTTGGCAGGCATCACGCTCTATCCCGAGTTATTGCGAGCGCAAATCGACCATCTTGGCGAACAGCTGCAACGCGACCTGAACACTGGTGTTTACAAAGCTGGGTTTGCGCCTGATCAAGCAACGTACGAGAAGAACTTACCACCCGTATTTGCGATGCTCAATAGACTCGAGAAGCTAGCCGCCTCGAACGGTGGCCCGTATATTCTGGGCAAAGAAATGACCGAAGTCGATGTTCGGACCTACTGCACGTTAATTCGCTTCGATGTGGTATACGTTCAACACTTCAAGTGCAATTTGGGAATGTTGCGATACTCCTATCCGACGCTTAATAATTGGCTGAAAGGCATGTACTGGAATCACCATGAAGCACAAAATACGACGGACTTCAGACACATCAAAGAAAATTATACGAAGAGTCATTATGACATTAATCCCAAGGCGATCACGCCAGTAGGACCGTGGCCGCATATTGATAGAGGCTACGAGCAGGACTGGACAAAAGTGAGCAAAGGCGAAATTGATATGCCGGAGGTGCTGGAATATGAGAAAAAGCTTGGGCAGGAGAGTGAGGGGAAGGCTAAAGAGAAAGGCTTCTCGCTCGATAGACTGTGATAACACCTTGCAAGGCGACAGGAGGCTCGTCATGTGGTCACCCCTGCCTAGGCTCGAGTGAAGACCGAGAGTACGGCCATGTTCTGAGTCTCAGCCTGTGGCAGCGCTTCACTTTCGGTGATCACATGAAAGTCGCAAATACTTGTTACTCCAAACCCGGAACTTCGTCGCACCACTCATTCCACCAACACACAAAGTCAACATCAGCAGCAGCCATGACGTTCTTCCACCCAACATCTGAAGTCGCTGAAGCTCTTATCAGACTTGGCATACATGTTGGCCTACAGGCGCTCTACCTCAGCATCGCCTGGGTCCTTCTATACAAAGTCAGACCCATTGGTGTGGTGGCATACATTGTGGCCAACACCGTGGCTGTTGTCTACTGGATCAAGCAATTGTCCAAACGGCACTACGACTTCGACTACGCCCTTGACGTACTAGACGCCTACCTGCTATTATGCACTATTGCTTGTGGAATCGTGATCACATGGTGCGTGGCTTACGCTTATACCATCTTTTCCTATCGTGTGCTGCAACCGAGATGGAGTGTCATTTGGCGCGCGAGATAGCGCTACCAGAAGCCTGTACTTGAGACTGCGACACGAGCACGCTTTGCCGCACGAAGACGTAACTTCAGCTGCGCTGGGACTGCAAATCACGATGAAAGAATGCGTGATATGCAGAAACATGCAGCACCGCTTTGAAGCTGCTGAAGGAAAACCAAAGACTGCACGCGAGTCGCTACTTTGCAACATGCATGGGAAAGTGAATAAGGTCGCCTTTCAAGTTAATGGCAGCACCTTCACTACCCTCCAGGCTCCCGCCCGTACCTTATTCCTCTCTATAAAGTGGAGATTGGTCTTGCGTTCTTTCGACTCGAAGAAAGATTAGCAGCATCAGACATCCTTCGCAGATGGCCTTCCTCAACTCCGCCCTCGAGATGCTCTTCATCTACATTGCATCCATCCTGGCTCTCTGCTTCTTTGCCGCAGAAGTGCACGTGAGCGCCCGCATGCTGTGCTATCTTTGGGTCAATTCGAAGTACTATGAGGCCATGGTCATCTGTTCCGATCTTCTTCTCTTCTATCACGCGATGAAACGACTGTATGAGGGCTACGAAGATGGACTGATGGACTTGACGGGACACCCAGTCATTGATTTCGGTCTCGAGCATATGGCTCTGGTGACCTTTCTGCTCTTGCTGCTCGCTGGATGCAGCATAGTCGCTCGTAGCATATTATCACACACCCGCGAGACTCGTGATTTAGCCCAGGCCATTTCCTCGATTCATCTGCTTGACTCCTGTAGCATTGTTTACCAGAAGTCTTGGCAGCAGCTGTCTACGTTCACTTCACCCTTGCTCTTGTCTAAAGTCTGTCTTGTCGCGTATACCCTTATGTTGAGCTTCTGACATTGCCACCGGCTCAAGCCCTTGCGTTGTAGTCACCTACTTGTTCAGTGACCTCAGTGACATTGTCCGTTCGTGGTCGTAGATGTTCGATAGAATGAATCAGGATGAAGTGAAGCTGATGACGTACGGACTTCGAAGCTGCGAGCGAGGGGCGCCACACGCACACACACACATGCACCTCGACGCGATCCTTCGATTGATCTTTCCCTGGTCTGTGCCCACCCTTCTACTACTGCGCAGTTGTACTTCATGGTATACGTGTAGTCTTGGTTTCCACTCCTTTGACGTCGCAGAATTGCGCCTTTCTTTCATCTTGCAACAGACACGAATTGATCCAGTGTCCGGTTGCATCATACAGACGCCAACTCGATATCGAATCCTTCCCAGGCGCCCACCGAAACGAACCTGCGAGCGGCGAAGAGCATTGATTGAACGAAGAAACACGAAGTCATATGATGAGATGACGATCTATTACGGCCTCATATCCATACCATAATCACCTTCAACCCTAGGGTACCCTCTATCCAGAAACGACGACACCTCTCCGGCCAGGGTAACGGCCTCTCACCGCCACCATGGTGTTGGAGAGTCTGGTCGCCAACTTGCTCAATCGCTTCTTGGGCATGTATGTGCGTAATTTCGATCCCAAACAGCTTAATGTTGGTATCTGGTCAGGAGATGTGAAGCTGCGAGACCTCGAATTACGGCGCGAAGCTCTCGATCAATTCCACCTTCCTTTAAACGTTGTCGAGGGCCATATTAGTAGTCTGGTCCTGAAGATACCGTGGTCGAATCTGCGTGGTCAGCCTGTGCGAATAAACATCGAAGATGTATTCCTGCTTGCTGCGCCCAAAGAGGACCAGGAATACAACGCGGAGGAGGAAGAGAAGCGAGCACATGCTGTCAAGATGGAGAAGCTGGACAGTGCTGAGCTGCTGAAAGAACGCAACACTGAGGGCATGTCTCAAGAGGAGCAACAGAAGCAGCAGTCTTTCACTGCTGCTCTTACTACAACCATCATCGACAACGTGCAGATTCAGGTCAAGAATGTGCATATTCGATATGAAGATGCTCTCTCTGCACCAGGACACCCCTTCGCTGCAGGCTTGACGCTGCAGGAACTCAGTGCCGTCTCCACTGACGAGAATTGGAAGCCTACATGGATCGCCGGCACCAGCGCCACCACACACAAGCTTGCCACATTGGGCTCTCTTGCTGTGTACTGGGATACTGATGCAGAACTGCTTGGCAGCGGCACTGGCGAGCAGCAGGACCTCGACCACCAAGCTACCATGGACAAGTTCCGTGAACTCATCATCAAGAGTGACAGCGAGGCCGTCAAAGACCATCAGTTCATCCTCAAGCCTGTCTCTGGTCGAGCTGGCTTAGAGATGGACAAGACGGGCAAGTACGATCGACCAAAGATGAAAGCACGTCTACTTTTCAACGAACTCGGATTCGTGTTGGATGATCAGCAATATCGCGATGCGCTTATGCTGGTCGACCTGTTTCATTACTTCATTCGGCATCAAGAGTATCGAAAGTATCAGCCGGACAAGCCACCAAAGGAAGATCCACGTGCCTGGCTTCAATTTGCTGGCAAAGCAGTGCTCGATCGAATACACGACAAGAACAAGCGCTGGTCGTGGGCATATTTCGCGGAACGACGAGACGATCGGAAACGCTACATCGAGCTATTCAAGAAGAAGAAGCGCGAAGAAAAGCTCACGCCAGAAGAAACTACTGATCTGGACAAGCTTGAACACAAGCTGACGTACGAAGATCTGCGCTTCTGGAGATCTTTAGCCCGGAATGAGCTGCGAAAAGAGGGCTTCAAGAAGCCGCAACCACAGAAGTCGACGTGGACAGGCTGGCTCTGGGGATCATCAAGTCAGAAATCGCAGGAAGATGCTGCCGATGATAGCCAGATGTCAGAAGAGCAGCGCAAAGAACTCTACAATGCCATCGCGTTCGACGAGAAGAAGAGCATCGCAGAGTCGGTTGACGCGCCACGAGAAGCAGTCAAGATGCAAGTCGACATGAATCTCAAGACTGGCAGCTTCACACTCAAGCGCGATCCACATGGCAAGAAACAGGAAATGCTTCGGCTGCTGTTTGATGACTTTAGTACTGAATTCATCCAGCGAACAGACTCCACTCTAGTCGATCTCAGCCTCGGAGGCATGCGTCTCTACGATGGCTCGACCGAAGGCAACCTATTCGAGCAGATGCTTACAGTCAAGGACGCTCCTCCTGTTCCTGACAAGGACAGAGTTCAGGAGCTTGGCGAAGACGGCAAGCCGGTTGATGATGAGGATGAAGCAGACGAGGAAGATCCAGACCCATTTTTCGCACTCACTTTCGAGAACAATCCGCTCGACAACCGTGCAGACACTGCGTTGACGGTCAAGCTCAAAGCAATGGAGATTGTTTACAATCCCAACTTCGTTGTCCAAGTCACAAAGTTCTTCAAGCCTCCAGAGAAACACATGGAGTCTATTGGAGCTTTGATGGAAACGGCAGGCTCGACTGTGGAAGGCATCCGGCAACAGACGAGGGCTGGTCTAGAATTTGCTCTCCAGGAGCACAAAACCATCGACGTGCAGCTGGATCTGCAGGCGCCTCTAATCATCGTTCCAGACACTGTCACCGAAAAGAGTACAATCTGTCTCATTCTAGATGCTGGTCATGCCAGCGTTCGAAGTGACCTCATAGATAAGGAGACGATACATGACATTCAGAACAAGCAGAAGCAACAGTACAGCGAGAAAGACTTTCAGAAGCTGGAGTCGCTTATGTACGATAAATTCCAGCTGAAACTGGAGTCGACACAAGTCCTCATCGGTACAACTGTCGAAGATACGAAATCGCAGTTGGAGGAAGAGGCCGAGTCTCGCAGTTATCACTTGGTCGACAAGATCAACATGGACTTCCAGATCGCTACCTGCATCATCCCGAAGGCCACCGATCTGACCAAGTTCAAGATCTCTGGGCACTTACCACTACTCCGAGCCAAGTTCTCTGACGAAAAATACAAGTCGCTCATGAAACTTCTTGACTTCGCAAATCCAAAGTTCGATGAAGATGAGCCTGCGAAGAAGAAAGACCATCGTCTATCAGTACAAGAGGACAAGCTGAAGGCTCGGCGCAAGAGTGATGCATCGAGACCTCGCAGCAAGTCTTTCCAACCTGGTCAAGCAGATCTTGCGAACGAAGTTGAACACGGCGCCGACCAGAAACAACGTGATCTGCAGCGAGGCGGCAGCAAAGAGCAAGCCAAGAAGAAGCAGGAGGCAAATCCGGCGCAGCGCAACTTCGAGTTTCAGTTCACTGTGGACAAGCTGCAAGGATCCTTGTACAAAGCAGATCCGGACGGTAAGGAGGACCAGCTGCTCGTCGACCTTATAGCCGAGACTTTCTATCTTGAGTTCTATCAGCGCCCATTTGACATGGTTGCGGATGTGCGCCTGCGCTCGCTGGCCGTCGAGGATCACGTCGAAAAAAGCCCAGCCAAGGAGTTCAAGAACTTGATTTCCAGCGAAGATCTGGTGAACAAGAAGCAGCAAGATCTGCTCACGATCCACTTTCAGATGGTGAACAAGGACCATCCTGAGTTTCAAAGCAAGTATGAGGGTATCAAGACGAATCTCGATGCGAATGTCTCGACCATCAACTTAATGGTTACTCGCAAGACACTTCTGACCTTGCTGGACTTTGTAATGGTCACTTTCGCGCCTCCACAAGATGCAAATGCCCAGCAGAACGCACCAAGAAAGGAGCTTGAAGACATCGACGAAGAAAGCGAGCTGCAAGAGCAGAAGCCAGAGGCTGCTGACAAGATTCGCATCAAGGCGAATCTGAATCGCATTGCTGTTATCCTCAACAATGATGGTATACGTCTGGCGACTCTCAGTTTGACTTCGGCCGAGGTCAACGTCTTCCTCATGGGCAAGAAGATGAAGGTCGAGGCCAGACTGGGTGCTCTTGACCTTGTTGATGATGTCAATTTGGGCGTCTCAGAAGACTCTGCTCTTCGACAGCTGGTCTCGATACAGGGTGATGACCTCGCGGATTTCAAGTACGAGACATTCGATGCTGAAGCCTCGGACTATCCTGGTCATGACAATTCCATCTTCCTGCGCTCAGGCTCGATTAAGGTCAATTTTGTCACTGAGCCATTCCGAAAAATTATGGAGTTCGGTGTCAAATTTGGCAAGATGCAGGCCATCTTTAATGCTGCAAGACAGGCTGCTGCGAATCAGGCAACAAAAGTGCAGGAATCCGCAGGCAAGATGCATTTCGACATCCTGATCAAAACACCTATCGTTGCTTTCCCGCGCATGGTCATTACTGACAATCCGGAGCGAGACACCATGACCGCATATCTTGGTGAAATCTACGCCAACAACAAGTTCGTGCCGCTTGAAGGAGGTGATGCAGGCGATACCGCCAACAAGCTGTCTGCTGGTGTTCATAACATCCGATTGACCACAAACTTCCACTACGCTGAAAAGCAAGCGGAGGAGCTCGAAATGATTGATAAAGTCAATCTTGACTTCAACATCACACAGACTGAGCACAAGGCAGGTCGAGAAAGGCCAGATATGGAGATTGAGGGATCGATGTCGAACATCAATATGCGCCTCACTGAAGCACAGCTCAAATTCGTCCTTGAGCTTTCCAGGAACATTCCGCAAGCCTTCGCACTTGAGGATTCCGATGAACTGGAAGACCAGGCAGAGGAAGAGGTGCAAGACGATATTGTGGAGCAAGCGCAAGCGGTCCAGTCCACCAACGGGCAGAAGACACCACCAAAGGTCGAAGTGACGAAGCCAACAAACCTGTCACCTGAGCTAGGCACCGACAAGGAAGCATGGACGAAGCTCGACCTGATCTTCAAGGTCGGCGCTATCGGTCTTGAGCTGATCAAAGGCGAAGGCGACAAGCCTGTCGGTGATCTGGAGGCCGCCAGCCTGTCGAAATTCTCTCTCAACGAGACAAGTGTCAAGCTGCGCATGATCAGCGATGGTGGCCTCGAAAGCGAGCTGCTTGTGCAGTCCTTCACCACCACCGATACACGTACACGCGAGAAGAACAAGTTCCGCAAGATCATGTCGTTGATCAATGACGATGTCAAGCAGCAGTTCATGGCCAGCGTGTCAATATCTGGCGGCAACGAGAAGAACTTGATTGCGCTGCTCACGATCGACAGCCCGCGTATCATTTTGGCTCTCGACTACCTGTTTGACGTTCTAAACTTTGTGCAGAACGGCTTGAGGCAGGACGAGCCACTTGTCGTCGAGGAAGAAAGTGATCCTTCTGAAGATCCTGCCAGCCCAGACGAGGCTAGCAGCTCGACCCAGGAGCTCGTGGATCGCAAGCGGATCGAGCATGAACAGAAACAAGAGGATGAACCTGCAGGCATGAGTATCTCGTACCGCGTTAATATGGTGGATGTCCAGGTCATACTCATCGCAAACCCGACCATCAGCAATTCTGAAGCAATTGTCCTCAGTACCAAGCAGGTCCTAGCGTCTCAGCAGCACGCTATGACTTTGCAGGTAGAGAAGGTTGGCATGTTCTTGTGCAGGATGGACCAATTCGAGACCAACAGACTTCGCATCCTCGACGACTTTAGCATCCAAACGTCGCTGGACATGCGCTCTCAGAGTCAGGACTCCTCGTTGACAAGCATTCATGTCGATATCGAACCGCTCGTGCTTCGTCTGTCGTTGCGCGACATCATGCTCGCGATGCAGATCTTCAATCGTGCCTCTGCAATGTCTGGCTCCGGTGACAAGAAGATGGACGAAGAAGGTCCGAAGAAACTGGAACAGGTCAAGAAGCAATCAGCCAAGTCGCAGAAACAAGCCAAGTCTACTAAGCGCACTGCTGCGTCAACCTCGAAAGTGCAAGCACAAAGCATTAGCACGAAGAGGACAGGCCAGAAGTCTGGCCAAGAGCAAGCTGCTGGACCTGGCTCCGCAGTCTTGAAGCGGGAGGAGATGAAGGTCTCGATGGCTGGTATTCGTGTAGTGCTGATCGGAGACTTGCATGAATTGCCAATGCTCGACTGGAGCGTCAAGAAGTTCGATGTGGACGTTCGTGACTGGACTGGTAACATGACTGCCGACACCAGCGTCGACACCTTCTTCAATGTCTACAACTTCTCCAAATCTGCTTGGGAACCACTCATTGAGCCTTGGCAGATGGGATTCCACATGAGCAAGGAGACGAACCCAGACAAGCTCAGTGTGGAGGTGTACTCACGAAAGAGTCTTGAGCTTACCGTGACCTCAGCAACCATTGCGCTTGCGTCGAAATCTGCCCAGTTCTTTAGCAGCGACGAAGACGTGTTGAGCAAGCCGCGCGGTAATGACGCACCTTATCGGGTTCGCAATTGGACTGGCTTCGATGTGCACGTCTGGGCGAGCTCAGAGTCGTCCGGCGATGATGAAGGACAAGCCGCGAAGCTAAGCGATGGCGAAGAACAGCCGTGGCGCTTCGAAGACCCCACTACGACTCGTGAAACACTGTCTCCAGAAGGACAGACTGGTGTGATCGGTGTCAGACTGGAAGGCAGCGGCTTCGATAGCATTGATCGCATCCAGGTCAATCGTGAAGGCGAGTCGCTTTATAACTTAAAGCCTCGCAAGGACAAGATCCAGCACCGCATGCTTGTTGATGTCACCCTGGGGACGGACAACGTCAAATACATCACTCTGCGATCACCAATGCTTGTGGAAAATCACACGCAAATACCAGTGGAGCTCGGGGTGTACAGTCCTGATGAAGGGCACTTGATCAAGATCGAGAAGATTGCGCCGGGCGAGTCTCGACCTGCACCTGTGGGTGCAGCATTCATGCACTCGTTGGTTGTAAGACCAGATCAAGGCTTTGGCTACACTTGGTCTAATGAGCGCTTGTACTGGAAAGAGCTGCTCAAGCGACCCGTGCGAACCCTTACTTGCCACGGCGAGCAGGATGAGAGCTCTCCGTCATTCTACTTCCAGATGCAAGCAGTTTTCGACAAGAACAATCCTCTCACTCAGGTCTATCCATACATGCGGCTCCGGTTGACAGCGCCAATCGAAGTGCAGAACTTGCTCCCCTTCGACTTCAAGTACCGCATCTACGACAGAAATACCAAGAAGGACTGGACCAATTTCCTGCGCAAGGGTGGCGTCAGCCCAGTCCATGTGGTCGAGCTCTCGCACTTGCTGCTGATCAGCGTCGATATGCAAGACACTCCTTTCAAGGCAAGCGAGTTTGCTATTATCAACTCTGGTAACGATCGTGACTTCAAGCGGGAGAAAACTCTGAAGGTGCAAGACAACAACAATCTGGAGTTGCGCCTCAAGATTCACTACTTCAATGTTCCGGACAGTGGCGGTGCCTTCAAGATCACGATATACAGTCCGTACATCATACTCAATCGCACGGGACTTGAGCTCGATATCAGAAGCAAAGCATATTTCGGTGCTACCAAGTCTGCAGCGGGTCAATTTGCGGACACAGAGGATGATGCCCAAAAAGCGCATCCATTCATGTTCTCCTTCCCAACGGACGACCAGAAGAATCGTGCGCTCATCAAAGTCGGGCAGTCCGCGTGGAGTCAACCTATCTCATTTGATGCAATCGGAGCGAACATTGATGTCAAGCTCCCTGCAGAGTCAGGAAGATCTGAGATGCACTGCGGCCTCAGCGTGACAGAAGGCGAGGGAAAGTACAAGCTCACCAAGGTTGTCAGCGTGACACCACGTTTCATCGTCAAGAACAAGTTGTCTGAAGACATTCAGATCCGCGAACCAGGATCGTCTGGTGCTGCGACTCTGAAGCCTGGCGAGCTACATCCTCTTCGCTTCCTCAAGCAGACCACCGGCCAACAGCTGAGCTTGTGTTTCCCTGGCGTTAACAACTCTTGGTCGTCACCGTTTGACATCGCCAATGTGGGAAGCGTGCACATCAAGCTTGCGAAGGCTGGTGAGAGGCAGAAGCTCATTCGTGTTGAGATCTTGATGGAGCACGCTATGATCTATCTTCATCTCAGCCTCGAAACGAAGCATTGGCCATTCTCGATGCGAAACGAGAGTGACCAAGAGTTCCTGTTCTGGCAGGCTAATCCCAATGTCGACGAGGACGAAGAAGATAGGACTTCTGGTTGGAAGCCAATCCGGTACCGCTTGCCTCCAAGAAGTATTATGCCGTATGCTTGGGACTATCCTTCAACGAAGAACAAAAATCTCATTCTTTCTGCCAATGGCAAGGAGCGACATGTCAAGTTGGCTGAGATCGGTAACCTCATTCCTATGAGGGTTCCCGCAAAGGCCGATCAAGGACAACAAAGACAGAAGATCGTCGACTTGAATGTTGTTGCAGATGGTCCAACTCAAACGCTTGTCATGTCCAATTACAAGCCTCAAAATAGCTTGTACAAGCAGAAGTCGGCCTCAGCAAGCCAGAGTACTACTGCAGGCTTTGAGGTCAAGGAGCAAGACACGGATGTCACAATGCGAGCTAGTGTTCGTTTTGCCGGCATTGGCATTTCTTTGGTCAACTCACAGCTGCGAGAACTGATCTACGCCACCTGGAGGGACATTGAGCTCAAGTACACCGATTCGCCACTATACCAGACTGTTGCATTGACCATCAAGTGGATCCAGATCGACAATCAACTCTACGGCGGCATCTTTCCGCTCCTCTTCTACCCATCGGTTGTGCCAAAGACGGGCAAGGAGATGGAAGCTCACCCAATCTTCCGCACGACTGTCACGAGAGTCAAGGATGACTCGTATGGAGTTCTGTACATCAAGTACTTTACATTCTTGATGCAACAAATGACTATTGAGATTGACGAGGACTTCATCTTCGCCGTTCTGGACTTCACCAAGGTACCTGGTGCCTCTTGGACCGAGGAACAAGAAGGGCAGCTTGCTCCAGAATCTCTTGATGTGCCGGAGCCACAGCAGGCCCAGTCCGGCCAAGACATTTATTTCGAACTGCTCCACCTTCAGCCCATGCAATTCGATTTGTCATTCGTCCGCACTGAGCGCATCAATGCGGAAGACACTGGCTCTAGCAGCAGCAATCCGTTCATGTTCGCAGTCAATGTCCTGACCATGTCTATTGGCAACGTCAACGATGCGCCGATCCGCTACAATGCCCTAATGCTCGAGAATGCCCGCCTGTCTACAGGAGCTCTGATCTCAAACATCAGAAGCCACTACGTCCAAGAGTCTCTCAGGCAGGTCCACATAGTGATTGGATCTGCTGACTTCCTTGGCAACCCAGTCGGCCTCTTCAACAACATCTCCTCTGGCGTTGCAGACATCTTCTACGAACCGTATCAGGGTCTTGTTACTGACAGGCCACAAGATCTCGGCGTTGGCATCGCAAAGGGAGCTAGCAGCTTCGTGAAGAAGAGTGTGTTCGGTCTCAGTGACAGTGTAAGCAAGTTTACTGGTTCGATCAGCAAAGGCTTGGCGGCTGCCAGCATGGACAAGGAGTTCCAGGATGCACGACGAATGTCAAGAAGCAGAAACCGACCGAAGCATGCGCTTTACGGCATCACGTCTGGTGGCAACGCTTTTGCTTCAAGCTTGGCGTCTGGTATTGGAGGTCTAGCCAGGCAGCCATTGCAAGGTGCTGAGAAAGAAGGTGCTGCCGGCTTCGTCAAGGGCGTCGGCAAAGGTCTGCTTGGACTACCTACAAAAGCGGCGATCGGCGCATTCGACCTTGCGTCCAGCATGGCTGAAGGGGTGCGAAACACCACCACTGTCTTCGATCAGGAAGGTCTAGATCGAGTACGACTGACGAGATTCATCGGTGTCGATGGTATCGTGCGACCATACTCGCAGCGCGAGGCTCTCGGACAGTTCTGGCTCAAGACGATGGACAATGGCAAATACTTCAACGAGAGTTACATCGCTCACCTCGAGCTCAATTCCGGTAGCCAAGGGGACTTGCAGAGATCGAACACCAACCAGTCACTCTCCTCACCTACAAGTGCGAGGCCATCTCAGCAGTCTGAGGCGACGATGCTGGTCATGATCACCTACAACGCTATCATGCTTGTGCGCGCTAAGCGCCTCACAAGTGAGTGGGAAGTTCCACTCAAGGACATCCAGACCATTTCCAAGGAGAGGACCGGAATGAGTATCATTCTGAAGGGAGGCACGAACGGACCTTTCGTGCCCATTGCGGACGAACAGTCCAGGAACTGGTTGTACAGACAAGTGGCAGTTGCCGTGAACGCCTATAATGATCGTTGGAATGCAAAGGGTTAAGTGGCATGATAGTGGTTCAGCGGGCATCAAAATGGGATTCATGGCATCATGGTGGGAGTATCAGAACCTGAGACAGCACACCTGGGACAGGCAATGGCGTTCTCATTGCATTAGCGCATCGGCATGAGCGTTTTCTCTTCTATTATATAATCTCTATTCAAGAAACATTTCATCATCCTACAATCGTCACACTCGTCCATGTTGCAAATCCTTACCAACTCATCCAGACACTCTGGCCCTTCTCCTCTTCTCTCTTCGCCGCAACATCTTCATAAAACTCTTTCCAACCCCAAACACTCCACTCATAAGGTACATCCTTCTCAAACTCTCCATAAGTCTCCTTCCCACTCGTCTCCTTTCCTTCTTCCAAACATACGAACCCTTTCTCTTCCATCTTCTCCCATAAATTCCTCGCATGATCAACATACGCCATACGCAAGGGATAACAGAAGATCGCTCGACTGTTACGATTTCTGGATAGCCAGTGGGAAACGGTGGTAGAGATTAGAGATGGATGAGAGGATGTATAGCACGTGTCTGCTGCCAAAATTATTGAGGCTGAGGCTGAGGATGAGAGGGTTCTGGTGTTCGTTGATGGGATGTGGAGGGTTGTAGGTGATGTCCAGTCTAGAGAGCCTGAGACGCATTTCGAGTTGTTTAGGGAGATGTTGAGGTCTATCCCGGGGAGAATTGAGGGTAGGTCTGTTAGGATTGCTGGGAGGGACCGCCAGATATTTGAGGCTGCGAGGCCGGAGAGTCCGGTTCCGGCTCCTAGTTCGAGGATTGAAATTTTATCGTCGGTTTTGGTGCTTGGATTCTGTAGGCTTGTGACCCATTCTGCATCTTTCCATCGATAAAGTACGTTTGCGAGTACGACTGATGCTCCCCAAGTTGCTAGACCGAGATTTTCTGCTTTTATGCCGGCGAGCTCGCTGATTTGTATGGAGACTGTTTGGCCTTTTTCGTTTGCTTTGATTTGGAAGGAGCGACTTGGTGAGTTTGACATCGTTGAATATTTTGGTATTGGACAACGTTCGAGACATTTTTGTAGGAGAGGTATTTGTGGGTCTCCGGGTCGGGCAAGAGTTTTTCCGGCCCTGGATTGCTGGATTGCGACTTCAGCTTTTATATTATTCAGCGACTATCTTCTTCTGCTCTGCATCTCAAATCCTCCAGTTGCCAGACCATGGATCTTGGACGTCGCGAGATATTGACACATTTAGTTGATTACCTCGATACAACCTCCGCGTTGTGACTGGATTTAGATCTAAAAAACTCAGGACGCATCCTCCATGAACCGCAGAAGAACAGCCTTGTTCATGTGCTCAACAATGGCAGCAGCATTGACCTTGGAAGTGACTCTGTCTACCGATAAGACATACTCGGATGCTCCAAAGCTGTTATAGAAACGTTGTCGAATTGAACTTATGTCAAACTAGAAATGCTACAGATGTCGGCCACGATATGGGTATCGGAGGGACCGCATGCAGCAGCTTCCCAGCTCGAGAAGAGCCTACTTTGCATCGAACTCATAGTGTGAGTTCCGAGGCTGAAATTCCATCAGTCAAGGCTGCACGATCTGTCCTTCACTGATATCTCTACCGACAGCTCAAACTTACCGTCCGACATCTTCAAGTCAAGCATGTGCTTCAACGAGCGGAGATTCCCGCCATGTTCGTTCACTGTCACATGCAGGGCCGCACAGGCAAGTGACTGGTTATCAGGGACCACGCCTCACTTGAAATGGACTACAATCATGTCCACCTCCAAACTGCAACATCCATCTCTCACGAACATCACCACAAAGCATTGCAAACTCGCAGTCATACAACCCCTCCCAAGGCGAGCACTAATATCAAGGCACTGCGGAAATACTGTTACAGACACTCTACTACAAGTGACCGCTTGTACTACATCCCACTGCGCTGTGCGACCTCGAATTGACAAATGACCTACCCGCCTTAAGATTCGACCCATCAGCAAAGTCGCGATCAGTTCCAGTGGTCGTTTTGGACGAATTCCACCGGTAGTGTGACGGCTGGCTGCGCTTGTCAAATCCGACGTCAACGCTGTGATCTGGTCACAATACCACGAGAGTACTGCTCGGCGAAGACCGAAGGTCAAGTATGAATAACTGGTTCTCTCGCTGCCGTTTGTTTGCCGTCGCAGGTATTGCCAGTGCCATTCTCCTACTGATCACCTCTCTCTCATATGAACACCTGAGCAATACGGAGAGACCCCACGCACGCTCGCTGTGGCAGCATGTACCGGCACAGTCAGAGAAATCTCTCCTAGCACCCAGCATAATCGAAGATGAACTCTTCAATAGCTCCCGGAGCGCTGCACTTGCTGCCAGGAATGCTCTCATTAGACGAGCACCAAAGCCAATCAAGCCTGCGAGCCAAGAGGCGTATGAAAAGGCTGAGCAGAAAGGCAAGACGCTCATGTGCTGGATGGAGAACCCGTCACTGGCAGGTGACCTGGCGACCAGCAAGTGGACCAAGTGGGAACAGATAGCAGAATGGGGTTGGGTTGGGCCTGGTGGCAGCAGCAATCCTATCGGTGGTAACTACGGCGGCGAGCGTGACAGCCTCATCGCTGATCTCTTGGGCAGCCGAAACTCAAGAGATCAAGACTTGAGTATTGCGAAGACGGTCAGACTCTATCACAAGAAAGAGCATGCAGCTCAGACCATCGGCGGCGTGACATACAACTATCCTGTAAGTCGGTCTCGATATCGTCGAAGCCGTAGAACTTGACTGACAATTGCAAGCCCACAGATGCGACTTACGAGAACAACTTCTATCCCCAGCAAGGTGTGATTGTGGGAGACTTCAACTACGGACCCAAATATCAGATCGACACCGAAGCAACATCGAAGGGAAAGGAGTGGAAGAAGGCGACTGATCGCGGTCCTGAACTGAGTCAACTATCCGATTTCTGGGCGCTTATTTGGCTGAAATTGACGGAAGCCGACTCAGCTCTTCGCAAAGGTCTACGCTACGTTGTACAGCACAACGTTGTCAATCCAGACTCGAATGCTATTCTTGCCAAAGTGCTCATCGACCAGAAGAACATTGCGACTGGTCTTGCTCCAGGAGGTGCCGGCGTAGTGGTCAAGAGAGAAGACGAAGGCTTTGCTGCGCTCTTGGGCATGAATAATGTCTGGGGTGTTCCATACATGCTCATCCAGCGAAGTGGTGATCTTGGAAGGAAGAGAATCAAGCAGATCACGGCATGGAACGAGCATACCGAGGCGACCTACTATCAGCCGAATTTGATCATTGAGTTGGAGGACATACCGGAGGAAGAGTGAATGATGAAAGCTAAAGCTATTACTAGCAGCTCTGAGGCTCGATGGTCCACTTACACGATACAATAGATACAACTCTGCTTTCACAGCTCTGCAGCGCGAGCGTGTTCCGCGGCAGACGACTCGCCGGACGATGTCGATTTGGAGGTGTGATACAGTGGACCAGGCTATCACTTCCGACACATTCTGCCATTTTGGTGTTTTTGATCTGGAGAATGGTGGGTCTTCCACATCTCTTGGGCTCTGCATACCACCAAGCGGCATAGATGAAAATGTTACATACTCATTCTAGCGTTCTGAATTAGCCAGTTGCTTGCAACTATACTGCGCGGATTGGGACTCACACAAGGCTGATCAAACAAGACTGAGATTTCAAAATTCCCAAACGCCTCTAATGATGCCTGCCTGCTGGATGATATGCCCACCTCCCTGATCGAGGCAGAGACCTCCCACTCGCACGATCATACTCTAATCGATGTGGTTCTTTCCGGCGATCTCTGTCCTTATAATCTCTGTAATCGCGACTATCATAACTTTCTTCCGACGATGACCGCGAACCTTTTCGAGATGACCTGTCATCTCTTCTGCTGCGCCCTCGTGATCGTCCAGAACTTCTACTACTGCCATTGCTTCCGCCGTCTTTACTATCCTGCTGCTTCTGGCTGCCACCACCTCCGCCTCCATTTGCGCCTCCTTGCTTTTGACCCCCGCCCCCGTTTTGCGCTGCCTGAGCTGCTTGCGCCTTCTTGCCGAAGCGCTTGTTCGTCATGTACAGCGACAAACCACCACCGATGAGGTCGAAGCAGCCTAGTAATATGCCAACATTGAAGGGTGTAATGTACTGTTCGAACTTCGCAAGTCCTGTCTTCTTTTCTTCCTCCTGTTCCTGACCTTGTTGTTGGTGGTGATCTTGCTGCTTCTGGCCATCATTATTGCTCTCCTTATCCTTTTCTCGTCTGCGACTTCGACTTCGATGGTCGCGCCGCTTTCGGTCGTGATACGAATCGTCGGAGTCGTGGGAAGCACGAGATGAGCGTCCGCGTCGCTCTCGAGTACTCCTGCGTCGTTCGCTGTGCATGTATTCTGGAGCTGCCAGTCGGTCATCATCTAATCTGCCCTTCGTCGTCCCGTGCACGCTGTGTCTCTGGCTATGGCGGCTTCGATTACTGCCGTTGCTGTTGCTGTCTGGTTTGTGAAATGCAGGTTGCGGGTAGGTTTCGTAAGGATTCTGGTAGGAGTTTGTGTAGATTGGCCTGTAATCGCCCATGTCCTCTTGCTGTTCTCGCTGCTTCGATGGCTGATTCTTGCCTGCCGCTGCAAATTGCGGCGGCACAGCACCAGCTGCGGCGTTCATCGAATTCGTTCAGTCGCATTAATCGACCCCCGTGCAATCAAAGGAGAAAGGCCAGAAGCACAAAGTGTAGTAGTCCAGGCGCAGAATAGATTTGGCTTTCTGTCCGATGTCTGTGCCCTGCCGTCATAGCACATAGATATGAAATGGCCAGTTGCGGTTATCACGATTTCTGATGCTGGCACAACTCATCTGAGACTGGTCCCAACGAGACTGCTACGCCATCACCAACCACCAGAAGCCTGTCATGAATCTCCAAGCCTCACGCGACTGGAGCCATGCATGACAACGAAGACCTGGCCGCAAGCGATTGAGACGCAATGGCACGGCGCGGATCACGGTTTGAACCTTGACGGGGAGTGAAGAGGCATCATGCCGAAACACCATCACTGATCTTGGAAACGGTGACAGTGCATCTTGGAACAAGACAATTCGGGACAGGGTACCGACGCTCCAGCCGTATGGTCTCCGGAGTAGTCCATGCGGTCGGCATGCCAGCACAATCTTAGCAGACTGCTTTCGGTGTGAGGTATAGACTGCCGACTTTGGATCGAATTGAACTTGCAGTCCTAAGATTCCGAGACCACATTTTGACTCGTAAGACTTAGATCTTGCGACTCGTCAAACGGAAAATGTCATGTCCAGTTCTTCATGACCCTTTGGGACGGGAGGCGTTGCGAAGGACCATCGTGCGTATCTTGAAACATCCTGAGACAGGGTTGGGCTTGTGATGGAGGTATGAACGCGGCTTCGATCGATTCGGCTCGGGCTGCAATGCCGCCGCATTTCTTTTCATAAGAGGGCCTTCTTGTCTTCGGCAATGTGAAGCATCATTCTCGCGCACACCCTGCAATGGCTTCTCGTGGTCAGCAATTATTTGTTACTTACTCACTGCTGGCCATTTTCGCGCATGAGACATTGGCGAAAGCTAGACTTAGTCATGTCACTCAGAAATTCTAGAGTATGCGCCAAAGATCCGACAGTGGTCTCGTGGAGCTCGTTGAGCGCATTCAGAACTCTTCGACAACTGTACCTACATGCTGTCCGAGAAAAGGCGCGAATACAGACAGTGCCCGATCGGGGGTGGTCCAGCAGGAAAAGCTAGACGATCTGCAATGTTACACCTGACGCACCCCGGCTTCTGCGGAGTGACAGACATGGATATACTTGCTGAGCCCTTTGCATTGGAAGCATCACCAGCGGCGGCGAAGCGTCTATTGAAGCGCTTTTGAGCCAGTCGTGCCAAAATCGATCAAGAAGTAACGATGCGTTAACGCACAGCAGGAGCGGTTTCTGTCCAAAGCTCGTTTGGCAGGTCTGCCTGGCTGGAGCAGTCCGCGGCAAGGCTCTTTGTCCGTAACAGCGAGTGCTGCTCACTCAAGCGGTGAGACCGCCAAGCAAGCAGTTTCTTCGAGACTCTTGTAGGGCACAAATCCGCACAGTTGGCGGAATTGATATGATCATCGGTCACGTATTTCGTGCCCCGTGCTACTGCTTAGGAGTCGGCCTCGATCGCCCTCAGCCAGGCGGCCGGTATCTATCTTTCTCCCACAATACATATTAGGGAGGCGCGCGAGTTCCTAACGCGACCAGTGTGAATTCCCGTGCTCATATGACATTCTCATGCTGTTGGTGCTTTGTGAAGCATGCTCCCAGGTACTAACAGGGTCGCACGACGTACGCGATGGGCGAAAAGGCTATGATACGCGACCCGTAGGTGACGATGCGGACGGCTATTGCACTCTGGGCGTGCTCTGGTGGCGGGCTCTGTGTAGTCCATTGGTGGCTCAGGATGCTGGTATATTGTGTGATGAGAGTGAAAGGAGAGCAGGAAGCTCGAAGTGCTGGCTGGCACAGAA
This sequence comes from Pseudocercospora cruenta, assembly GCA_013365205.1. Lineage (NCBI taxonomy): Eukaryota > Fungi > Ascomycota > Dothideomycetes > Mycosphaerellales > Mycosphaerellaceae > Pseudocercospora > Pseudocercospora cruenta. The sequence continues at coordinate 765,108 of JAASFE010006214.1, forward strand.
GCCGAGGACAAGCCGAGAGAGCAGCCAACATCATGACCACTTCCTTCTTTCCTAACATACAAATCTCTGAGACGACATGGCTTCTTGTCATCACCTCTGCTTCATGAGAGGTCGACATCCATCGCGAATCAGAATTCAATGACACTTGGCCGCTAGATGTCGTTGCTCAATGCTCGAAAGCCTGTGGCTGATCAAATCCTTGCGCAAGCAAAGCAAACGTACGCATTGAATGCCAGATCGGCTCGAGACACAGGAACTCTCCTTCTTCGTCCTCGCTGCATTGTCTCTTGCATACGAGCTGGCATATAAAAAGTCCTCGTTCAGTCTCTGAAAGAGCAGCCTTCATCGAGACGTCGAGCAGAGGGTGCTCGCCAGAGCCTCAGCCGTGAACCATACCGTCTTGTCAAGGCGTAGCTTCGGAGAAAGACACCAACACTAGTAACAAAGCAGTGACTAGCAACGACTCGGCATCGAATGACAGTCATGCCGGCAAAGATCTCAGCCCAACAGGGAAGAACACGTAAGGCTATCGTGGATGGAATCGCAATACAGACAGGGCAGTCCGTGGCATCACGGGATATTACAGCGAATGACAATGGACTTAAGCAACTTTGAATCTTCTTTGGGGTTATGCACCTGGACGACACTTCAACCTTGGACCCTTATACTTCACCTTCGCAGTGGTTACGGGCTTGGGAAACAGCATCTAGGGCTTGGTTGTCGACAAGCCTCGAAACACACCACTCGCCAATAAACAACTCGAGAGCTTGGCGTAAACGAGATGCGCCATTCATTTTGTTACATTGCCGCAAGGTAGGTGAGAACAAGCTGTGACAGACTTTTTAGCATTCGGCTTGTATCTTCCCCGACCATGTTGATATATCGTCAGTCGACAGGCCACATTATGCTTCAAGATAATTCATGATGTGGCACGTTCAGTCTGGCGGCTACTTGAGTCTACTTGAGTCCCAGGATAGTGCACTGTTGGAGATCTAGGTACCAGGATCGATCGGCTGCAGGATATACGCCTAAACGAATAACGACTTCTTGGTCATATAAGTAATCACTCGCCGACGGCCTGCGGTACATTCAACCGCTTACATTTGAAGGATAGACGTGCGATTCCACAGTCTGAGCAAGGCCTACTTCGACTGACCTGCGCGCCACCATGGAGAAGATACAAGAGCTTAGATTTGAAATACATCCAACGAGCGCTGACCAACAAAACGAAAAGCATACCACAGTCCATGAAGTTCGACCACCATCAGAAACGAGCAGCAAACAGATCTCCGTCGACTATCGACTACGCTGGTGCCCACAGCAAAATCGACCCAGAAGAGATCAAACTTGTTCGAAAACTGGATTTGTGGATCACTCCCACTCTCTTCTTCATGTTCTTCCTAAACTACCTGGACCGCAACGCCCTCGCTCTCGCTCCACTAGACGGCATCAAAGAAGAGCTCCACCTAGACAAACAGAAATTCGAGACATGCGTATCGATGCTCTACGTTGGCTACCTCTTAGGTCAAGTCCACTCACTCTACGTCCCAGGCTGCATGGCGCTGTGGGCCATCGTCTCGACCTTGACCTGTCTCGCGAACGACTACAAAAGCATGGTCCTCTGTCGCTTCTTCCTAGGAATCACTGAAGCGCCATTAATCCCCGCAGCTTTTTACCTCTTAGCCACTTTCTATACTCGAAAAGAACTCGCTACCCGCGTCGCACTCCTCTTATGCGGTAGCGTTCTATCAACAGCTTTCGCAGGCCTCATCGCGCTGGGCTTCTTCAAGATGGGCGGCATTGCTGGTCTCGAGGGTTAGCGCTGGATGTTCTTGGTCCAAGGTGTGGTCACTTTCGTCGTGGCCATCGGGTCCGTGTTTACTTTACCGAATGAACCATTGGAGACACGGTGGCTCACTCCTGCACAACGTCAGCTCGCGTTCGAAATAATTCAGAGGGATACTGTGGAAGCAGGACCTAATACCACTTCTGTTCGAGGCTTGATCGATGCCGCCAAGGATAAGAAATTATGGGTCTTTGTTTTCATGTTGCATGCTGAGAAGGTCACGATTAGTTTTAAGAATTTTTTGCCGACTGTAAGATGTCCTCAACGATTGGTTCGAGCGACTTGCTGATGAGAGCATATCATTAGGTCGTCAAAACTCTCGGCTTCTCACAAACCATCACATTGGTCTTGACCTGCCCACCATATCTCGTGGCCACGGTCGTGATGCTAGGCTGGTCATTGAGTTCTGGCAAATTCAATGAGCGAACATGGCATGTCTGTGTCGGCAAGACTATTGCTACTTTTGGGTTCACCTTGGCTGCTTGTACGATGAATACTGGTGCCAGGTATTTTGCGATGATGTGCTTTGTTGGGTCGATCAATGCTGTGGATGGAATTCTTTTTGGATGGGTATGCATGCTTCATCACTATCAGGTTTGATGTGGTGACTGATTGGATTATAGGTTGCTGTGACATGTGGTCAAACGAGAGAAAAGAAAGCTTGTTCTCTTGCTTTGGCGAATACGATCTCGACTGCCGCCATGATTTGGTCACCTCTAAGAATAATCTGCCCATCTCTGTCAAGGACTTTGCTGGTGGAAATGCAGTATCTATACCGCGATCCACCACGTTTTGTTACTCCGATGGCGACCAATGCGGGTCTATCGGTCGTGGTCGCGCTTTGTGCTTTGGTGATGAGGTGGATGGTGAAACGCGAGAATCGCAAGTTGCGTGAAATGAATGCTGATAAGAAGCTCTTTTACGCTTATTAGTCCTGAAGCCTGGAACAGGCTACGATAGCTACGAGGTCATGGATGACGATGGTTACGATGCCCGTGCTCGGTTCCATTCCTGTTCTTTGGCTCATGCAATCTCTTATGGTCTCTCCTGCCTACCAACTGTGTATGGTCCGACTAATCTCATGGATATCTCTTACGACTGCGCTGTCGCCTCCGTCTTCTGATATGGCTTCACGTCCACAGCTCTTTCCACCGGCAGAACCGTAAAGTTGAACTTTGCCATCGTCAAACCATATCTGTCCAGAACTCGTGGCTCCCATTTCTCTGAAAATCGTTCTTCGGTCAACATCGGTATCAAGTCGTCCACGCGTCCGCCGAAGATCGTAAGCATGGTAGAAGAGCTGTAGATGTTACTGTCAGCAGTTGTCTTTCGCAAATGTGATGGTCAGCTCGAATACGTACTTTGCACTGCCAAACATGTTGTGGAAAAAGCTTTCGGAGTATTCCTTGTTCGTCCTCCTCGCATCAGCTCTTCGTTTGGAGAGCGCTCTGGACAGATCGGCCTTGGTGAGCTGTGGGTGTCCATCTGGTGTCTTGCCGGTAGCTTCCTTCAGAAGGTCGTCCACGAGTTGTAAGTCTGGTTTGCCTTGGTCTGGTTGAAGTGCTAAATCGTGTCTCGTCAGACTAGCATCGTGTTCAATAGCATCGTCGGCGTGTTTGCTCAATTCCTCGAGGTCGAAGCGATCGTTCCAATAAGATTTGTTTAAGAAGTCTAAGCATAAAAAGTTAGCGAGCGCCTATATTTTCGATGATATTGGCAGAGCTCACCAGCTGAGAATTTGGGCACGAAGAAGCAGAAGCTAGGAGCGAAGTTGAAGGTCTGGCGGACTTTGACATTGAGCTCTTTGAAGCTGATATTCTTGCCGTCGTGTGGCAAGATACCATGATTCGCCATGGCATTGAGCATTGGACATGCTGATCGAGAATCGCCAGGTCCGGGTGGAATGAACTCGCCGAATGATGTGAGATGGTGGCCCGGTGCACCCTCTGGTATGACCTGACCTTCCTTGAGCTTCGGCATAAGAAGATTGAGCACGACCAAGGCGTTATCGTAGGTCATGACGCCGAGATTGATGAAGGCGCCGGTCACCTTGTTGAGCACGCCCATGATTGCGGTATTTCGTGATATCTTCTTCTCAGTCTGGTCGTGTGCTCGAGCACGTTGATGAAGTCGTCTTGAAGCTCAATGAGCTAGGTGGTCTAATGGAAAAGTACATGACGGATGGCTGGCAATATTCTTGAGGTCGATCACCCCTCCGCTGTGTGAGCTACAGCATGCGCGACGTGCAGCCGTGGTCAGTGTGGTCGAAAGTGTATGCACTTCAATATAATGCGGCATCATCGATTGGCCGCGGATCTGCAGGTTTGCAGATCTTAGCATGAATGTGGCGTTCACTTGCCAAGACAGGTTCCACTTGGTGCCCGAATTCAGACAATGCAAAGGATGAAGGTCCAGGAATTTGGGAAGAGAGAATATGGCTTCTATATGTTCATAGAATCATCGACCTGCACGCTCTGCTCGCAGTGGATCAGTTCGATGCTCATACGTTCAACGTAGGACAGCGACGTGACCGACTGCTGTCAGTGACCACGAACTAAGTTTATGTGGTTGCACTGTGGCATGGCACGTGCATGTTTGCTGGTGGCACCACGTTGAGGTGCGAGGTGTGTACTTGTACAACAACAGCACACCGTGTGTCTGTGGCACACTGCTTCTGGCTGGAATGCTGCGGCGCACAGGTTTCTCGGTTCCGCCGAAATGCCAGCACGCTTCTCATGCTTTCATGAGTCAACCAAGCCTATCTCAGTCCTCCAGAATCGGGCACAAAGCTGCCAGGTGTATTCGTGCCTCGAAATGATGCGGCAGGTCCTTGGATCAGTCCTGAGGCCGTAGGCAGGCGTTTTGAATGGGATCCGCTGCTCGAGCTCACTCGAGATCATCCAGATGGAAGGATCACGGAACGACCCTGCTACCAGGCCTAACTTTTGGCATCCCGTAACAGTTTATGAACTTCACCGGCAAGATAAAGACTTCCACAGATGACAATGCTACTTCCAGGCTGTTGTTCTGCGCGCCTACATGCATCCTGAATCGCACTTGCAATGTCCTTCCCGTAGGCATGGCAGAATCCGAGTTCGGGAGCAAGGCCTTGCGCAACACGAATCACGTCTGTCGAGTTCTGCGGTTCCACCCATGGCATGCCAGCCACTGGGCCAAACTGCACAGCTAGGACGCTGTCTCCGGACCTCAAGAGTGGCTTTAGGATATCTTCCACTTTGCGGTCTTGGCTGCGTGATATGGCCGTAATGTAGATGGTAGGCTTCAGCTGGCCTGCGCCTCGAAGGCTTTCCACAGCCCGTGCCAGCAGCTCGATGCCTTGCTGATTGTGGGCACCGTCGAGCAGGACTACTCCAGTGTACCCTGTCAAAGGAGCAAGCGAGATGCGCTCCTGTCGGCCAGGAAAGACATATTCTCGGACAACTGACTTCATGTCCCTATGGAGGTGTTGAAGCTCGTCGTGTTCCGCGGAATTCCCATCTTTAAAATCCTCCGGCACTCTTCCTAATTTCATTAAGGCAGTCCACGTGCAGGTGAGAGCAATGTCGCCATTGTGTCTTCGCCACCCTTCCAGAGTAGAGGTGTCGTCGCCGTCAATCTGCGGCGTCTGGAGTTGTTCAGGAAGTTTGATGGGTGCATTGAGCTCTTGTGCGCGTTGGCGAATCACATCGATGACTTCTGGTGCATCCTGCTGCTGATAGTAGGTGACAGGTACGCCAGGCTTGATGATGCCGGCTTTCTCAAAAGCGATCTTGGCATATGTATCGCCTAGGAATTGCTGATGGTCCTTACCGATACGTGTTATGGCTGTCATAATTGGCGAAGGCCTATAGTGATCCATGTCAATGCCTTTACGCGGCTGGCCATCCTCATTGAGGATTGGCTGGCCGATCACATTTGTGGCATCCTCTCTGCCCCCCATACCGACCTCGACAACGCCAATATCAAGATTCGACCGAGTGAAGGATTCGAAAGCTGTGGCAGTGAGGAGTTCGAATTCGGATGCATTGATGCTTTCTCTCTGATTTCTGTCCTGCACTGCTTTCTCGATTTCAAGGAAAACATTGGTAGGGATGACTTGAATCTGATCACCACCGCTCATCTGGATGCAGTCCCATCGGTCAATAAGATGTGGACTAGTGAAGCGGCCATGGCGGATCAATTCCTGCTTCCTGTGCTTGCGATAGCTTGATCGGTTGTAGACGTTGAGCATCTCGGAAATGTAGGAGCACACTGAGCCTTTGCCATTTGTCCCAGCAACGTGAAGTGCCCGCCATGGTAACGGAACATCATAGAGCAGCTTGGAGATACGCTGCAGACCGAGCTCGATCATGATGGCATGGCGACGAGTGTGGAGGGCTTCAAGTGGCTAGAAATCTCCTTTGTTGCCTCAGACAGCGGCCCTGGCAAAACTTAGCCGGAGTCGCGTGAGGTTGTTGAACAGGCATACTACACCACTCAAGTCCCAGTGCAGCCTGGACACAATATATACCACCGACAAAGAGAGGACAGAGGGAGGATATTGCTCTATATAATTTCAGACGCTGACCTACAGATCTGCTTCTTGCGATTCCTGACTCGACGCAGGGAAGAAAGCGCACGGACCGCCTCGCAGCCTGCGCCTGGTCAACTCGTGGAGGGCTGGCTGGGGAAGGAGCAGTTTTGCCTGTTACGCCGAAGTGAGCACGACCTTTCCCACCGCCGACGACAAGCTCACCACACCCCACTCATCCTCTTGCGCTTTCCATCTCCCCTCAGCCTGGTCGCGTGCTGGTAGCCGGCCATCCTCCACCCTCTCCGCTCCGCCGCACCCAAGATGGGATTACCGTAAGCCCTCCCTTGATAATTAGCAACGCTCAGCCGGCGCGTGGTGAAGCAAAGGCAAAGCATGAAGCGCGCCATCACCTCGGCGATGAGCCGCAAACAAAAATATATACAAGGTCAAACCTTAGGCTGACACGAACGTGCGCGAAGAATCTGGCGCGACCCAGACGAGAAGAAATCGAACAGCAGGAACGGGCCCAAGCCTGACCCGACAGCGTGTTTGCGCTCGTCGATCCGCAGGCGCCCTTCCATTCACGGCAATCGCAGAGGTCGTCGCGGTCCTCCGCTGCCACGCGATCCTTCAGTCCTCCCACCGCGATTCACGCGCTCTCCTCCACCCTCTGCCGGCTTCAATGGCCTGCGCGACCAGCGTCGTGGCGATGACAGAGGCGTGCCTCCCATCTCAAACCTCTTAGAAACTGCGGACAGACAGCGCAGTACTCGACTCCCGCCTCCTCCACCCCCGCCAGTCCCAGAATCTCGCAGCTACTGGGAAGCGACTCGTGGAACACCGGCGAGAATACATGCGCAAACTGCGGAGAGAGCGCGGCAGGAGCGCGAACGCAATGCAAGGCTGCAAGAAATCCGCACTCGCGCACGCCGAGAAGAGCTCTACGGCTGGCGCGAGAGGCCTGGGCATGACTTTGAGGTGATCGATCTGAGTGAGGACGAGCATGGAGAGTCTGAGGAGAATCGTGCTTTGCGACGCTCTCCCACTCCTCCAGCCAATCGCGACGATCCGACAGTCCCTATGCACACCATCGTCCTTAATCCTGGCGAGCCGCTGCGCATCTTAAGATCTCCTGAACCCATGCGCAGCCGGAGGAGACCAGATTCTAGGGACGGGTCATCTGCGCGACGAAGCACACTTCCTACGCCACCTCTGGACACATCAGGACCAGAGGAAAGCCTATTCATTCCGGAATCAGAAGCTGATGCGCCCCGCCCGGGTCTAAGACGAGCCCACCCTCTCAGTCATGCCTGGCGGCCTGACTCTCCTGTGGATGGCCTAGGCGATCGCGAACGCAGTCCGGAGTCCAACAATGCCTGGGAGATCATGCAGACCACTATCACTCCAGACGAATCATTACCGAGCGCTGAGAGCAGCTTTACAAGTGCAGCAGCCAGCCATTCTTTCAATGCTTCGAGCAACAATACTCAAATGACGGATCAGGACAGCAGAGTAAACTCTGGCGACGATAGTGACTCTGGCTCCGAAGATGATATCTGCAATGACGTTGAAATGGTGAACAGTGAAGCAGTTGCCGAGGACATGTACCATGGCGAGATGGGTACACTTGAAGGACGAGAGAGGATAGCCCGGCACCAAGAGATTCGTCGACAGGAAGGCAATCGCTTCGCTTTGGTGAACGAGCCGCCAAGTGTCGACATAGGCTTCAGACTCGTTGAGGAGGCACTGGAGACTTCGGAGGGTCGAGAACGGATCATGAGATATCGTAGCGATGCTCGAGATGGTCCCCAGCATTGGGAAGAAATGCTTGCCGCTTCACAGAGGAGGAATCGATCCATCCGACGCAGCCGACGTGGTGCAGGAGATCAAAATCGCAGAGAAGGAAGCCCAGATGGGCCTATGGATCGATATATCACTCGATCGCGACCAGAATACGGTGCGGAGATACGCAACGTGGCTCGTGAAACATCTGATCAGGTCCACGACTACTTTCGGAGATACACAAGTTCAGCACTTGCAGATGGTCCGCAGGCATCTCGTCCCAGAAGCATCGACTTGCGCTCGCCGCCTCCAGAGTATGAAGGCCCGCAACAGGACGAGAATGCTATGGTGTCGCGTGACGGGCCCGTATCACATCCAGTCAGTCCTCCCAGCCAGAGGTCTGAGCGAGAGGTATCGGAAGCATTGCTCAGTGGCGATGTCCAAAGCAGTGATGTTCAGGACTTGGACTCCATGCGTCGCATCGTAGAGCGCCTCGCCGCTCGCGATGATGTCCCGGAGGACTGGTGGATGAGCATGGGGCTGAACTTCTCTCGCGCCCGGCCGCAAGAACGACGCAGACCCGGCACAGTTGTTGCGGGGCCCGACGAGCCAATCTCACGAGTGCGTTCTGGAAGGGTGGACAGGCACGAGCGAGGAAACTCTAGGCTTTGAAGGTGGAGTTAGGCATTACGTTTGATGTGTGATGAGTGTGATCATGTACTATTACGGTCGAAACGACAGCTTGGGGATGGAACGGCTGGGCGTGCACGAATGATACCAAAAGCGGAAGGAGAATTGAGGTTAGCTGGGTCTTACTTCGATCATGTCTTCTTATGATAAATGCTACGATTTCTCTTGCCGCCAGTGTGCTTTCTGCCCATCCACAGTGATCGAATAGTTGTGCAGCACTGAAGTGTGGATTCGACCGTTTGGAGACATGGCGATATGATATCCGCAATCAGCTCATCTAAAAGTATCAGTTTGCATAGTTTCTTTGGCCCAAAGTCAGCTGGGTGATGTATGTCGTGCTTGAGTGAGCCTTTGATCAAGTTGTTCGTCTCTTGGCGTCGACATGGTGCATTGAGTGAACAGCTGCGGCCAGCCGTTAGTGTCGGTTCTCCAGGAGCCAGTCGCAATCTGCGGCTGGACTAGCCTGTGCTGAAGTCTGCACGGCATATTCTGTCCTGCCAGCTCGCCAAGACTCGCACTCAGTCGAGCAATTTGCATCGCGCTTGCCCTACACCCAACTTCGAGATCTCTGCGACGAAGCAACCCATCCACCCAACGACCACAACAACACCGGTGAGTCTCTTCGAATATGCCAATATCGACATCCGCATGGCCACTCCGACCCGATCACACACGCCCGATGTGCACACGAACCCCTCCTCCGCATCTTCATTTCAGCCCGCCACAGTTCGAGCACAGAAAACCTCGAACAGGACAGTGACTAACATACACTTGTAGCAATCATGGGAAAGGGCAAGCCGAGAGGTCTCTTGGCCGCGCGCAAGCTCCGCAACCACCGCCGCGAGCAACAGTGGGCCGATCTTCACTACAAGAAGAGACTGTTGGGTACCGCATACAAGTCCTCGCCATTCGGAGTACGTATCACCTACGGCATCCCATTACCATCTATGGAGGAGCATGACGAGAAAGGATCAAAGAGGGACACTGCGATTGACTATAGGATGGGATAGAACTGCGCGGACATGGGCTAACATTCATCAAGGGTTCTTCACACGCCAAGGGAATTGTCCTCGAAAAGGTCGGTGTTGAGGCCAAGCAGCCCAACTCCGCCATCCGAAAGTGTGTGCGTGTGCAGCTCATCAAGAACGGCAAGAAGGTCACTGCTTTCGGTACGCATATCACAATCCATCTTCTCGTCTGAGCCCTACTAATTGTATACCAGTGCCAAACGACGGTTGCTTAAACTTCGTCGACGAGAACGACGAGGTCCTCCTCGCTGGTTTCGGTCGTAAGGGCAAGGCCAAGGGTGATATTCCTGGTGTGCGATTCAAGGTCGTCAAGGTCTCTGGTGTTGGTCTCAGTGCTCTGTGGAAGGAGAAGAAGGAGAAGCCACGTTCATAAACGTAACGACATATGATCATGCATGCAGGCGATGGGTTAAATCAACAAGGCGTTTGAAGAGCGGCATCGTTCAGGTCGTCCATGGTGGCTTTTACAATTGAAGCAGGACCCTTCTACATGAGAGCCGCATCAATGGGGCCAGAGGGTTACTCTAGAGAGCAAACGCTACTACCGTGGAATGAGAAGTCTTGCGTTGGCCGACCGTCACGCGAGTCGTATGAAGTTCAGCAGCAAGTATGTGGAAGTGTCGTCTGTGACCTCGAAGCCGAAGCATCCCAGCACCCACGTCATGCTCCTTCCTGACGTTTGGGGTTATAGCTTTCCGGCAAAGTACTCTTCGGTACGTCGCTGTACGAGCACGATTACTTTGCTCGTTCTCTCGGATGTCACTCGGCTTGGACACTTTTGCCGTCTTTGCCGTGGCAGGACTCCCATGTCCGCCAGCATTCTACCAATCACTGCTTACTTGTGAGTTCAAGAAGACAACAAATGCGGCAGACAAAGCTGCTTCTGCGGAGTGATGACCATTCCCGATGGCAGATATGACAAGTCTGTTGACTCTGTCTTCTGAAAGTCCGATATACAGCAGAAGTGAGTTGAAGACCTAGGCTCGTTTGGGACGCGAGCTGGGTAACCTCGGCCCTTGGTTTGTTGAACATTAACCCCAGCTATCCCCGCCACTGCCTGTGTTGCGACAGTACTTCTTCGAGTCGACGGCAGGTGAATATCTACAATCTTGTCTAAAGTCTTCTTATTTTGCTTGGACTGTACAGCGACTTCACGCCCGCTAAACTGAGCAACAAATCCACATCTTCTGCACCATCGATCTAACCAGAGAATCAACGTCAAGATGGCCGCCAAAGCAGCAAAGAACAAGCCACCGGTCTATGTGTGAGTCTCAAAGAAAGAGCCTACGGTTAACGTTGAGATCGCATTCGCTGACGATGTTGTAGCCTCGGTGTGGGCATGACCAAATTCATCAAACCGCGTGGCAAGGTTGACTACACCGAACTTGGTTTCGAAGCAGGTGTCAAAGCCATGATCGATGCACAAGTCAACTACGACGACATGGACGCCGGCATCGCATGCTACTGCTACGGAGACTCAACTTGCGGTCAGCGCGTCTTCTACCAATTCGGCATGACCCAAATCCCCATCTACAACGTCAACAACAACTGTTCCACCGGCTCAACAGGTCTCCACCTTGGACGAACCATGATCGCAGGCGGTATGGCTGAGGCGGTACTTGTTGTTGGCTTTGAGAAGATGAACCCAGGTTCCCTCCAATCCTACTTCCTCGACCGCGCAAACCCAACAGGCACCACAGGCCAAATGATGATGGCCACCCGCGGCCGCACCAACGCTCCCGAAGCCGCCCAACTCTTCGGAAACGCAGGACGAGAATACAAAGAGAAATTCGGCGCCAAAAACGAAGACTTCGCAGAAATCGGCCGCATCAACCACGAACACTCAAAACGCAACCCTTACTCCCAATTCATGCAAGAATATACTCTCGAAGAAGTCATGAAATCCCCCATGATCCACGAACCTTTGACTAAACTCCAATGCTGTCCTACCTCCGACGGCGGAGCCGCAGCCGTCCTGGTCTCCCAAGCTTTCCTCGATGCTCGACCACACCTCAAAGACCAAGCCATCCTCATCGCAGGCCAAACCCTCGCAACAGACGCCCCGTCCCTCTTCTCCCGTTCCTCCATCGATCTCATGGGCGCAGATATGACCCGCTATGCCGCTAAGACCGCAATGGAAGAAGCCGGTGTCAAACCTTCTGATGTCAAAGTCTGTGAACTCCACGATTGTTTCTCTGCGAATGAGATGATCACCATCGATGCCCTCGGCCTATCTGAGCACGGAAAAGCTCACCTCATGGTTCGAAACGGCGACATAACCTACGGAGGAAAAATGGTCATTAATCCCTCCGGAGGTCTCATTTCTAAGGGTCATCCTTTGGGAGCTACTGGTATCGCACAATGTTCTGAACTTGTATGGCATTTGAGGGGTTGGGCGAACAATCGTCTTGTTCCGGATACTACGGTTGCGTTGCAGCATAATTTGGGTTTGGGAGGTGCGGTGGTTTGCACTGTGTATAAGCGTGCTGATGGACAGGCTCCGAAGAAGGTTAGTGATGATGAGGTTGCAAAGAAGACGAAGTTTGGATATAATCCTGCTACCCAGGCGAAGGGCTTCACGAAGAAGCAGGCGGATGAGGTTAGGTCGAAGAAGGCTAGGAGTGAGTGGGCACTCCAGGATATCGAGAAGAAGGTTGAGAGTAGGTTTTAGAAGATGGGAAAAGTGTATGAGCATGACCATAGAATCAGAAGGTATTTTTATAGCATTGTAAGAAGGTATCATGGTATCATTCATTAGCGTGACTGATATTATCACTTCCCAAAATTCACGCCTTTGCTGGGATCCCAAGTCCCTGCCACAGGAGCCTTTGGCTGTCCACCTGCAGGAGCTCCAAACACAATTGGCATGTTCTCATTCCAAGTCTGGTTCTGCGGCATGGGTGGGCTCTGAACAGCAGCGACCGGAGGAGGGTTAGCACTGACCCGTTGCGGCATGGGTGCGGCGAGAGGTGCTTCTGGAGGCGCGACAGGCTGCACGCTACCTCTTCGACTCGCAGCTTCGGCAGCTCTTTGATGCAGCAGACTCTGCTGAGTATCCTGTTGCAACTGCAGACCTGCCATGGCCGTTGACAGATCTGTCTCGAGGCCACTCGCTTCCTGTCGACGTGAGTAGTGGAAATTGCGGCATTCATCCCGGAACCGCGTCGTAATCGCGGCGAGATCGTTGTAGAATTTCCGTCCCGTTTCGAGGTTCCGCATAATCTCTTTGTAGGCCGTGTATGCATTCTCGAGATTCTGAAGTGCGGTCTCACGCTCTTTCGAGCTTGAATCTCCACGCTTCGCTGCTTGGAAAGATTGGTTTGCTTGCTCAACCCGGCTCAGAAGCTGGTCCTGCTCGCGTTCCTCCGTCTTCAAGCTGCTCTGGTCAATGTCGTACTTCTTGAGTCGCTCGTCGAACAGATTCTCAAATTGTGATGCTTGGACGGGCATCATGGGGAATTCGCGCTCCAGTCGAGCCACTTCTCGAAGAAGGTCGGAGTTCACATCATCTTCTTTAGCCTTCAAGCGAAGAGCTTCGACCTTCTTCCTCCTGCGACTCTCTAGTCGACTGATCTCATTAAGCGTCGCTCGCAATTGATTTGCTTCGCGCTCGACTTTCGCTGTCATCGTTGCGCGTCTTGATGAGGGTACGTAGTCCTCCAAATCACGATCGCTGCCACTAAGCAATCTTATGAGCGACTCATTCTCCCGAAGCTTGGCCTGCACAGTCTTGTCCGTTTGGTCAGCGGCCTTAAGCCATCCATCGATATCATTGACCTGCTGGTACAGCTTCGGCTGCACATCTTTGCCAGCAGCTCGCGTCCATCGATCGGTACCAAACTTTCTTCTTGCGGCTTCGTCTTCGCCAGCCTCTGTTCGTAACGAATCGATTCCTTCTTGGTAAAGAACGCGGTTGTTGGCCTTGAGCTTTTCTGTATCTGCAATGGTGTTATGCAACCGATGCACACCACCTGCCTGGCGAACCTCATCTGCGTGGCTTGCGAGGCCTGGTGGCAGTCCGAGCGGCTTCTCTAACGCTTGCAATGATCCTGGCAGATTGAGACTCGACAAGAGCTCGTGTATTCGAGCTGTCATAGCTTCAAGTTCCGCGATGATCGTGTTGTTGACCAGCCGATCTCTCCTATCGGCATAGATGGATGCTGCGACATGTACACTGTATGGCACAAGCTTGCTGAAGAGAGGTTTGCCTAGCTCGGCATGGTCACCAAGCATGTTTTGCGATTCGGCGACTTCCTTCGGCACTCGCGACTGCACCATTCCTGCCCTGTCCAAAGGTCTGAGCTCACTCTTAGGGGGCTCAGGCCGGAGGTAGATTGTGTCGTTGTCCTTCTCAGCTCTTTTCAGATCCTCTGAGACTCTGTTCTTGAGTCCATTTAGGTCTCCTTGTACTGCCTTGTTGACGTGTCGCGACTCAGTCAGGGCTATGTTCACGCAATTTAGACTGTCCCTCAACCTGGCAACCTCCTCGCCGTACTTCCGCTTCTCCAGACAGTCGCACGCAGCGCGATACTGCGCAGCTGCGGCGAAGTGATGATGCTTCGCATTGACATGGTGTATCCATTCGCTCCGTATGCTGTCCGACTTCAAACTCCAGTCATTCGCATCGTTGTAAAGGTCGCTAACCTTAGCAGCGAGCTTGGCAATGATAGCGTCTTTCATTCCGTCCTTGACAGCTTTCTGCCAGAAGCATTCTTGAGCTTCAGCTAGCATTAGTGCCTCCAAAGCTTGCAGTGTTTCCGCGTCGAGGTTCTCAGGCGGTGCTGCTCGCATGTCTGGCACCACGTTTTCTCGCAAGTGCTTAAATGTGCCTGCAGCGAAGCAGAAATTGTTGGCAGCCGTCTTTAGTCCATCTCCAGTGGCTCGATTCGAAGAGATCGCCAGTTGTGAATACATGGCGGCGAGGTTGAAAAGGATGTTGGCGAGCTCGAAGCGGATGTTGTTCTCGGTCTGCGGTCTGTCGACATGGTAGCCGAATGATGGATACCACACGAAATTGGCGCCTATCTGTACAGCACATATATGTCAGCCATCTCTTAGACTTCTCTTTCTAGCTTCTCTGCGCACATACATCGACTGGAAACTTCCCTCCCATGTACACTAGCTGTGCCGCATATGATTGTATCTTCTTGACACCGCTGCTATGCGGCTCGAGCGCGTTGACTGCATCTTTGCGCAGCTGGTCGATGATCTCGAGGTCTCGCGCAAACTCGTTCGGATGCTGGTCGTACTTGGTCGAGATGTGATTCCGTATCGCTTCTGAGAGCGTGATGCTATGCGTGCGCCGGAAGGGAATCTGAAGAATGTTGCCCGCCTGCATTTTGAACGCTCGTCCTACTATAGCATAGACATGGCATGAAGTCTTATGTGTTCACAAGCATCAGAAGCTGATACTAGAGACCGTATCCAAGTGAATGTTTACTCTGGCCCACTTTTCGCGAAAGTCAAGACCGGCAAGTGAGTGACCTCACTCTCGGCCAGACAGTCAGCAGCCAGCAAGCAGAGCCTCAATCGCCGGGCCACTTTGACCCTGTGCTTTCACCGCCCCTGTTCATCTCGTCTTGTGAAGTGGCGCTTGGACGGAAATAGAGCGGGATGAGCAAGTATTCTCTCAATCAGGTAGCACGCGAGGGAGCACGCGATTGCTATTGATGTTGGCTTTCACTTCTGTTCCTGAATAAGTACCAGCATACCGCTACCGATTACCTGTTCCTTTGTCTTCGCCTCTCCTCACTTGCGATTACCAATCCAGAAACGAGGCACTCAAGTGTCTGTCCATAACATCTCTTCAATACCACAACTACAAACACCAAGACAACAGCCCAAGCACACAGCACAATGTCTGAACACCAATACAAGTTCAATGTCACCATGACCTGCGGCGGCTGCTCGGGTGCTGTTGAGAGAGTCCTGAAGAAGCTCGAAGGTGGTTAACCCATTCCCGAGTCCAGCAGCTTTGACTGACAATTTGGCTTCATTAGGCGTCAAGTCCTACGAGGTCTCGCTAGACAAGCAAACCGCCGAGATCACCACCGACGACTCGCTCAGCTACGCCCAGGTTCTCGAGAAGATCAGCAAGACAGGCAAGAAGGTGAACTCGGGTGAGGCCGATGGTGTCCCACAAGCTGTGTAGAAGAGAAAGTGCATCAACGAGCTGGACTCTTGGGTGTTATATGGAGTATATGAAATATGCAAGACCTGCATCGGAAAGAGATAGCAGGCAATGATCAATGATTTGGCACCCATACACTGCATTTCGGCTGCAGCCACTCGGTGCTATTCTAGTTCAAATGCCCTTCTTGACACTCTAGTGGCTACAGCAGTTCGGCGCGTCAAGGACGTGGACGATACGCCTCGTATCTTCGTCCAGATTCATGAAGGTCGACAGCCGGCAAAGTGGGCTCTTCGCTCTGCACCATCGGTATGCCATCGGATTCCGACGAGCCCATCTTCAGCCCATATACCGACTTCTGAAGTCGGCCAGGCTGGTAGACCGCGAAGATGCAAACCACGGCAAATATTGGCACTGCCTCAAAGAGATAGGCGAACACCTCATGGCTCGCCACAAAGCCGTTCGCGCCCTGAGCATGCTGAATCCCAATCACCAAATTCCGCAACACTATGCACCCGCTCGCGGCCAAGAGCGCAAATACATATCTCCGCCATTTCAGGCCAACATCCCTCGCTCCATCCTGCCTCCCACATCTCCGATAAAAAACCACGACTAACCAGATAAAACAGATAAACACCAGAATCTGAAATACGAGTCCGACCACCACCACAATCCCTCCAATCTTCTGCATCTTCTCAGAAATCGTCACAGTCATCCCTGTACCCGCGATTTGTACCAGGAAAAAAACAACATCTCCCATCACGAACAGTTTCGAAAACCACTTTGGCCTCACCGGCGAAAGCTCTTCTGCATCCAACGCCAGAATGATCCTCGAAATGGACATGTACATCATCGCGGCCAGGAATATCGGAGCTGGGAGGACGAGGAGGTCGTAGAGAACGTAGGCTTTGAAGTTTTCGGGTTCTTGGGAGAGCCAGTATCGGCCGTAGTAGCCGAATGTTTCCACTAACGCATCGTATTAGAGGCTATAGGTTTCGCTTGAGAGGAGACCGAGACTTACTTATACATCCGATCAGGAAAGGGATAAAGAACCAGGTTCGCAGCAAACACATCTGGATGAGGTGGATAACTGTGCCGAGACCGAAACTTGCAATGAAAATTAGCGATGCTGGCACGTTTATGCTGTAGGGAAGGCCGATCCATCGAGCTTCGCCACCGTTTGAGGTATCGACGTTGGCGTCCATGGTTGTATGTTCTCGCTCTAGTGGGGATCACGAGTGCTTCCTCTCTGCTGACTGGTAGCTCGAGATGCTGGTTTCGTCTTGCTGGCTTCGCTATTGTAGTGACTGTTTGGAGATTGAGAGGAAGTGGAAATGACGAAACCAAGAGACAGAAAATGGAACTTACGGACTGTTGACTTTGACTGTACTTCCATTCTCCAGGCAGCTACATTTTCTTCAACGTAAGTGCTGTGAGTAGTGAGGACTATCGTTCATTGATGCATTCGTATTCGGGTTGCCAATGCTTCATGCCTTACACGATCAGGTTGCAAGACGGAGCGACATCTATTGAGAGCAGAGGCCAAACTTCTGTAGTGATGAAGATGATCGTACTTGCTGTGCCTAGGTGTTTGATAAGGTATCTGTGTCTTCTTTGAGAGCATTGTGGTTATCAATGTCTCGTATTCGTGTTCAATCGCCCCAGCCTTGAACGAACCTTCCCGGACCGCGTCACGAAACTCGTACGTCCTTCCACGTCTCTGGCTCAATTTCCGTCTTTCGTCAGACATCAACTCATTATTTTCTATCGTAGCAAAATCTGCTATGGCTGCTCGGTATGCATTTTGTACGATGAACAGAGGCGCTTTTGGCCTGACATTAAGACCCCTTGGACGACCGCTGAAAATCTAGAGCTGCGCAGCCTGGAGGCGCTCCAGTGCTGCACAGATTGAGGGAGACGGGCGCGCCTCAAGTTCAGCCGCGCAGGCACACCTGCCCAAAGCATGGGCTATGCGACCATCCAAGACACCTTTTGGTCCCTTAGTCTGAGCTCGGGTCTTTGAGTTCCTGATGCCGTGGCCAAAACGAGACTAATTCCAAACTGCTCGCTGACCGAATGCCCCCAGAAACCATTTGGCACACAGTTGTATAGACTCTCCTGCCGTTTTGGGCATGGTCCCGCTCCCAAGTCATCGACACAGATGCTCCGCGCAAAGATACCGACCAGTTGCTATCTTCTGTGGCTAGGAGACAATCTCGACGAGATCCTCTCTCCCAGAACCCAGAAATCTTTGAACAGACATGAATACTACATGAGCTCGTTCTTGGACCTACAAAACACTCTAACGACTCTCGAAGCAAACCTCGGACACACAGCAGACCATTTTCTCGGAAGCGATACACCTCAAACACGGCCAAGACCGTCAAGCCTTTGCCAAGACGGACCGAACGTGACAGCCATGCGACCATATGTGTGAGCTTGATTGAAGCTGCTTGAAGAGTCGGATTCTCCGTTGTCCTTGGGACGTCTTCAGCTCCTGTGCGTAATGTGGCCGAATTCAGCGATCGCTTCGAGGGCTACTGATCTCAAACTTCATCTATTCGGTGCGCATCCCGAGTCGGCACCGGTGGGCACCCACATCTTTCCACATGGCACTTACAAGTGAGGGCTCTAAGATGCTCTGAGACGTTCCATAATGGTGTACAAGCACGCATTAGCCACACGCCCTTCCGGATCGAGTCTCTCGAACTCATTTCCGTCACTCTAGAACTCTTGGCCATCTGCCGTTGATGCGTGAGTTGCGCAATGTTGTGGCAGAATCAGCGTCTAGCAGCATCAATACTTAAACCTGCCGATGCTCTAGTAGGTCTATCACAAGCCATCCGACTTTTCCGTTCTTCACCGCAGTCACTCATTCCAATTCAACTTCTCTGCAAATATGCATTTCACCTCTTCTCTCGCCCTGGCGGCGATTGCTTCTGTTGCAAGGGCTATTCCAGCTACGAAGGTAGCTCGCGCTGATGATGGCCCAGTCGGTTACGCTGCTCAGAACGGCGGGTACGTTGGTATCGAATGCTTCTTCGAACCTATACTGACGAGAAAAATAGTACCACTGGTGGTGCTGGCGGAACTACGACCACAGTCTCCGCCCTGAGCGCTTTCACTGAAGCTGTCACTGCTGATGGCGCTGCCGTTATCTTCGTCAAGGGCACAATCAGTGGCGATGTCCAAACCAAGGTCGCCAGCGACAAGTCGATCTTGGGTATCGATTCCAGCTCCGGTCTCGAGGGTGTGAGCTTGTACATCAAGGACGTCTCAAACGTCATCGTCCGCAATCTTGCCATATCCAAGGTTCTAGCCGATACTGGCGATGCCATTGGTATTCAGAAGAGTACCAACGTCTGGATCGATCACATGGATCTTTCTTCCGACCGTGACCACGACAAGGATTACTACGATGGTCTCTGCGATGTCACTCACGCCGCTGACTTCGTCACCATTTCGAACACTTACTTCCACGACCACTGGAAGGCATCTCTCGTCGGCCACAGCGATAGCAATGGCGATGAGGATACCGGGTACCTCCACGTCACCTACGCCAACAACTACTGGAAGAACATCAACTCTCGTGCTCCCTCTGTCCGTTTCGGCACTGCTCACATCTTCAACTCTTACTACGACACTCTTGACACTGGTGTCAACACTCGTATGGGCGCTGAGGTCTTGGTCGAAAGCACTGCCTTCACTGGCTGCGAGGACCCAATTGAAAGCGTGGACTCTGATACTACTGGAACCGCCGCTGTCAATGATGTGGATCTTGGTGAGGGTACCAACACTGCTCCTGAGGGATCACTGACTGTGGACTACGACTACACTTTGCTTGGAAGCGCGGATGTCAAGTCGGCTGTTGTTGGTGTCGCTGGTAACACTCTTACTCTTGGTTGAATGGGTAGTCGCTTTTGGCTTCTGCAGATGCGGATACTATGGTATATGCAGTCTTTTCAAGTACTTGACAATAGAATGAAAGCTGTAGTGACTGCAATGCCTTGACCGAATCATGTTGTCTCTGTCATCCAAGGTCCAGAAGTAGCCTCGCATGTTCTCGCAAACTCACGAGCTGAATTAACAGCTCGCTTGTGCAGTCCCATCGTGGTTAGCAGTCCAACCGCGAGGACGCAGATGCGAACGCTTTGGCTTTGGTTCTCACCGCGTAAATTCATGGCGTGTGCTTGCAAAGGCAGAGAAGAGTGTTCAGATAGGTACTTGGTGGCCTGATATTCAGCCCAAGCCTTCGTGGCTTACAGCTCAAGCTCATCCGCCCAATGGCGATCAGCATGTTCGCTACATATCGGACTCGACCATTGACATGACTTTGCAACCGAAGCGGCTGTCCATGGCACGAAAGCTTTACAGGATTATCGTTCGCCCATCTGCAACACCGAAGAGGAAGCTGAGCTGAGAGGCCGCATGTCACGACATGGGCGTAGCTGAAGCCATGAACTCTGTGCCTTGTCTGTGAGCTGCTAAAGGTATAAGACGTCGCTGAAAAATCAACCTGGGGTGACACAAACGTGCAGCTACTTCATAATCAGCTTTTTGACATGTCTTACCCTACCAAGCCAGCTTTCATCCATCATGGCGATTGGGATGATGAAACTCGTCAACATCCAGCGTTGAAGTTCATGGAAGACTACACAAAGGCCTTCGACACCAAGTTCTATAATTCCGAGCCATACTCAAAGTACATGACCGATGATCGTAAGTCACATCGAGTTACAGTCGCATCCCAAATTCTTCCCTAATCATGCAAAAGACATCCTCATCCGCTCCACCGGCCAAACCGACCAAGGCGGCGAAGCAAGTCTCGCAGCATTGAAGAATGAGATCTATGCTCCTTTCGCCGACTATCACCACGAGGGAATCTTCGAGGTAGCATTCGAGACCGAGCAAGGTTGGGATATGATTGGTATTGCTACGCTTTGGTGGAACCTTGCGGTACCCGGTGATGGACCTAAGCAGAAGGATGGGAAGGGAAAGGAGTGGGAAGGTGGTACTCCGGCTGCTTTCAAGTTCTCGTACCGAAAGGTTGGGGATGGGATTAAGATCTCTGAGACTAGGATTATGGCGGATCCGAGTGCTGCGATGGTGGCTATGGTTAAGCGTGGAATGGTCAAGCCAGAGCAGCTTTTCGGGTAGGGCCTCGCGTGTGTCTTTTGGTTGCTAGCGTGGCTTGTGAGAGTGCGATGTATTCAGCCTTCTTCGTCGCTGTCTTTTTCTTCTTTCCAGTAGGTGCTCATACCGTCGAAGATGTTCGGATCCACGTCAAAAGCGGGAAACCTGTACACACCTCTTCCTTCGCAGAATTTCGACGCCAGTGACCCAGCCTCGATGTCGTCAGCCAGTCTTCTCCGTGATTCCACTGTTGCGTCCGCGCGCATCCCCTTCTCGATTAAGCCCTTCATTGAGCTTCCAATGTATACCGCAACGTCTTTTTCAAGCAGTTCTTGCACCATTCCCGCACTCATATCAACGAATGGCTCGAAAAGCAAGGCTTCAGGACCTAGCATTTCTTTTGCAGGACCGAGAGCATTCACAGTATTATCTGTAGTCACTCTAAGCACTTCCACGTCCAGTGTTTTGAGAAACTTCTCATCCAGCTCAATGAAGGCGGGCTCCTGCGCATATAGCTCTTTAATGCCAAGCTCTTTTGCTGTGTCCAGAAATGCGACCATTTGCCAGACACTCCGTCTCCTGCATTCTATGTTGTCGCGACTCAAGCTGCCGCAACCGAGGCATATGGCGCGTGTGATGTGCCAGCCAGCATCTGGGCGAACGCGATCGAGGAGTGTGAGAAGTGATTTGCGACAGCTGGATTGCTTCCATATTCTCGTCTTCGCGGCAAATTCGCTGGTGAGCGATTCGACTGTGATATCTCGAGCTGGTGGATTGTGTCCATTTACAGGCTTTGGTGCTCGGCTTTTCTTCGACTTCGCAACGTGAGTCCAACCGTCGTCCGCCATTGTGAGAATGCTTCTTCAAGACCTAAATTTGCGTGAGCCGGTCTTGTGGTCGTATGGATTTTGATATCGTCGGTCATGGCAGAGAGAAAAGCGAACTTGAATGGTCAAATGAAAACATGCTTAGACTTTTCCGGACAAGTTCGTCACATGTTATCTCAGATTGTATGTCACAGACCTACGATGTTTCAAGGCAGAAATGAGGTCAAGGGACGGCGGATATTATGGCCTGATCATGAGAAGGGACGAGTTGATGGGTTGGATTGTGAGATTGAAGTTATCACATGCTCTCGATGACATAACCCTAAATAGCTCAAACCTAAAAGAGTGTCCTCCTTTCCAAGATCAAACGTATGGATGCTCAGTGTACATTCAAAATTACATACAATGAGAAAACCGGCAACAATGCGTTCAGATGTTCTTTTCAATCCAGTCCTGAATGACCTTGTACGCGCCAGTAGCATTATAATGCAAGTTCATACCATGTCCAGTATCAGGCTGGATGTATATCTCAAAAGGCTTTGCAGCAGGAAACAAAGGCGCCGTCTGACCCAGAAATGCCGTCGTGCAATATGATCCGCAAGCAGCTTGGTCATACTCGCCATCGAAAACGAGAACGGGCCTCGCAAAATCCTTCGCTTCCCAGGATCCGACAGTCAGAATCTCGCCAACGCCGGTAGGTTGCTTGATCTTCTCTGAT
Source organism: Pseudocercospora cruenta (assembly GCA_013365205.1). Lineage (NCBI taxonomy): Eukaryota > Fungi > Ascomycota > Dothideomycetes > Mycosphaerellales > Mycosphaerellaceae > Pseudocercospora > Pseudocercospora cruenta. The sequence goes on from JAASFE010006214.1 coordinate 787,775, forward strand.
TCTGCTAGCGCTTTTGGATCAAAAGCTCCATAATGAAAGAAGGCATACTGATTTGCCAACTCATCTCCCCATGTCAAATATCCGGCGCTTGAATTGAGCTTGCCCCAGCCCGGGATGTTTTCTCTTGCTAAATGAGCATTTGCAGCGACAAGTAGACCTGCTGAACCATTTTTCGAGAACCCAGTCTGAACCAAGCCGTCCGAGACTGTTGGATACTTGGCGACCAGCAAGTTGGCAATGATGCTCCCGAAAGAGTGGCCGACGTGTACAATCTTCTGAGAAGGTGAGATGTGCTTCAGTGCTGTTAAATCTCCTTGCGCAAAGCGCTCAGTCAAGAGTCTCAGCACCTCGACCTCGATTGGCACTTGAGTGATAGTGTACGGGTCGCACTTGGTTGACTGGCCATTGCCGATGCGATCGTAAGATAGGGTTGCATACCCAGCCTCGGTCGCGGCCTCGATGTAGTTATATTGACTATGAGGGCCGCCAAAGGACCAGTACCTTTGGTCATATCCGACACCGTGAGTGAGGATTTGAGTTACATTCTTTGCAGGACCTTTTGGTGAGCAGTACTTGGCGGCAATCGTGACATTGACTTGCGCATCTGGGTTGAAGTCCTTCACTAGTGCTTGCTGAGCTCGTGGGTCGCGAGAGGTGACATTCACCAGAAAATGACTGCTTGATAATGGTTCTCGAAAGGAGGGAAGCTTGGCTCCAATGACTGAGCGACGAAATTCAGTGGGAGTTCGAAGTCGATGCAGCCAGACGATGGCTTCATGGGAATGCCATGGGCCAAACCGAATGGGACAAAGGCGAGGAGTGCGAGCAGCATATTGTAGATCGTTCTGAAGTGGCTGGATTAATGTGGTGAGTGATAGTGCTTCGGTTTCGTGGTTTCATGTCAAGACATATATATCCGTCGAGACTTGTCGTTGCCGTGCTGTGTAGGCCCTACCACGTCATGAACCCTTGACTACATGTATGCTAGGCAACTCGTTAACTCTAGAACGATTACCGAACATCCCGTTCAGGTACGATAGCGATAGCATGATTAGCTGAAGCCTTTCGTTGCGATGCTTGTCCGAGGCGTTCATAGCTTCCAAGACGTCAATATGCACGGGACTCCGCCTCCACGAGATTTGTTGTGCCATTTGCGCCAACGTATGGAAGAGCTGTGTTGTTTTAAAATTGTCTCCCACAAAGGTCCGGAGACGGATGTGTGCTGACTGGAAAGCCATCGGGCTATGCTCGAGGAATATCAAATACTGCCTCCCGTGACGTCTGCTGCAGCAGATGCATTGTAAGCATGGTCAGCGCACAGAACTACACGCCATGATACTGCACTGGTCTTGACCGATGGAGGAAATGTTTCGTAGTGGGTATTGAGCTGTGGAAGAGGAGACGAAGTCAGTGCCAATGAGCTGGAGAAATTCGCAGGCAGTCGGACAACGGACAGTGCCGGCCCGAGTCGAGAGCAATTTCCCAGCCACTTTGCTTTCTGTGAGTCTTTCTCTCGAAACAGCTATAGGTTGGCGAATGCGTTTCACTGCTGTGTCTCGTAGGAGGGCGGCTAAATTCGGTATTGGAACTTCACGCGGGCTGCGAACAGGATTGCGAGCCGATTCGAGCAGCTATGGGCGGCACTGCTGAAAACAGCAGACTCAATGAGGAACACAATTTCATATCATCTGGTCTAGGATATGTATTGCATCCGACAATCACACAGTCCCTTCAGAACTCGACGGGGAACGACTCAGAGAAATTGAGAGTCGCAGACATCAGCCAGGGCGACCAGTTCTCTGCTACGGCATCGCTCCCATTTGCTCCTGAGGAGACAATTGTCGACCAATTCTCTTTCCAAAGTGTGATCGAATCGGGCAGCGTTCCCCCAGAGAATCGAGGCCTATATGACGTGGTTTGCGTACGACTGCTGCACGCATCTCTTGAACCTGATCAATGGGATGAAGTGATGCAGAATCTGGTTGCTCTTTTGAAGCCCGGTGGCTGGCTTCAATGGGTGGACTGGGATCCAATGACGGCAAGAATAGCCACCGTCAAGCCAGGCGCACCAGATGGTATCTTGCGTGGACTGCTGAGCGACTATGCAGACGCCATGCGTGCTGCCAAGGTTGGAAATACATATCGGATCGCTAATGCAATGCGTCCATATCTGGAGGAGCTGGATAGCGATATGTACACCATAGATCCTTCGGTCGAGCTGAGCAAGATCATTGCTTCTGGCGCGATCTCTTATTTGCAGCGATACGGAAAGTACACCTCAGCTGAAGCTCAGGACGTTGGCATCAAGACAAAGCAAGAGATTGACCAAGCTGGATCTCTATGTTTCTTCGATCTGTGGTCTCACATCGGTCGCAAGCCTGTCTCATGAGACAAGATCCCATGAAAAATCCATGACAGTCGACTTGGACAGGTACTTGTGAGAGAGGGATTCCATATGTCCTCCGCCGCCTCGACCGAAATGCTTGCCGCTTGTCTAGAGCAGGCATGACACCGGGCAGTGTTCACACTGCGAAGCCCTCGAGCCTTCCTACCAAGTGTGGGGCACCACAAGCTCATCTGAACCATAGCAGAATGTGTCCCGTTTGTGGACGCCCATGAGTTGTGTCTCGAGAGCATGATCTCGACCTACAACCTCATCTCGAGAACAGCGCATGGCCAATTCTTGTCGCCAGCACCAAATTCCTTGATCAGATCGAATCCCTGACTTTCATAGTATCTACACATACCAGACGTCAGCCGAAGAACACAATTGAGCCATGCGCCACATACTTGACGAGCTTGCGGTCGTTTCCAGCAAAACAGTCCAAGCAGATCCTGGAGACTCCTGCCTCTCGGACCTGATCTTTCGCGAAAGCTATCAGAGCAGACCCTGCGCCCTTCCCAAGCATGCCTGCCTTTCTATTCGACATCAAGTATGCCAAGTAGACGAATGGGTCCTTCTCATCTTGTTCGGGCAGAATTGGGCGCACATATTCTGGAGATTTACCTTCCGCACAGACAGGTATCGAGTGCGTGCTCTCAGCATTGCCCAGCGCCGTTTCTGCTCCGGCTACAAATGCACGACACCACTCCAAGCTCCATTGATTCTCACTTTCACTGCGTTCAATCCACTTTTGTGTTTGCTTTCCAACACCTGGCCTGGCCTCTCGAACAGGCTCTGTGCCCCATTGTTCTGCACTCCCTATCTCGGACAGCCAGGCGATATGGGAGTCCATGAAGTCCACAAGCAGTTCATCATCTTTCTTTGCCAGGGTAGCTGGACGAACCAGGAAAGAAGTCATGTTCCATGCACGTGTCGTAAAAGTATAGTCTGCAGCTCGGTAGATTATATTAGCAGGGATGTCACATATTCGCAGACGACTTCATCAGCCTCATCTAGTGAGATCTTATCACTCCTGAGCAATACATCATTGTGACTTGTGCGGGACAATCTTCCCCGTCTAAGCCGCAGTGCTCGGGCACTTACGAATCGTGGTCAGCACACAGTGCTTTTCTCGCTGAATTTCTACAATCGCTCGTCTAAGCTGCGAGTCCTCTCCAGAACTCGAGCTCAGAATGCTGAGCTGTGATACCGAGAAGTTGTTGGTGCCAACATCAGCCTGGCCGTGCAGAGAGTTTTGGGAACGCGTGTGTTGCAGGAACTCTGTCTGCGGTCGGGTCGAAACATATCCGTAGCCAAGACGGCTCCACAGTCTGCATCTCACTTGGCGGAAGGATCAAGCCTTCAGCGAAGAAACGGGTCAGCATTTTATCAGAGATCTGCTTGGCTGGCTCTTCAAGTTTCAACACCACATGGCAATTGAGTTCTGCTTGGACCTGAAGTCCTATTGTTTATATCAAATCTTTGGAATCTACCGCATCCATGTTGACGCAAGCTCGATCGCGATGCAAATGGAGAGCCTGCAAGTTTGGCGGGGCGGTCACTCTTACCTAACAAACAGCCGATCGTTGGATCCAGATTCACGTCGGAGCAAAACGGGGACGATTACCTGTCTTAGACGAGTATGACAGGCCATCTACTTTCACGTCACTTAGATGGACAACCTTACGCTCACCTATCTCACGCAACCTGGGGTACAGTGACATTGGCCTCGGCACAAGCTCCGTTCTTTCCTACGTCTTTTGATACTCGACTACTGCCCGCCACCCGCATTCCAGCACAAAGAACCAACCTGCATTGAGCAAAATGAATTGCCCATCGCGAACAGACCCCGAACTTCCAGATGACTGGAACCAGAATCCGAATCCACTGGCGGCTGACACTACGACAAGGAGCGATTTAGGCAAACTGGCCAGCGCCCGTGTTCAACATGATCACAAGCTCAAATCCGAAGAGGGAGCCAGTGTCGAATTGAGAGCAGTGGGAGGACCCAGCGAAGTCGAGGAGAACGGAAAGGCAGCTCGCAGCCGCGATGGAGTGTCGTCCTCCATCGCTTATCCTGGGTTTGGAGAGCAAATGCTGGAAGACACCCTTGGCGCACGACGCCGTGATTCTCGCACTCCAAACCCTCAGCTGCCACGCTGGCAGCAACCTTTCGACAGAGCCCGGCGTGGCATCTGGCGATACATGAAATTCATCGGTCCTGGATTCATGATTGCAGTGGCATACATCGATCCTGGAAATTATGCAACCGATGCAGCAGCTGGAGCAACTTACCGCTTCAAACTGCTTTTCATGGTCCTACTTTCCAACATTTTCGCTATCTTTCTGCAATCTTTGTGCATCAGGATGAGCACAGTCACTGGTCTCAATCTGGCTGAAATGAACAAAGCACATTGCCCTCGCTGGCTGAACTATGTTCTCTACTTCTTCGGAGAAGCGGCTGTCATTGCTACGGATATCGCTGAAGTGATTGGCTTCGCGATCGCTCTCAATTTACTGGCTCCGAAACTTCCAGTCGTGGCAGGCTGTGCTATTTCGATCTTGGATGTCATGTTCATCCTGCTCTTCTACCAACCGGAAGGCTCAATGCGCGGCTTGCGAGTCTTCGAATGCTTTGTCATGCTTCTGGTGCTTGGGGTCGTGATATGCTTCTGCTATCAATTGTCGTTAATCCAAGGCACTACTCCAGGCGAGGTATTCAAGGGATATTTGCCATCTAGTGCAATTGTCCAAGGACAAGGGTAGGTGAAGCGCAACGGCCTTCCAGATAATCCACTAATATCGCGTGTAGTCTTTACCAGGCCTGTGGTATCCTCGGCGCGACAGTCATGCCACATTCGCTGTACCTTGGAAGCGGCTTGGTGCAGCCTCGATTGAAAGAGTTTGACAAGAAGCACGACACTTTCAGGACGTCTCTCATTATCGAGGAAGATGATGAACCGGCTGAGCAAAAGTATCGACCATCTATGGCAGCTATCAAGGGCTGCATGAAGTACTCCATCATCGAGCTTGCCACATCGCTCTTCACTTTTGCACTATTCGTCAACAGCGCCATTCTGATTGTTTGCGGTGCATCGCTCTACTCTGTGGATGGTGCTCAAGACGCAGACCTGTTCGGCATCTACAATCTCCTGACCCAGCAGATCGGACACGCTGCCGCCACGGTCTTTGCTGTTGCGCTCTTGCTTTCAGGCTGCTCAGCAGGCATCGTCTGCACCATGGCAGGCCAAATGATCAGCGAAGGTCAACTCAATTGGAAGCTCAGGCCTTGGGTCACCCGACTACTGACCCGCTCTATCTCGATCGTGCCGGCTATCCTGGTTGCAGGCACTATCGGAAAGAAAGGACTCTCGGAAGCTCTGGTTGGATCACAAGTGGCATTGAGTGTCATCCTGCCGTTCGTGACTGCACCACTCATCTATTACACTTGCCGCAATAAGTATATGTGGGTGTATAGTGATGTGGTGGAGCGCAATGCAGATGCAGAGGAACACACACAGCCTAGGATTGTTTACATGAAGAACCATTGGCTGGTCATGGTTCTGGCAATTATCATATGGTTGATCATCGTCATCATGAACGTGGCCAACATTGTGCTGACGGGCTTGGGAGTCAACTAAGCATGTATTCTTGACTATAGCGCCGCACAGGCGGGGCATGAGTATTGCTACTGCTCAATGTAGCTATCAGACTGGAAAGCGCTTCGCGCGCTAAATCGGCAGGCGTTCTGTTTAGGCAAACAAAATGAAATCTCCAATAAACTCCAACATGCAGTCGCGTCTCAGTCTTGTGGCCACCGATGCAAAATCACCTCAGACTCGCTCACTTTGCTTCGCTTCCATTCCATGCCAGTGAAGGTGATATTCAATCTGCCCTCCTAGTTCCCTCAAGCCGTCCATTCGCCAGAGTCGACGCCAACATCTTTACTCGCAGTACTTGGAAATCAAGTAGCTCCACTGAGCATCACACCGCTGCTTAGTAGCCTCATCATCATTGCGATGATCATGATAGTAGCATGGAACTCTGAACACCGGTCGCGTGCCATCATTGCCGTAAGAGTAGCGGCGGTGCCCTTTGGGCGCTGTTGGCATCGTCAAACCTCGACAGCTCAAGAAGACAGTCCGCCAGGAATGAGCTGGGGAATCCGCTCAAGCAGTCCTGACCAGCCTCTTTGATGTAGTAGTGCGCCCAAAAGTCCACGAGTAGGCGGTACAGCGGCGAAGATGTCGGTATGTTCTCGATGGCGTACTGTGTGTCACGTGGACCTGGACCGAGATATTCGCGTGGTCGGCACATGAATAGTTTCAACTGGATATATACCAGCATCTGGTGGCGTAGGGCGGGACAATCATACTGTTAACGAAAGAACAAGTTCGGTCAGCAAATGTCTACAAAAATGATGTATCTGTCAGAAATTCTTGGCTTACCTTGTCTGTGAATATGAATAAATCGATGAGATCGCGCCAGACCCATGTGATAGGTCGCGATGCTTCCTCCTCTTCAGGCTCATCGCTAGAGTCCTTCGCCGACTCTGCTGGGTCATAATCCTTGAAAGACACGTCGCTGCCCCGATCGACGACGATATCGCTGCCCTGTTCGGCGTCATCATCCTCATCATCGTCTTCTTGTCCTTCAGCGGGTGCAAATACCAAGGCCGTTTCAGTGGCACGACTGATTTCCTTGATCCGCTGCACCTTCGCCTCGTCGTCTTCATCGTCGGACCACTTGCGCTTCTGCGTTCCTTCGCAGGCTAATTGCATGGAAGCCGACTCGTCTAGATAGACACGGCCAGTGTACAGCCACTGGACAAAGATGGCGAAAGACCAGTGAGTCGCGATCTTGTCATCCTTGAGTGTGATCTCCTTCTTCACAGCTTCCTTGAATGGTCCTCGGAAAGCCTTTTCGAAGTATTCGGATCGCGCTGTGATCAGAGCGCGCGGCACGTTGAAGCTCTTCGTCTCGCCCTCTTCAATAACATGGATGGTGACGAGGACAGGGTTGAAGAGCTCGGCGCTCACGATAGTCTTCTGCAACATGTAGACGTACTCAGACGGGTCGAGTCCTTCTGTCGAGGGCATTTCGCGCCTACGAACAGAAGACATGTTGCCTTCGGCGCGCGTGACCTGCTGCAATGCTGCGCCGTCGTTGAGGTGGGCTTCAACACTGATAGATCTGGTAGCAAGCGTTTCGGTGCAGACGTAATGTAGAGTCGCAAAGGCTTGAAAGGGTTCGCGCCTGATGTTAAGGGCGGGACGGGCGCTAAGAGCTGTAAGCAAACGCTGCACTCATTCACTCGCATTTCTACCGGATTTAGGCAACCACGACAAGGATGTAAGGACTTCATTTTCACTTTACAGACTCGCCTGGAAACCCTCCGCTCAGCGATCAATTCCTGTCTGTTCCTAGTAGGATAATCATAGCCAACAGGCCCGGATGTTGATAAGCTGTGGAAGGACTGGCCACATGTTCCTGTCAATGGCGAGGCATGAGGACTAGACTTTCTTGTGGCCGGTAACTCTCAGCAGCGAGCTTGCGGACTTGAAGGCTGATCGGCCGTCTGAAGCGACAGGCAATGCCACTTTGACCTTCTCATGCTGTAGTCATGAGAGACGATTGCAGTATGCTTCGTCTTCGCTACAACACAGCGTGATCCTTTCAATTGTGCCTTTCAGCGGCACATTGCGAATCGGTCTCACGCCTCTCAAATGCGTGACGTTAATCCATGCCATTTCCAAGCTCTTGGTTCAAAACAACACAGTGTGTTCGGTCCTAAGGACTTCTCTCCATCGTCGCGGTCGGTACGATCGTCGTTGTAGAGTGGATTGCTGCTGTAGCACGAGTATTTTTCGATGTTGCAAGCACTTTCGTGGTTTTTGCTCGTCGTCTATGCTGAGCAGTATATCCACGGGGCCTCAATGCCACAGTCACGGCGGTATAGACCACGGTTTGCAGGGCATATCCGTTGTAAGAAATACCGCAGGAAGGAATGTTGTTATCAGAGCGAGGCAACGAGGTTGTTGTTTCCCTGCCAAGACCCTTGCGACTCCTTTGACTTCGATTTCCTCTCCCATCCATGACTCTCTCAGAAACTCACGTTACAGACACATTCCTCACAAGCGCTACTGAATTGATCTCAGGACCAAATTGACGACAATTTAGGCACCTATGCGAGAAACCTCCCTGTAGCTCTCACGATGCGATTCCTGCGGTGCACTGCCTTACAACCTACCACTCCACCCGGATGTCCATCTCGAAGCCCCTTCTAGGAAGCTGAAAGGTCTCTGACTTGCATTAAGAATAAAACAGAATGTACCTGAGCCTGCACTCAATGTGTGGTCCTGCTGGCATTTCTTCGGAGGCCTCGCACTCCGTACGTCTCTCTAGGAACAGCAGGCATGCTTGTGCCATTTTCAGCACCTGTCAGTGCCATTCCGAACTGACATTGTGTCGACCCATTACACTTCTTCGAGTAAGTAATAAATATGTCCCAGATGTGTCGCCGCTGATGGTTACTGTATAGATGTAGGCGTACCTGCCCTAGTGCAGATACCATCCTCGAGACATCGCTTTACTGTAGCGAAGGAGCTATTCTAAGGAGACAAAAGCAGTCGTACAGTGAGGATCTGGAGAGATTTGCGCTCATGTAGTCACTGCCAATTTCCTCCTTAGTCCTCTCTTTGTCAATCGACTCGTGGCTGGTCACGGCGACCAACATCCTTGTGAAGCCTATCGGCTGCCACGAAACCCTCAAACGGGAAGCGGCGGCGATTGTGAAGAGTGCAGAGGAATTTCATAAGAGACCACATTCCGGAAAGACAATGGCATTCCATGGCAGGTCCATGCTACGGAAAATTGGAGACAGTCTGCTAGCTCCGGCAGATATCTTTAGTTGAGCTGTGGCGATCGAAGAGGCCTTCGGGCAGCGAGCTGGATCTGTCATTCGCAGACTCAGCATCTTTGACGCTAGACACGACGCTTCAGCACAGATTGGCAGCCGGAAACTGCTCTGGCCAAGACCTAGTGCTGATGATTTCGCGTTCCGAATACGATTGATCGTTTGGTGCATTGAACGATCCCTACAGCCGGGTCAATGGTATCCATCAGCGAGACCGCTTGGCGAGCTATAAGTGCAGCTCTGGACATACCAACCCCTAAGCGAGAGACTCAGAATGGCAACATCACTACTTGCAGATGACAAGATGACATGCATGTTCTATCCTCTCAACGAGGCTGAGCGGCACAGGAACAGCATCGAGCCTTACATTAACCTTTTCTGATCCCTGCCGGACATTACACTGACTAGCGCAACGGCAATGGCAGGGAATGAGTAGACGTTGATGAATGCAGAAACATTGGCAATTCTGGAACAGCCGGCGGACTATTTTGATGTGCCTATAAAGGCGTCCAGAGTGCGTCCTGTTGGTGGTATCATCAATAACATCGACACTTCTTTGGACAAATTTCTTGGCTCCAGCCAGTCTTGCCAGTCATCCAGCCACACATCAGACACGAATACCCATCGAGATGCATTTCTCCGGCGTTGCTGCTCTCATCGCACTTCTCCCAGCTCTTGGATCAGCAACATGCACCCGATGCAAGAGCAAGGCTGATCCTCTTGCTACTTCACTGATGCAGAGCAACGGCAATGCAGGCGTTTCAGCTGGAGCAAACGACTGTGGAGACTCGAGTTTCGTCAAGATCACGCAGTCGGGCAGACCGGTCGTGGCAGATTGCCAGCAGCTTGTCAAGAACCTTGCTGGAGATAAGCAGTGGGTGGTGACTACTGATGGTATTCAGGTAGCGGTGTATCAGACTTGTGAGCTGACGTCCAACGATGAATGTGATGGAGATATGCTGACTCGTTCTTACGTAGGTGCATTCAACGCCGTGTCTTTCGGAGGTAACTCAATCATTGGCAATGCGGATGTGATCGATCTCATCAACGACTCCATCAACAGGTTTCAGGATAATGGCTACCTTGGTGCAAAGGGAAGCTATAACATGTACGTTGCTTCGTCAGGATCTGTGCCTTGCACCTCTGCGAAGACCACGGACAAGCAGGTCAGAGTTGACTGGACCATCTCTCATCCTTGAGCACAGCTTAATCAGATCTTCCAAAGACTGCAGCCTCATGTATTTCAATGGAGATCCTTCGCATGTCATGAGCCATGTCCTTTCTATCTATATTGCTTTCGTCCCACCCGCCTCACTTTATAAGGCTGTAGTGATTGCCTTCGAAGTACTCAGGTAACTTGAAACTCATACCAGTCCAAAGCGCTCTTAGACGAGGACATATGTCAGTCATATCCTGAGTAAACTCGTTGGGCGACCTATCGCTGCATTGTTGCCCTTGCTACCTCTCCAAGCCGAATGCGGAAAAGTGGGTCCGCGCCAAGACTGCGGAGTGAATGTTTGGCTTTTCGCACAAGGGCGGCGGTATATGGTCCCGAACAGCTGTGCAATAGATTTGCGTTGTATGGAATACCTTCAGAAGTCGATAGGCGTAACTGTGAGCTGGTCAGGGCGTTTGCGGAGCTCAGAGCAGACAACTGAGCGTCATAAACGGACACCTACTTTCGGCCTTCAACAAATCACCTTGTCGGTATGTGTCTGTCTGAGCATCACTTCAGCACGATTAGAGGCTAATCAACGTTCAGCTTTAGCTCACTTGGGAGAGCGCCAGACTGAAGAAATGTGTCAAAACATTGCTCACTTTGGTCCCTGCACTGTGCGGTATCTGGAGGTACTGTGGTAAGTAAAACTCGATCTTGAATCAACCGTCAAACGTCTGACTTGAAGCAGTTCGATCCACAGAAGCGACATTTCTTTTGCTCCGCTGATGCTTGTTCTTTTGTCCTAGTAATGCTTGTTCATCGCGGAAGTGTCAGAGACTGGGCTTTAAAATTTGGTGTGTGCCAAGGCTCTGGGGCCCCTCCCCTGGCCCCAAACAGCCTGTCCACCTCCAATGACACCTGATCCGTCAATAAATTGATGCTACAAGTCTTGTGTCTCTGCTACTTTGCTGCAAGACACTTCATTTTGCTCCAATGGCCATACGTGCAACTTTCACTCTGGGTCATGTTTCTCCGGCAACAGCGTGTTGTTCAACGATGACGAGCCAGACCTGCAAGCGAAACCTTGCTTCGACAAGTCATCAGTCATGTGGCAACGTTCTGTTTGACATCGATACAACACACGTGTACGAAGGTCCCAAGGCTGGAAGCAATGGCGGAACGATGAGCGACATGAAAGGGTGAAAAGGCGATCGATCCGGAACCGATCACACTTGCAAGAAGTCGATTATCCTGACGACACTGTCAGACAGCCAGCCGCTCCTGTCGACCATATTCACCAACCTTTTCCGACAGCAAGAATGAGGCTGATACGGAGCCTTGTGCATGCTTATCTGCTAAAAGCTGGGATTGCATCCCAAGACAGACCATCTGATGACCAATTCCTGACTCAAATCGAGAATACTGCATCATGTGCTCAATGCCGAACAGTACTCTTCAGCCTAAAGGCTCTAGCACGCTTCGGAGATCAAGCTGTTGTTAATGCATTAACGACAGGATGCATCCGAGCTGGAGCGGAAGACGAAGACGTTTGCAAAGGCATCATTGCCCAAGAAGGCCCAATCGTAGCTCGGACGATCCGGAACATCGCCATACCATCACATACTTCCGACCTTTTATGCACAGTCCTTCTAGCACAATGCGATGTGCCAAAAGTACGACCTCATCAAGTCAAGTTCCCAAAAGCAAAACCAAATACTACGCGACCTGCACCAAGTGGTCAGAAGCCCATCAAGTTTGTGCATTTCAGCGACGTGCATGTCGACCTTGACTACGAAGTGGGAAGCAATGCCAATTGCTCGAAGCCAATCTGCTGTCGATCGTTCACTCCATCAGACGCACCTGGAAACAACTCCTATCCAGCTGGGCCTCATGGGGACCATAATTGTGATTCTCCGAAGACACTAGAGCAGAGCTTTTACAACGCGATGGAGGAATTTGCACCTGATGCAAGGTTCGCACTATTCACGGGAGACATTCCTGAACATCATGTTTGGCTCGTCAACCAATCGAGCGTGACTCGCAGTATTGAAGATACTTACCATGAAATGTCGTCGACTCTGAACATGCCGGTATATGGAACACTGGGGAACCACGAAGCCGCTCCTGTGAATAGCTATCCTTTCGAAGGAGTTGTCGATCCTATTAGCAGTCAGTGGGTGTACGACGTTGTGTCGAATGCTTGGTCGAAATGGATTGGCAGCGAATCCATGACTGCGGATGAGTATGGAGCATATTCATACAAAGTTCCAAAGACGAATCTTCGTGTCATCTCACTAAACACGAACCTCTTCTACAAGTTCAATCTTTGGGTGTACGAGGCGGATATGCAGTATGATCCAAATCGACAATTCAAATGGCTGGTGGACGAGCTTCAATCTGCCGAAGACAAAGGAGAACGAGTTTACATCATGGGACACATGCCACCTGGAGTCAACGATGCTTTGCATGATGGCTCCGACTACTTTGATCAAATTGTCAATCGGTACGATGCTACGATAGCTGCTATGTTCTGGGGTAAGCAATGACATCCGACGACTTCTATGCAAACGCTGACGGATCTAGGTCACACACATAAGGAGTCATTTGAGCTGAGCTACAGCAACCATTCTGATCTCTCCCATCGGACGGCTAGTATGGTGTCTTACATTTCGCCGAGTCTCACGCCGACTTCGGGCTCTCCAGCCTTTCGTGTCTTTACGATCGATCCAGTTACCTTCGGCGTTCTGGATATCACAACATATTCAGCACCATTGGAGCACCCTCAGTACCAGAAGGAAGGACCCGTGTGGAGCAAATATGTATCTGCCAAAGAAGCCTATGGCAAACTCGTCGGAACGACGGATCTATCCTCAGAGTTGACGCCTGCCTTCTGGCACAACGTAACAAATGCCTTCGAAACCGACGATAGTGCTTTCCAGGCATACTTCGCTCGAAAAAGTCGAGGCTGGGACAACAGTACCTGCACTGACGACTGCAAGAAGGATGAGCTCTGCCAAATTCGGGCAGCTGAGGCACAATATAATTGTCAGGTGCCCAATAGACGTTTCCCGTCGAACAGGAGTACAAGACGGACCGGGCACAGGCATGATGATGATGAGTGTCATAGCAGTGGACTTGCCAATATTTTGCAGAGTATTGCAAGCAAAGCGGTTGAGAGACAGGAGAGGCAGCCGAAGCAGGATCTTTGAGCTCGTTCCACACAGTCATTCCTTTCCTCGATAGAAACCGCATGAGAATAGCATAAGATCAGACCCTCGTCCCAAGCAGCATCATCCAAGACGTTTGCCAAATGATGAGCCTCGCCTGCCTCGGCACGTCGTAATTGCAGTTTGCTGCCATTCTGCCTGATGAGGTGATCGCATGCTCGATCGGTCAATGCTTACGAGTGCCTAGCTGGGCTGCCTCACGTTCCTGCTTCTTTGAAGCACCAAGAGTGAGCATTCATTCGCCCAGGCTTGGGTCTCGTCGGCGTTCTCCATGCAAGGAGCAACCACAGCTCATTCAAATTGCAACATCGGCGTCACCTGCTGTCACATCTCGGCGGCAGCACAAATAGGTTCGGCTAACAGCGATATTCCTGGTTGGCCGGCTTCGATCTATCCGAGAAGTTTGAGTTTTGGAGTTGCGTACACCCTAGTAGTACTCTTCGCCGTCTTCAGATCTTAGCTTTATGGCTTTGGAGGTTCTTCTGGATGTCGGCACCACATGTTGCCATCGGGAAAGATACAGTCCGCAGACCAGAGACTGGCGAGACATGATCAGCTCTGTCGAATGGTGGGTTGCATTTTCGATTCGGATGTCTGAGAGAGTGTGAGCACAGAGTGCTTTCGAGATTTACAGACAACAATGCTGAATGCCTCTTCACATTGCAATCTTAGTCGCTTCCTAGCAGTCTGGTAGTAGAAGACAGGCGAGGCCGCACAGAGCAGCTGACCAAATCAGAAAGCAATAATCGAAAGCTCCATCAGACCAGCATTCGGCTACACTCCAAGCGAGCCTTTCCTTGGCGTAAACAGGGCAGATTCGTTGTGTGGCCTGATAGGAGATGGATGCCTCAACGCACCAGTCTGAAATTAGTCATTCGCAATGCTGCGTGAATGAGGTTCATCCTGCAATAGCAAGTCGCGAGCTGCGACATTCGGCGTAAGAGGAGCTCAGGTTGATTCGCTGGGTTTTGGGTTATTGCTCCTACTACCTCGTACCTGCAGCAGCGCTCCTCGCACTCGCAGCTTAGCAGAGCAGCAGGATTCGTGAGGAAGAAAAAGAGAAGAAGCCACATCGTTAAGCACTTCCCCATCGCGTACCTACGCTAGTCCGTACGCCGTCAGCTGTGACATGGCGAAACATCCTTGTCCCCCGCAACGAAGATTTTCCAGACCTCTCGACGTTCTATTTTCGGGCTCAGCGACTTTTTCTTGTCTCCTCACCCAATCGCTGACTCGCTGCCATCAGGCGGCCACGAGCATCGGCGCGGCTGCTGGCCGGGCATGCTGCGCGACATGTCATGGACAGATGAGACACCGATGCGCCGAGATCTGTTGAGCGCAGCGTTCCGAGTACCAGAATGTCTCGCACAACACGCGCGCGCGACCGTTGGTAGGGAGGACAGAGCACTCCTTGCCATGTGCCTGTAACCACACTTCTCACCCAAAACCCATACGATAACAGGTGTCTCGAGTGTGGTACAGCTGAGTAACTCCCTAGTCTGATTTACTACTATCACGACATGTCTCTTCGGTCACCGGCATCTCAGACTTGTCGCTGCTGTTCTCGTCTTGTCCGCCGCCGCGCCGCCATGACAAGCTTTAACAAGTCAGTAAGGTTTGCCAGGAGGCGGTTGAGGGATGGGTGTTGCTAGGTGTCTATTGCCACTCGGCTAGGTGTCCATTGCTACCCTTGCTACTGCCAATTCCGGGTAGAAGCACGCACTAACCTCTCGCTATACAAAATGCTATACAAATGCGGTATAGGGTACTTTACGAAGAACCCTACGTAGTTACCTACTTATAGTAATAATTAGGGTTAAGAAGGAGGATATTCTCAAGCCCGCTAAGACTATAAATTTTACTATAGAAGCTATTCTAATACTAGTTACTACGCCCTATATACTAATGCTATCGTAAGTAAAGTACTAGCTCTTACTACTATAAATACTAACTACTATTACCGCTACTAAGTAGAGCGGTAGATACTAGTAGAGATATATACTATTACTAAGTAAATATATACTAGTTTAATAGCGGCGGAGCCTTATATCTAGTAGATTATTATTATCTCTATATAGTAAGAGCGGCTCTTTAAATACTAGCTAGATCGTTACTAATAAACTTATATTACTTAGTCGGCGTATAGATACGTAGTACTATCGCTTATAATAGTTATATTACTATACGAGGTTACTAAGTAGATGCCCTCGCTCTACTATAGCTATTACTACGAGTAGATTAAGAGGTAGGGTTATTTAAGTCGTTACGTTTAAAAGTAGACGGAATATAAGCGTTCGCTCGCTCTATACGACCTCTACTACTACTACCGCTATAGCTACGGTTATTATAGCGATTAGTAGGTATAACTATTAGCTCTTAAGTATATATAACTTTAATAATATAGCGAAGTAGTACTATAGACTTATTAATATACTAGTACCTATTAAAGCCTTCTAGTTTAAAGTAAAACTAGCCGCTTTCTATTAGCTTATTATAGATCGTATATTTATATATAATACCTTATAAGTACTTAAACCGGCCTATATAGTAAGTACGTAGTCTATTAGGCTCCTTAAGAAGCTTGTTAATCTCTTTCTATACGAGTTTATATTACTTCTTACCTAGTAGGACTATAGTATAGTAAATATAGCTATTAATCTACGAATACTTAGGTTTCTTATAAGTAAATAGTATATTTAGCTAATCCTTACTAATCTAGTCCTAGATTTAAGAGGCCTTAATCTTAAACTACGGCTCCTAGTAATTTATTAGTAGATTAGTCTCTAGATATAGCTATAGAAACTTATAAGCTTAAGAAAGAGGATAAGGATATTATAGCGCTTTCTAGTAAGCTACTTCTTTATTATTAAGTAAGCGCCTTCTACCCTCGAAGTAACTCGTTATCTATAGAATAGAAAGATATTCTACTAGAAGTAGTAGATAATCTTCTTCGCGTAGCGTTAATATTTACGTATAATATAGGTCTAGAGGGTACGATAGTAAGGGTTCTTATAGTTAGAAAGGAAGCAATTCTTCTTATTAAATTTAGCTTTAGTTTCTACTTTAATATAGGCTTAGAATATAGATATAAAGGACTCGCAATTAGGTTAATCTTCGTAGTATATAAGACGGCCTATTTCTTCGTTATATTTAGCTTATTACGGCATTAGTTTATAGGCCTATAACTATATATTCTTAAAGATATACTAGGTATAGATAAGTAAAGGAGTTATTAGGTATATAGTATCTAGAGCGTTTATATAACTATAGTCTTAATTAGTAACCTATAGACCTAGATATAGTAAATCGTATATATTATATAGCTTCTTAAAGGCCTCGAATATCTATATAAATTTAGGCTCGTCTTCTTTACTAATAATAGCGTATCCTAGTAGAATTGTCGTACCTCTACTAGTACCGCTAGATATATTAAAAAGCGGCCGATTATAATTATTTATCTTATACGTATTATCGCAAATAAGGTACTTAGAATATAGCTTATAGAATTTCGCTATAAGAGGATAGATTACTAGTAATTTATTAACCCTCCCTTTATTTCTAGGTATCCTATCGAGGTCGTAATTGTACTAGTATCTAAGCCTATCTAGGTAGCGGAATAGAGTATCTATAGCGCTAAGATTACCTTACTAGACCTTCTAGTAAAGGGCGCGAGTATTATTAATATCCTTAACGGTCTATATACCTATAGATAGGTTGTAATTAGTAAGAGGGTTAGGTAAGAGAGGAAGAATATAAAGGTAAAGCTAACTAGCTAAAACTTAGCTAGTTAACTTTAAGACAATCTACTTAATCTTCTACGATTAAAAACGTAATAACTTATAATCTACTTCCTTCTATAGGCGCGCTAGAGTATTATAAGCTAATACGTTACTATCTAGATTATTATAGATTACCTTTATAATATACGTAGCCTTTACTTTATACTAGTAATAACGATATATCGCGAAATTAGCGCTATTAGTATCTCGAAGCCCTCCTTTATAGATATACTAATTCTACGACTTATCGATATACTAATAGCCGTAAGGGTCCTTATAATCGTAGGCTCGAAGAGTAAGCAACTAAGGGTACTTCTACTTACTAGAAACTATCTATAGGTAGACTCTAGTACTATACTTATAGTCCTTTAATCGTCTATTACCTATACTATAAATATAGTACTTAGAGACGAAGATATTCGACCCTCGAAACTCGGGCCTCTTCGAGACGTTACTACCTCGTATAATAATAATATAACTATAGCTCTAAGCCTACTTATTTACTTTATCGAATACCTTATCTATTAAGCGATAGGCTTCCTTTAGAGGGTTAGATATCTACGCGCTAGTATCGTTAACCTCTTCGTCCTAAATCTCGGTATTTTTAGTAGTAGTAGTAGTAAGATCTTCTTTAGTAACCTCCTTATTACTAAAGGTATTATTAATCTCTCTTACTAATTAAGACTAGGTTTTCTTAGCTTCTACTACTACCTCCTTATCCGCCTTAACTTCCGCTAATTCTTTATTATTTAAACCCTTAAGATTACTATCTTCTTTAAAGCTACTATCGCCTAGTATATCGCCCTTATTATTACTATCCTCTCTACTAAGATCTTAGAAGAAATCGCTAGTTTCTAGGTCGCTAGGAGCGTTACTATAATATAGGCCTTATAATAGAATATCGAGATTATAAGCGGATTAAGAAGCGTCTATTATATAACGATAATAATACCTTAAATTAGTCTATACTACTATTTCTATAGCTTTATAAAATTTAGTAGGTAGATAAGGATACGCGCCTAGTACGCGTTCCTAGCTAAATCTATAGTCTCTACTATATCTACACTATAAAGAGCGCTATTCCTAGGACGGCATACCCCCTAGGTAGCAATGGACACCTAGCCGAGTGGTAATGGACACCTAGCAATACCCTTAAGGGATCCCCTTCCAGCCAAGCGTGGAAGCGCCTCAGCACGTGTTCAATTAAACATTGCATCTTGGCTAGGGAATCTGGCCAACCGCGGCGCTCGTCCTGTCAGAGGATGACTGGCTATTCTTTTCGATACGACACTGCGCAATGAACCTGTTTTCGCAGCCAATGAGACCAAAATAATGGACGCTGCAAAACGAAGACTCAGTACGCCCTGACCTGCTGCATCCATTCGTCATACGACAGCTTTGGTTCGCTGAGAGTTGCATAGGGAGTGTACAGATTGTTTGGACTAGCGACAAACTCGTCGATGCTCCCCTTATTCAGCGAGTCCTGCTTCCGAACACGAATGACAGCCACGGCTGGCGCAGCGCCGCATGGCTACCCTTCCCTCCGCCGA
This sequence comes from Pseudocercospora cruenta, assembly GCA_013365205.1. Lineage (NCBI taxonomy): Eukaryota > Fungi > Ascomycota > Dothideomycetes > Mycosphaerellales > Mycosphaerellaceae > Pseudocercospora > Pseudocercospora cruenta. The sequence continues at coordinate 806,789 of JAASFE010006214.1, forward strand.
TGCACCAGTGGACCAAGTGTCCAGCCAAGCGAGACCTCGTGTGATCCGCGTACTAGCACTCCATACTTATCTCACCAAGAACGGTCGCGACGCCTCCCGCTTTGGACTGTCCAAAGCAATCTCCCTTCAAGTACTTCCCTCACCCATCAACCTTGCGTTCGTTCTCCAGGCTTGATACTTCTGACATACGTGCTTGGGTGTTTACACCCCGACCCTCGTTTCTCTTTTACCACTCACAACCTTTAGAAATCCTATTCTTCCTCATTTTTCGTGAATCATGAAGTTCTTCACCTTTCTCTCCGCCGCGGCAATTGCCTGCACTTCAGTTCTCGCACATCCAGTTCACCCCGACGAGCAGAGCCATGTCCTGGAAAAGCGACAACAATCAAACGTCGCCCTGGTCACCCCCAGCGGATCTACATACCCTCGATTGGAAATTAGGCAATTGAAGGATACAAAGCCCAACCAATGGACTCTCCTCGTTCTTGCGATGAACCAATTCATGACCTCTAGCGGTCAGAGCAGCTATTTCGCCATATCTGGTATTCACGGTGTACCAAGAGTCAACTACAACAATGTTGGGGCATGCAGCTCCTGTGGTGGAGCTGATGGATACTGTGCACACGATTCCGTTCACTTCCCTGCATGGCACCGCGCATACCTGGCATTGTTTGAGCAGGAACTTCTTAAGGTCGCCATGAACATCGCAAACCAGTACCCATCCAGCAGCAAAGCATCCATGGTTGCCGCTGCTACTCAACTGCGTCTGCCATACTGGGACTGGGCGGCGAAGCCACCTTCAGGTCGACCAGTTCTGCCTTTGATCATGACTGATGTTCAGGTCACTGTCAATGGACCCACGGGATCAAAGACGATCACGAACCCATTCTTCCGATACGACTTCAAGAGCACCGAACGAAGCCAGATGTACTACGGACCTTTCACAACCTGGACTCGCACTTACCGCTACCCAAACAGCAACAGCGCCAATGCTGCCAGTAACACTCAAGGTGCGGTTAATTCCATGTCCCAGAATCGTCAGAGTTTGCAGGATCAAATCTACCAGCTCTTCACAAACTGCAAGACTTACCTCTACTTCTCCAACGATGATGCCGGCTCATCGAACTCTGGCTGCTCTAACTCGCTCGAGGGTATCCACAACACTATCCACACCCTCACTGGTGGTGCAGGAACCAGCTCAGTTTCCGGTGGCCACATGACCTACCTGCCAACTGCAGCTTTCGATCCAATCTTCTGGCTTCACCACTGCAACGTCGACAGAATCTTCGCCATGTGGCAGGCCCTCAATCCGAATCAGTATGGAGCATCTCAGGTTGCTCCACACAGCACTTGGACTATTGCTCAGGGCTCGACTCAAAACGCACAATCTCCTTTGACTCCTTTCAAGAAGGCTGACGGCAGCTTCTGGAACACCAACGATGTCCGAAGCACCACTAGCGCCTTCAAGTACACTTACCCAGAATTTTCAAACAGTGATGGCAGCGCCACCGCCATTCGAGGATATGTCAACAGACTCTACGGACCCAGTGCCAGTGCCACTGCCGGCTCATCCAAGCGTGACGCCGAGCCACAGTCCTCATCTGTGACCAGCGCCCTTGCATCAGCATCTAGCGCTGCTGCTCAAGTTGCTGACATCCTCCCTGGCAACCCACTCGCAGCCTCCAACGGATCTCTCTACCAGTACGTCGCCAATGTGCAGACTCCTCGTTACACTCTGAACGGAACCTATAACGTGCTGGTCTTCAATGGCAAGCCAGGCTCTGAGGACCCAACCACCTGGACAACGGACAAGAACCTCATTGGAACGATGGGTGTCATGTCGCAACCAGGCAAGACCGACCACGACCTCATCTGCTCGGGCTCCATCCCACTTACCCGCACTCTCCAGAACATGGTCGGTGGTGGCAGCGGACTTCTTTCCAGCTTGGCAGAAATCATCGTTGCGCCATACCTCACCAAGAACTTGGAGTGGCGCATTGCTCAAGATGGCAAGAGCATCGATACCGGGTCTGTTGACGGCTTCGTGGTCTCTGTCGTAACATCAACCGCCCAACCTCCATCAGATCCAAACGACTTCCCCGAGTACTCGCCATTCATTCCTCTTGTGGACATTACCAAGGGACAATCTGGCGGAGCCAACTCCACCCAACAAGCGGTTCCTAATGCGTAATTGTATCAGAGAAGCAAAGCAAGCAGCAGCAGCACCGGATTCAGAACGGGGAAAATTTGTACATAATGTACGACGTTTGACGTGTGGAGCATTGTCAGAGGCGTTGATTCTACTACTTTCTGCGTTCCAGACATCAAAAATGATTCATGACGAGAGATGGACATAATCGATCCAGAGACTTAATATCAGAATGTCGTTGACAGACAGTACAACATCTAATCAGCTCACGCTTCCCTTCATCTCTCCCTACCTTCGTGTACATGCCCTCAATCACGTTCTCAACACGTCAATCTCTGTCGGCATTGACCTCAAGTGTTGGGTTTTCTTGGTTCGGCATCTTTTGCGACTCTACTGCGGACTTCGCAACGGGAGTTCTGGACACTCGCTTGAAGCCGCGCGCTTGCTCAAACAGTGTATGTGGAAATTGTGAAGGACGCCCTATTCTTCGTTTGAGTTCACCGATGGACGTTTCCAGCCAAAGCTTGGTCACTATGGCGCGAAGATCCTGGCTCCGGCTCTGCGGTAAAGAAAACTTACGTGGACCGTGAAGACGTGGCGCAGCTGAAAGTCTTTCGATGTTGGTACCGATGTTGTGAGGCTTGAGGTATACGTACTGCCCGACGCGTGTGAATGTTCGGTCTTGACTATTCGGCACAATTTGGGTTTCTTGCCATAGGGCAACAAGTCGGCGGAGCAGAAAATGAGTGAACGAGCAACGCGATCAGGATTCGTCGATATAGCCCAGAGGACCGAGAAAGGATGAGAAAGAAATGCGAAGCAAATTCACCAACAGTCGTGCGATCCTTCACGGCACGGCGACATAAATCGACTGCAATCTCACAGGTTGTTCAACTTCTGAGGAAGGAGAGGAACTGCCACATAGGCGAAGCGGTCTCTGCCTTTCCCGGCTCGAAAGGTACTGACACGAAGGTGGCTCCGCGTTTCTGCAAGGCGTCGCTCGGGGTTCGCGACAGTGGAGATGTGCCAGCGCGCGTGAAGTTGCACGATACTAAACAGGTCATGACATGACAGACGGAGACTCATTCTAGAGAGGCCACTCAGCTTGGCAACCATAGCATTCTCTACGAACGTGTAGCTGCTGACAGTCCAGGGGCCTTGCCATCTCATGTAAATGCTCGTCAGAGTTGGAGCTCTTACGGGTGGCGCTCAAGGTCGACGAGGATTCTCGATGGGGCACTTGAAGTATGTTCACATTATGCCGCAAATGACGCTTGAGGTGTCGATGATTGTGTGAAGGGCGAGACATTGCTTTGGCCGAAGAGGAAGAGTCGGAAGAGTCTGAGGTCGAGCAGTGCGACAGCGGTGGAGATGCTTGTCATGACCTCAGCGTGCGCGATGACTGCGATCGCTGCGACAACTCCTCTGATCCATCTTGTGCAAGGCGTTATCTCCAGCTCATGCTACTGCTAAGGTCAAATAACATCCTCAATAGCAGACTACAGAATCCGCTAGGGCGTAGAGCACGACTGATTGAGGTTGCAAGTGTTCGCAGCAGCATCCTACATCCTCTGGAACGATCTTCGAGAACCAGTATGGCGATCATTACAGATGGCGATCATTACAGATGGCGATCATTACAGATGGCGATCGGAAGCGGATGGGTACAATGCATCCTCATATGTCCGCGGTAGGTATCCTTGTATGGAGCAGGACACATTCATGCTCACTTCGAACAAGGCTCTTGAAACATTACCCTTCCCAGACTTGACAGCAGGTGACCCAAACGCCACTGTGCAGACGGTCAGACACAATAGAGCAGAACACCTCAAGAAGCTGCGCCACCTGTACTCAATCCCAGGACCAATACCAGAAGACGTCAAAGAATCTGAACACCAAGTCCCAACACGCGATGGACAGTCGATTCGAATGCGAGTCTACGTACCTACCAAGCAAGCGTCCGCTCCTCGACCCCTGATAGTGATGTATCACGAAGGCGGCTGGCGCATGGGTGACCTTACCGATGAGGATCTGAATTGCCGCATGTTCGCACGCGATCTGGGAGCAGTATGTGTCAACGTGGAATATCGCTTAGCTCCCGAGCATCCTTTTCCGACCGGAGTGGACGATGCGTATGATACACTCCTATGGTGCACGAAGACCGCCTCGGCCACGTCTGAGATACTGCCAGCAGATCTTGAAGCAGGCTTCATCGTAGGCGGATCATCAGCAGGAGGCAATTTTGCTGCTGTAATGTCACAACGTGCTCGAGATGAAGGCCTCAATCCGCCCTTGACAGGACAGTATCTTAGCGTTCCTGCCCTGTTGAGTAAACCTGCTATCCCTGAGAAGTGGAAAGATGTTTGTAGAAGCAGAGCTGAGTCCGAGTTTGACCCAGTACTGAAAATGAAAGATAGAGAGAAAGACTCAGGAAAGGTCGAGCACCTCAATGTCGAGCCGGACAACCCGATGTATAGCCCGCTACTCCATGAAAATCTAGGAGCTTTGCCGCCAGCGTTTTTTCAGATCGCTGGGCTGGATCCATTGAGAGACGAGGGACTGCTATACGAGGAGGAGCTGAAGAAGAAGGGCGTTCCTACAAGGCTGAACGTCTATGACGGTTTTGGGCACATGTGAGTGTTGAAATATCGCTTCATAGAATACCCGCTGATGACTAAATCCAGGTTCTGGACCAATTGGCCAACGTTGCACCAAAGTCAAAAGTTCGTCTCTGACACTTTAGCTGGCATGAAATGGCTGCTCGAGACAAAAGCGCAATGAAAGTGTCCCCAAAAGAGATTGACACAGCAAGTGTGCAGCTAATACAGGAATGACGCCTCTTCAGATTCGATCAGGCTTTCTGGTCACCGCGCCGTTTCGCTGTAAGCCGGAAGCTCTTCCATCTGCTCAAACTCCTGCATCGAAATCTCATAGCCCAGATGCCGCTTCAGAAGTTCATGCGTCACAAACCTCTCGGGACAATTTCCTTGCGCATCGACAAAGCTGACATGGTGATTGACATCGCTGATTCTCTGCAGCTCATTCGCATGTCGATGATGATGTGGACATCCATCCACTCCGATCAAAAAGATAGTCACATGCGCCCAGGAAAGACCAAGCAGGTCCAATTCGAACTCATCCATGTCCGTCGCTTCGCCATCGAGGAGTAGCAGCAATCTAAGCATGGGAGTCTCTGGCGGAGCTTGCCAACCGAAGATAGGGTGATGAGTCGCTGACTCAGAATGCTTCTGGAAATGTAGCTCCTTGACTTTCTGCCAGCCAGTCATTACCCTCGTGCCGCCTCCTAGACGAACGTTCTTCCATGTTGTGTCGAAGTTGTTGTGGTTGATGGTGCCGATGTACCTCGCGCTATTCGCAAACGTCACAAGATCATAGCCTTGGAATTGATGGTCGTGATTCTCCATTGCGTCCGTGAAGCGACGTATGATTGCCTTCGCTACGTCCTTATTCCTCGGTTGAGTCGAGTGCTGCCAGCCTGTCACCAGGTACTGATTGTAGATTGGTCGTACAGGATCAAAATCCATCGATCCCGACACGTCCAGCAGAATCATAGTGTCGTCGGTTGCCGTCTCGGGTCGGTCGTAGGCGTGGAAGGGCGACGGCATGACTTGCTTCGATTATCCGGCAGAAGTGTGCTGCACATGGCACTGATCAGTGGCAGAGTAGTAATCTGGAGGTGGTTCGACTGCTTTCGCCATCCTGTCTCGCGCCATGTTCATCTCCGAAATTTGATCGGGTTTCATCCTCATTCCCACGCTCCCTTCGCGATGATTGAGCACCCAGTACAAGCGCTCTTCAGCAGTGTCTTCGTATCCACGCCAAGCTGGAGTGATGCCTCGCCATCCAGCTGCAGCTTCAATGCTGAATTTGAGAGGATTTGATGCCTGATTAGCCCACGCCACGGGGATGGGCTCAAAGTATCCTGCTCGGAGGAGATGCAAGTATTGAAGTGGACAGCGTGATCTCAAGTCCGCAACCTTTGCTGCCATGCCGATGTGTTGTTGATAGGATTCAACGAGCCATCGGGTTTGATCATCTTGCCATCGCCCTGCCTCTTCTGCCAGGATGGCTTGCTTCAGCTCGGTGCCTTTCCCGACTGCTTTCGCTACTTTGCCGACCGCTCTCTCCTCAGAGGTCTTGAAGCCTATTGATTTTCGGAAAGATGCCATTCTTGAGGTCTCTGGTGGTTTCACAGTATTGCTCGAACTTGCGACACTGTTCCGTTTCTGATCTGAGAGCTTCATCGTATCCATCGCTTTGACGAAGGAATCGTCTGCACTCTCCCAGATCGAATGCTTCGGCTCATTGCTGTCTACATTCCGCTGAGCATCTCTGTTGAGCGAGTTGTTGAGATCGATAGTCTGGTGGACGAATCGAGCGTGGTAGCTTGGATCCGGTTTTTGAAATCCCCAAGGGTTCATGTTGTAGTAGCCGTAGGGTGAAGTAATCCTCCACATATAGGTGTTTCCGCTGAATAGCATTGACCGCCCGTTGTAATTGTTGTCGTCATAAGCTTTCTCGCCGGGGTACATGACAGCCTTAGACCACTGTTTCTGAACGCCATATCGTTGGTACTTGAGACGCTTGTAGACATGTATTGGACAGCTGCAAGGATAGTCGCAGTCGTGCTCTGGTTCAATCTCGCTGTTGTAGATGTTGTATTGATACTGAAGATTCTGGAGTGCTTGTTGCATTTCTTGTTCATCCTTCGCCCGTAGCCTCGCTGCGTCAATGACAATGTTGAAATGTTGTTTATGGAACGGTCCTGCAGAGTAAGCGGGAGGTGGAATGTCCTTTGACTTGAAATCTCTCGCTTTCTCAGCATGTCCATTGGTGACGCTTGTATAGGAATGCTCAAGATTGGCTTGATCCACGGAGTCAGCCTTTTTGGCCATTGCTTTGACTGTCACTGCTCGTTTCTCGTCGAACGAGACAGCAAAGCGCTTCGCTTCTTCTGTATCGCCAAGCAAGTTTGTGAGATGGGCAGTAGCTGCTTTGTCGGAAAGCGTGTTAATATATGCTACGATTTGCTTCAGCTCATCATCGTCTAAAGGAAGTAGAGCTTTGAGCTGAGGCACAGCCCAGGCCTGGAGCTCGAGTGCTTGATTCGATGTCATGCTTGAGCCTCCTCAGCCTCGCTCGACTAGAGAAATGTGTCCTCTTATAGTGCCAGATACTCGAGCGATTTGCGCGACTTCTGCAAATCATGAAGGTATCAGGTGGCATGGAGTGTGGCAATGCTCTGTGCCGTAGAGCCGCGAGGCCGTGCCTGCGTCATCAGCCCTGCCATTTCTGGAAGGTCTAAACTCAAATAGAGGGGACAAGCTTTGCTTGGCACGTGAGCAGATGAATATACATGTGTGAGGTTGGTTTGTCGAGAAGGCTTTTGCTGGAATTGTCAGATATTTGTGTATAGTGTATCAACTGCGAGAATTGAACCGTGATCGGAGTTTTGCCTCCCTGAATCGCTCGGTCTCCGCGCTTCTTGACCGAGGTCTAGAAGAACTTTCCGTCGGCGTGGGCGTCGTTCTTGGGCCTGTAGATGATGCCGCCTGCATCTCCAGGCCCATCAATGCTTTGTGATTCTTCTGGCTCAAACGCAGCCTCGGGAGCTTCTTGTCGATCGAAAGCTGTGAAACGATGCCCTCGAGATCTGGCTACAGCAAATTGCACCCCGATCCTGCCGAGAAATGCGGCAAGGGAGAACAAGAGTCCTCCGATTGGAGCTGCAACAAAAGCGCCAAAGGCTGACCAATCTTCAGCATATAAGCCCTCAGTGAGGATCAAAAGATTGCCTGCTCTTGATGCATCACCGTCATAGTAGACCAGACCGAAGAGGAACACAGAAAGAATGCCTCCGATGCCTCCGACGACAACTTCGAAGCCGCGCCAGAAGTATGCTTTCGAGCTCAGTCCGATGACTAGACTGGGGATCAAAGCCGCACTGATGATGTCCGAGACGAGGTAAATCTGCAGCACAGAGGGACTTCTGAGCGCTACCACAACTGTCGGAACGATGAGGATCACAACGATAAGTCGAATCCACCATATGTTGAGCTTGTTGCGGAAGAAGTCGTTGGACCCGGTCGAGATGAGGGCTGACTGCAGAGAGTCAAATGCTGAGATCGAGAGCGTAACAACCATGACCAGAATACTGCAAACATTTAGCACAATTGAGACTTCAGCATGCCGTGTTGGTGGAACTCACATGCCGACTACCCACGCAGGAAGTGTCTCTAGAAGAGTGAACAGCTCAATTCCTGTGGGCACAGGAGGCACTCCAAGCACACCGCTCCAGCCAGCTATAAGGCCCGAAACACCAACTAGCGTAGTGATGACCGTGACGGCGACTGCAGCTATGCTAACACCAATGTACAGGTCTTTGTCCGTCTTGGCCGCGAATGCACGTAGCCAAAACCCAGACAGGAAGAAGTCGTTGGTTAGGATGGCCACGGGCAGAATGTAAAGCAGTTGCCAGCCAAGCAAGTTGGCGTCCAAGTAGCCGGAGGCCGGAATAAGCGAAGTGTCAATGTCGACTGTCACCGCGATGGTGATGACGCCTACGATCAAGAAAAGTAGGACCATTGCGCCTTGGATGTTGTCTGTGACGAACGAGACGCGGAAGCCTCCAGCAGCTGTGTAGATCGTAGTGATTGCACATTGTACAATGACTGCGGGCAACCCGTTCATGCCTGTGAGTAAGTTCACGACTTGTTGAAGGGCGGAAAGTTCTGCGACCATGTAGAGCCAGATGGTAGCACAGCTATTGTTGTCAGCGAGGTGAACGATTCATCGCCAATGCGCTAAAGACCAACCTGAAAAAGCTAAGGTAGAGGGACGTGATCGTTCCATATCGTTGTCGAGTCCATTGAGTCAACACAAATCCTTCCGGACATTTTCGCCTGATGATAGGGCCAAGTGCCGCAAAGATGAGCAATGGCAGGCCCGAAGACAATGCGTACACTAGGAGACCATGCAATCCAGCAAGTGCAGCGATATTAGGATATGTGAACAATATGCCAGAGCCCAAGGCTATGCTGTTGTTAGCTCCGCGAATGTACAAAGAGGGGAGGGGGTTCAGAAGCGGCAGCACTTTCTCACGCAAGCATTATCTTGATCGAGTCATAGCGGTCCTTCTCAGCTTCGTGCAACAATCTGTCAAGTTTCTGCTTTACAGAACTTGCAGAATGTTGCCCTTAGCGCCCGCAGTGCTGCACATCATTCTCTCGGCAACAGGTCCAAAGATCGTGGCCGAGAGAGCAATGTCACGAAATGCATGCGTACGAACCTTAGTATTGCTTCAAGTTGTCTCTGGGCGCTTTCATTCTGCCTGTCGTCTGCCGCTGCTGAAAATGATGCTTGGAGCATCAAGCCCGAACTCACCAGATGCTATGAAGTTCAAGGCGAGTGGAAAAGCTAGATGCGATTAGCACGAGCATTCAAATGGTGGCTTCGATGCAATTTTGATCGCGGCTGTTTCGTGTATACCCTTTTGCGTCCTGTTTGCCGAAAGCCATTCTCCTGCAGACTGGCCTCGCAACCTCCATGCAATGAATAGACCGAAGACACTGAGCCGGAAAAGTTAGTGGCGACTCGCGTGGAAGAAGTATTTGCTCTCGGAATTGTCTCACAGAAATGCCGCATAGGAGCAATAGATCAAGGCATTCGATGCCGGATGCGATGGCTGTCCCATACTGTCGGTGCTCGAATATCCACTGTCACGTTGCGCAAGGATGGAGGGTGCAGGAAAAGTGAAGCGGAGAACCTTGAGATGAAACCTTCGCGCCAAGGCGGCTAAAGGCGTCTAGGCCAATGATGAGATCGGAAGGTCTGGGCATACGGCATATTGTGCACATTGAACGAATCTATACAGTGCATCGATTTTGTGAGTGATCTAGCTTTACGTTGTCCTCACTATATGACACTACCAAACCATCGTCTCATTATAGTAGCCGACCTCGACTCCTTCTTCGCCAAGAACTTTAACCACAGCAGCGCGGCAGACATCAGAGAATTGCGGAGTGCCGCATGTTACAACTGCCAGACTCTTCTTTGCGGCCTGTCTGTGTTCTCGCATGACGATTTCGGCGTCCGGGCGTCCAAAGCGGATCTCATATGGAGGTCGCGCTGGGAGTTTTTCGGGATCTTGCGCCTCCTCCTCAGCAGCGGATGTCAGATACACAGTCATATTGACACGATCTGTGTGGATCACTGATGCCAACTCATTCGCGCAAATGTCGTCCGGCAGGTGTCGTTGAGGGACGGCCCAAGCAATGTGGACCTTAGTGTGGGCGTTCTCAGCCATCAAGAAGTGAGCGTGGGAGATGGCAGCGGTGATACCCGAACCTCCGCAAAGCACCAGCACGTCTGAGTAGCCTGAAAGATCCAGCTTTTCTCCACATGGTCCCTCGAGAAAGACTGTGGCTTGAGCAGATGCTACTGACTCGTCTGTTGCAAGGAGCCGTTTCTGAAGGCGTCCGGTCATCCCCTTATACGGGCGAATGAGGAAAGTGTGAGCCAGCTCGCCAGAAGCAGATGTTTCAGAGACCGGACGCACATTTGCTCCAACTTCCTTGGCCATGACGGATTGTGTCGGCGAAGGCGGCTCGGAGCTACCTGGTCGTTGCCAAGAGCAGAGTGTGAATGGGTGACTCTCGTAGCCACGTAGACCTGCAGGCATGTACAAATAATAGTATAGTCCAGGCACGACAGGTTTTGTTGGCATGAAGTCAGTGATGTCCAAGCGAGCCATATCGGTGGTCCGATGGTACGTGGCAACAGCTTTGACGCCCTTGGTGAAGCGCGGCATGACTGAGATGAAGACGGTTCGCCCGAGACGCAGCAGCCGATCGAGGCCCCAGATGGCGATGCACGGGTAGAGATAGTAGTTAAACTCTCCACTGAAAATCTTGACGTGATACCAAAGAGTGACGAAGAAGATGAGAGACATTCCGATGTGCACCATCAGGAACAGATCGTAGTAGCGTTCGCGGAAGTAGTATGCAGAGGCGCCGAGCATGAGCGCCATCATGATAGTGGCGATGCCGCCGCAATACCAATACTCCTCAGCCCATGATGACTTGTAGGAAGACGCATCTCCGGTCGAGTAGAAGTCGAAGACGGTGTAGGCGATCGAGTGAATGATTGCGTGGACCACGGAAATTCTGGCAATCCAGCGATGAAAGCGATTATACGTCGCGAAAGACCAGCCTGTCAGCCACATGAATGGATCATTGCGAGCTGCGAAGATCCAGACCATCGGCAGTTGTGCGATTGATAAAAATCCAGTACGGTCGGCAACATATCTTGCAAGCTGCAGCTTGTAAGTAGGATAACTGGCAAGCGTTAGCGATGAGGATGAAGATAAAGCGTTAGTTCGTCACTCACTACTGGTTGCCGATGAAGAGGTTGTATCCCGGAAAGCACATAATGAAGTTCATGACGACGTAAAGCGCCAGAATGATGCTCTCAAGTCTTGGAGGGATGGTGAAAGACCAAGCTACCGCCTCCGACTGGTGCTTGCGGAAAGTAGCAGGCAAGATTAAGTTCTTGCGAATCCAGAGCCACCAGCCTGATTGGAGTCCTTCCCGTGGCTTCTTCATAAACGTAAATGCGCGGTGAACGATTCCAACCGCAACGACGAAGCCCCAGAATCCGGCCATGGCGAACGAGAAGTCAAAGCCCACGCTCCATGTTACGTAGAACTCTTTGACTGTCTTCTCACCCAGTGCTTGCCAGTCAGCATCTGGAATCGCTGGAGTATTTAGTGGTGCATCTGCTGTTGCAAGCGCAGCCGTGGAGTTCAAGACCAGGACTTGGTTGAGTTCTGCCTCGGAAAGAAGATACTCCTGTATCGTAGGCAGCGGAAAGCCAGCGTCTTCTTCGCATGAGGGGCTCAGAAGATCGCGTCCAGATTGTGCTTGCTCAGGAGTACAATACTTCTGCGCGCAGTAGAACATTGACTTGATCTTGGGTGTGTTCGAGCATTCATTCAGGTAATAGGCATCTGGATCCGCAGACGCAGGCGTGACGTTGAAGGTGATATAATCAACAGCATTGTAACATCCATAGAAACCTAGTAGACGCAGTCAGTAGGTACGTTCAGTAGAGATGTTTACTTGTCAATATACGGACAATAGTCTTCCGGCTGTGGATAGTAGTTCTTGTACCAAGAGTAAAGCTGAGTGGGCTCTTTGTCGCAAAGTGCGGGAGTTGGAAGTAGAGTGAACAGAGTAGCAGTGACCAACCCAAGGGTCTGGAGAAGACGAGGAGCCATTTCGACGATGGACTGATGATGAGATTGTCGCCGGGATTTTGCGCGAGATCTAATCAGATCTTATCTGCCAGGAAGGAGCCCAGGTTCAAGCGACTAATACCTGCCTTGAAGCATCTGGATGAGCCGTATGAAAGGCAGGTGCACGCCTTCTGAGGTCAATGCATCTCGCAGCAGACTCTGTGAATGGCCAAAAACCCAGATCACCACGCGACATTGCTTGTGTACCACGCTTGCTTTCGGCTGTTCAATGAATGTGGTAAGGACTCGAGTAGGCCTACCCTTCCAGAAGACAGGTCACCGTTTTCGCTGTTCCAGAACCCAGCCTAGATGGAACATCAGCTTCCATGGTGTGAACACTAGATGATCTAGCTTTTATCTGATTGATAAGATTATTGGATCTCTCGTGAAAGCGTGGGGCAAGCTGTCTGCCGCGCCAATGACAGCCGGCCCAGCGAGAATTGGCTTTCTGTTTAAGCGCGCCAAGGCTGGACGCAAGCAAATGCAAGACCTTTGCAACAGCATCCATGGCTCAGTCGATGTCGCTGGGTGCTGCATACACCCCGCTCACTTGCGGTAATCGTGGATAGATCCGAAGTCTCATATGTGCTACGTGTGAATCGGTATGCTTTAGCGACGTGAAGACCAATACAGAGCATGCCATATGTGATGAGGCTCTTGCCTCGTGGCTTCCTCAATTGCATAGCGTTGACGCCCTCCGGTGGCATTCCGTGAGCAGGAAAGAGGGCCGTGACGAAAAGAATGAGTGCGACAAAGTGTGGCAGATCTCGGATTCTTGTCCGTGTGGGAGCAACAACAAGGAGTCGGAGTGACCGAGAGTCTTTGCTGGACTTGAGACTATGTGCTCTCGTAGTGTCTGGGTTTTAGTGTAATCACAAACCATCTTGCGCTGGTGCTGGAGAGGTACCGAGAGGTCTCGGGCATTCTGAAGAAAGAATATCGATCTCGAGGTCTGCAGGTCATGTGCAGCAGTGAGCATGGCTCCCAGCATGTTTCTAGGCTCAGTCCAGCACGCACTCTCAGAGAGCGAAATGTGTTCTTGCCTGGGAAGAAGAAATGGCTGATTCATGCTCGCCGTAGAACACGATTAATGCCATGAGCATATCTCTGAACTCAGCATGCAGCCACTTTTACTAGTCCTCCCATCCACGTGGGTTTAGCCTCGTGGCATGGCTCAATCTTGCGGGTGAGAGCATTTTGCAGATGGGACCATACAGCGGATGGCTATTGTCATGGTCGTGTCGCCTCTGACAACTTCAGAGGCCACCTTGTCGCCCGGGACGTCCTGGAGGCCTGAACATGTCGGTCATCGTTTCTCTTCTCCCACTCACCGTCATATCGGTTTCAGAGCTCGTCTTCCAGGTCGCGGAGGTCACAATGGCTTCATATCGATAGCAGATAGTATATAGGGTAGCTGATTCCATTCGTCTTGGTGCTCCACAACCTGTTTGGGGTCATCTCAGCCCATGCTACC
>JAASFE010006214.1:821502-833126 GCA_013365205.1 Pseudocercospora cruenta
CCTCCTATTCTCGATTTCCTTTACCTATACTTTCTAAATCTATTATATCCCGTGCTCTTTAGGTCCCGTGCTCTCTAGATTGCGTACTCTTTAGATTTCGTACTCTTCCTATTCTATACTCTTTATATTCTATACTCTTCCTATTCCGTACTCTTTAGATTCTATACTCTTTAGATTCTATACTCTTTAGATTCTATACTCTTTAGATTCTATACTCTTTAGATTCCGTACTCTTTAGATTCTATACTCTTTAGATTCTATACTCTTTAGATTCTATACTCTTTATATTCTATCCTCTTTAAACTCCGTGCTCTTTAAATTCTAATAGCTTTAGATTATATAGTTATAGAAAGATGAATCGATTACTTTATGTATAGTAGTAATTCTAAGTTGGCGAGTATAGAAGATGTAGAATAGTAGAGATAAGTAGGTAGGTTAGTAGGTAGAAAGTGCATTGTCTACTTAGTCGATTTGGAGCTCCGTCCGCTCATCGCTTCTCTGCTCTGCCTACACCTTCCACCAGCACACATACTGTGTGGATGAACGAACACAACCCGCAAGACGAAGAGATGGAGTGCATACACAGAACTTCTACACTGTTTGCTGCAGCATTTCGATTGTGCCCGGCAGCATCGTCTGCATGACACTTGACGCGCAAGCCGACCAAGAGCAAGGGACGGATTGAGGCAGATACGCAAAACGAATGTTGTTCTTGGTATGCTATAGAAGATGGGCGGACTACGGATACAATACCTCCGACACCTCGAGCTCGACCGATGACGCCTTTCAATCTCTAGGCCGCGATATATGGAATACCAGTCAGCTTGAACGTACGCTCGTTCAGCACTGGCTTGTTCAGCGGCTGGAACCTGTTGTGCGGATCATCTTCGCCGTTCCTCTTGGCCACATTTGAACCCACATGCCTCGCATTGGGCCAGTGTGTGGTGCCTACGAACCTCTCGAACGCATCCTTCTTCCTCCTCAAGTCCTCCTGGGTCGCATCTGCAACGGGCATGAAACAAGTATAAACACAGAAGCGCGGCTGTTCAATCTTGGAAGAGAGATTGTAATGCGGTGTTCTGCTGTCCCACACTAGTAGATCACCAGGCTCCGCGCAGACCTTCTCCCATTTGTAGCCCTGCTCCTCCAACCACTTCATGCCATTCTCTGTGAAGCCGAACCATTCTGGAGTCCAGGCTGGAATTCGAGGTTCTTCTTTGAACACCCTGTGATACTCTTCAGAGGCTAGATGAGCTCCTTTGCAGACGATCAATCCGCCATCGTCTGGTCCGTTGGGAAGCAGATTCACTAAGCCCTGCAGGCAGCGGAATCCGGGCTTCGCTGGGTCTTGATCCTGGTGTGACCAAGGTGAGTTAGGAGGTAGGTCTTTGCGACTATCTCTGTGGTCAGCACTGCTTGGGGTTCACGGCGTAGATGAGCTTACTTTGGAAAGCCAAAGTTGATGGCATCAAAGCTGACGATCAGATCCTCGGTATCGTAGACCTTCTCGAATGCACCAACAACTCCTGGCTCGCCACGAACCGCCCATGCGAAGTCCTCATGGGTCACTGCATACTGCAAGCACATTCCCTTTTGATCGATGTGTGGCAGGTTGTCCTTGTGCACTGTGGATAAATCATTGCGATGGAACCCGAGGCCGCTATCTGGGTCAGCTACGGTCGATAATTAAGACCAGCAGGCTCACAAAGATTCCAGCCAACTATACATGGCGTTCGCATATTGGTCAGCTCGTGCTCTCGGGATTGCGCCCTTGATCACCGCATAGCCATCACGGACGAGATCGTCCCTCCAGTCGTTGAACTTTGGATCGGTTTCATCAACCAACAATCGCTGGCTCGCAGTCACCACTGGCACAGATGAGGTCGTCGCTGTGGTCGTTGTAGACATTGTACCTATGGCACTCAAGGTTGGGATGTATGCCAAGCACGGTCTGAGTTCAGTCCTGCCCTTAATATCGAGCAGGCCTGATGGTGCGTAATGGACTACGACCTTCACGTATCGTCCCACTGTGACCGAATGGGAATTTGGCTGCAAGCTGAACTCATCAATCATCACCAACAGCTTAGGAGCCCACTTTCCGTGACGTCGGAAAATGTGGGCGGCTTGCAGCTGCAACTCAAGATCGAAAGCAAACAGCTATGTGCCGACAGCTGCTGGAAGTCCACTTGACACATCTATTAGGAATGGCGTCGGCGACTCCTTTACTTCGAAACGTAAGTTGCTCTCTGTGAAGATCGGAAATATGGTGAGCCCGGCACTGTCTAAAGCACTCCCTGTCACACTTTGCTTGACATTCCCAATCCTGCCGACGAACATTCAGAATGGCATCGCCATTACCCTTCCAGATCACCATTGTGGGCGCCGGTATTGGAGGTGTAGCAGCAGCAGTCGCGCTCCGAGCACCCGGAAGGCAGATCACGATTCTCGAGCAATCACGTCTCAATCATGAGATCGGCGCAACAATTTCTCTTCAGCCAAATGCTAGTCGGATCCTGACAGAGACTTGGAGGTTGGGTGAGAGTGAACAGGAACTGGCGAAGGGCATGATAGATCATGGCTTTCGAGTGTATAACACGGAAGGGAAATTGGTGAACGAGATCAGACTTAAGGGCGGCAAATATGGTGCTGAGCGCATCATGTACCACCGACAAGACTTGCATGAGAGTCTCAAGCTGGTTGCGACCTCTCCAGACAGACTAGGACCACCCGCTGTGATTCGAGTCTCCAGCAGAGTCACCGCTTGCGATTGCGAGTCTGGCACAATCACTCTTGCGTCTGGCGAGGAAATACACGCAGATCTGGTCATCGCAGCAGATGGAATCCACAGCACAATTCGAGCAGATGTTCTTGGCCACCACGTCCAACCTCTTCCAACAGGTCTCTCAGCTTACAGACTTATGGTCGACGCATCGATCTTAGAGCAGTCTGCGCCAGAATTCTGTGCCAACATCAATCCTCGCGAACCCTACACATCAATGATCATGGCTCATTCCTGCCGATTGATCATGGGTCCGGCTAGAAATGGCGAGCTCTACAGCGTCGTCGGGCTCGTCCCGGATGAAAGAATGAACGAAGACCCTAATGCCAACCAGTCTTGGGTATCTCGAGGAGATTTGAATAAAATGCTCGACACTTACTCCGAGTTTCCCGAATGGACCAAAGAGCCTTTCAAGCTGGCAAAGGATATCGGACTCTGGCAGCTAAGAGACATCGACCCGCTTCCTACCTGGACGAGAGGTAGAGCGGTTTTGATTGGTGATGCTGCGCATGCCATGCTTCCAACTCAAGGTCAGGGAGCTAGTCAGACGATCGAGGATGCAGAAGCTCTTGGTGCGTTCTTTGAGGGCGTGGAAGGAATACCAGATGCGGCGCAGTTGGAGAGCATATTGCAACAGGTTGTCAAGTGTCGTTACGAAAGAGCAAGTCTGATTCAGAGATACAGTCGGGATGCGGCCCGGCCAGCTACTGAAGAGGGCGACAAGGAAGTCAAGATGAATCCGGGCGAGTTTATGGATTACAATTGCTCGTATAGAGGCGCAGTGGGTTGGCAGCAGAGACAGAGTGTGCAGGTCAGTGCTTGAGATAGCTTTGCAGAATGGAATCATGACCGGTCTTGAAATCGCCTTTTATTTCGCTCTCACCTATGGTCAGCAGTGGGAATGTCGCAACAAAGTGAAGTCGCTCTTGTGTCGAGAACTACACGAATGTTGGTAGCGGCAGCTGACGAAACCAACAGAATTTTAGATCTCATTGAAACTTGATGCGATTCGAGCTCAATGCATTTCTGACTACTTTCGGGGTATCTCAATGACAGGTCGCATTCACGCGATAGCAGCAACAACTCCCTCCTCTACATTTCTGCGTCTGCAGGCGCCGTTCACAACGGCACGAACGGCAGTATGGTCCTGCTCGGATGCTCAGGTCCACTATGGATGCGATGCGTGCCATGATTGAGCTCGTGCTGAGGTCTTGGCTGCGACCAGGCTTTGTACTCCGCAATGCTGGGAAACTGCCCAGAGATCTGAACAGAGATCGATTCACCAGCATCGAAGTCCACACCCATGGCCCAAATACCAATCTCCAGCTTGACGATGTCTCCGGGCGTGATTTTCTCCTCAACCTCGTGTGGATGGAAAGGGAAGTTGGGATGAATCGATCGAGCCGCATCAAAAGCTCGATGGCTGGCTCGGAGCACTCCAATGGAACCTGTATGCAGGTTCGTGCTCTGACGCTGCTTTTCGGGGATCTCGGCGATGGAGTTGACGGGCGCAGCGTGGAAAGGGAAGCAAAGGTGAAGCAGGAGTTCGCCATCTTTCGATCGTTTGCGCAAGTGCACGAAAACATTCATGTCGTTGTGATCCGGGCATGACATGTATAGAATTGCTTTTGGTAGGCCGATAAGGCGAGTCTTCTCCGTGAAGGTAAGATTATATTCCGCGAATGATGTGCCGGTCTCTGAGTTGTATGTCACAAGAGAGTCTGAACTCGCAGGAGAGGCACTCAGAGCATTGCCGTACAGGTGGAACTCCTTGTAATCGGTACCTGGGATAGGGAAGTCCGTGTAAGGAATGTTGTCGAGCGCTGGCCTGTCACCAAACTGAAGTGCTGACCACCTGACCTTCGGCGTTTTTTCAACGAAGTCGTTCTGGACATTCTTCAGATATAAGTCGAAGAACTCGTGAAGCTCTTTGTCGGCATGGTCATCACAGTACAGCTCGTACCATTCCTGATGACTACTCCATCGAATCCACTTCTTGTCGTGCGGAACCTCCATGTAGCCTCGGACGGAGCCCATTGTGTGTATGCTGCTGAAGTCGGAGCCCGAGATGAAGACCGGGCACTGGATCTTCGTCATGTCTGCTCGCTTGTCGTTCCAGTACGCATTGGCAACTGAACTCCTTCGGTACATTTCTGCAAAGTCCTCCACACCGGAGTTGCCTTTGATGATCTCGCGGGTGATGAGATCGAAGTTCGACATTGAAAAGACGCCACCACGGCAGAACTGTTCGCGGAAGAGATCGCCCGAACCTTCCCAAGGCGCAATAGCTGCAAGATGGGGCGGCTGCAGCTGAGCCGTGTGCCACTGAATGATTGCCAATGCAGAGTTGCCGGCCATTCCCACATTGCCATTGCACCAGTCCATCTCTGCGAGCGCCTCGATCACATCGTGAGCGTCCTCGGCGTCTTGAGAGCCCATGATAGGTATCTGGCCGTCGCTATTGCCAGTGCCTCGAGAGTCCTATGGTAAAATTTGTCAGCGATATCATACAGAAGGCAAGCTACATGACCTACAACGCTGATGATCGCATAGCCTCTAGGGCACCATTTGAGAGGATCTAGTCCCTCAAACTTCTCAATGCCGCTCAGATCCTCCTTCTGCACGCAGCAGTTCCATACTGTCATCGGATGTCGCTCTCGAGTGGTTTAGCATTGTCTCTTTGCCAGCCTTTCGGTAGGATCTCAGTCTTGCCTGGGTGGAAGCCTTGATAGTTGTTTACGCCGATTTCAGGCTTGCCGATGGGCTTGTAGGCTATCTGGACGGGGACAGGCATTTTGCTGATGGGAGGAGTTTGGTGGATCAAGACGATGCGCGCCCAGGGCAGCCAGAAGAAGGGGAGCTGTACATTATGTCTGGTCTCGGCATCCTACCTCAATAGCTTCACGATCAATTGCCGATGGAGCTGATTTACGAAGGGAAGCGTGTCGCGTCGTGGAAGACGCGCCGTGGAAAGTCGGATCCATGTTCAAGTGGGTCCATGCAGAGCTCTCATTGGCTGCCCACTCCTCCCGAAGACATCGTCCTCCGGAACTGCTTCTCCTCCTCTTTGCCCACAACATCCATCTCACCTTGCCGACGACATGCTGAGCGGGGTCCCCATGGGGCCTTGGACTTGATCCGGCAGCTTCATGGATGGCATGAATGAAGTAGAGCATATATGTAGGTCAGAAACTTGGTGGGAAAGGTAGTATTCATCTAGCAAGACCTTCGATCAGCCGACTCCTTTCCACGTAATTCACGAGCAAGGACCGCCTTTGAGGAATGGTGTCGAAGATCCACTGAATCGCTATGAGCCTCTTGAAAAGCCTGAGATCACGAAGAGGCTACTGCAGCTTGCAGCAGTCGAAGCATACTAAGCGGAGATTCTGCTCGATGAAAATTACTGTTGTTGCTATCGCGTGAATGCGACCTGTCATTAAGATACCCACCTCGCGTGTGAAATTCAACAAGTGCTGAGCATTTGTCTGCCACTTCTCATCTCAACTTTTCATCTTACTGTGCCAGCTTCATAGGTGAGGTACACAAGTACATCCATGCTGTTGGCATCGTCGGTGGCTGAACTCTCTCCTCATGCTGCCAAGAGCTCACTTCAGAGCCCCCGATGGGCCCTTCGCTTGTCACATCACCAGTATCCTTCTACAGTCGAGAACGAACCTGAGCTTGTAAGTAGATCCCACCGCAATATATGTCTAATCAATGATGAGTCTTGAAAGAATGTCTGAGTACACAGTGCTGTCTCAAATCATGGTTTGCCTGAAGCGTGCAACTTTGAAGTGAAGTCTGTGACCACGAAAGAGAACCATTGCTAACAGGGAAACAGGTCATGGAATACCTCACTATTCGGTGTATATCAAACTCGAACCCAACCTCGCTTGTTCTCTACAGCTCATGTATTCTGACCTTGTACAGATCCTTCTCACCAATTTGTCCGTGGCCCTCCTTCTCCATCTCATTAAGCACAGGCTCCAGTCCTTGATCAGCATTGACATGCATGCCGCTCAGGATCTTGGCTCTTGGATCCGCACATAGAGCAACCATGAAGTTCGCTGGGACGTCCTGCGCCGTGAATTTGCCAGAAGCTCCAGCTTCTTTGATGTGGTTCATGAAAGCCACCATTGCCGGATGTTCTGAAGCATCTTTGTTAATCGCGTTTGTCGCGGACCCGAGTTCTGTACCTCCCACCATTCCTGGATTTACAGCAAAGGAGAGGATTCCTGAACCA
The DNA here is from genome assembly GCA_013365205.1 of Pseudocercospora cruenta. NCBI lineage: Eukaryota > Fungi > Ascomycota > Dothideomycetes > Mycosphaerellales > Mycosphaerellaceae > Pseudocercospora > Pseudocercospora cruenta. The sequence goes on from JAASFE010006214.1 coordinate 828,525, forward strand.
GCGAGCTCGGGCGTGATCGATTCGTGAAACTTTGAGATTGCTGCTTTCGAAGATGCATAGGCTGACATGCAGGGCAGTGCCATAGAAGCCACTGCTGATGATACAGTCATGATTATTCCGGTCTTTCGTGCTTTCATTGAGGGAAGGACTGCGTGGATAAGTGAGACTGGTGCTAGGACATTGACCTCGTAACATCTCCACCAGATCGAGAGGTCCTTCTCTGCATCGAGAGGAGAGAGACGTGTGATGCCCGCATTGCTGATCAGGATATCGATGGGCCCAAGTTCTTTCTCGACGCTTGAGACGATGTGCGCTGGAGTGCCGGGCTGCGAAACGTCTGCAACCACGGCAATAGCTTTCCCGCCTTGGGACTTGATTTCCTCGACGAGAACATTGAGATCATTCTCGCGACGAGCTATGCAGGCTACCGAGGCACCTGCTGCTGCAAAAGCTTTGGTTGTTGCTCTTCCAATGCCTGCGCTGGCACCCGTGATCGCTACCTGGGGATCACCGTTAGCATGATGTTGCTGCTATCTCATCAGACCACCTACAACTTTGCCTTCCAGCTTGCCAGCATACTTGGCAGGCGCGATGAAGTCGTAAGACTCATAGACTCGCGGGAGAGGCATTGTGCTTGAATAATCTCGTTTCTGGATGGAATTCCTTAACGTCTGGAATTGTTGCTGTGTGTCGTGTATGGACGATGGAGAGATTGATTCATCCTTAGATCGCCTCCGACAGACTCTTATATATCCTGCATGCACTCGGGCAGAGCCATCACTACAAATGCCCGCTCTCTTAACTCCATTCTCCATCGGGCTGCAGTGTGCGTTGAATGCGAAAGCGCGCGAATGGTAAGTAGATCTATACCCAATGCGGTATGCAAGTTGCAGCCTGCCACATCCTCCGATCCTTCAGCTCCGAGAAGCCTTCAATGCTCTTGGCATTTCAGCTCGGACGACATACCATTAGTGCTGGCCCACTAAATACTGTGACTGGCGTTGTGCGTGTATCGAATGCTACTGAGATGACCAAGGGCGGCTGCATTCTCCAGGGAGCTGTTGTAAGCATCTCGGCGATGTACTTTCAACGCTTGCGTGACTCCTGTTCCCTCAAGTACTGTTACCAATCAAGCATTGCCTTTTGGACGGTGGTAGCTGAATGTCTTCGTCATCGCTCTCAGAGCTCAACACATCCCGGCCTTCTGCTTCTGCTTCTTGTTCTCGTTCTCTTTCCGACTGCTCTGTCTCTGATTCGACATCAATGATGAAGCGAACGCTTCGCATTTCTCGAGATTGCTTGTGAGGCGCATCTGGCACAACAGCAGATGATGCGCCGCTCCAGTCAAATCGGTATAGGCACCGGCTGCACTTGACCATCTTGCTGGGCAGCTCGAGCTCAATCAGACACGCGCAGTTTGGACAAGCTTTGATGTTTCCGTCTTTCTTCATCTGCTCGATAAGCTTGATTGACAAAACCTCCTCCTTCTTCCTTCTGATTACATCTGGTAGGCGCTGGTATTCTTCGCACGTCATCTGTGGATAGTGGTCGAGTGTATTGCAGTCAGTGCAGGTGATCTCGCCACACTGCAAGCAAAAAACGTCCCCTTCAGGCGTCAATTCGTGATCACATTCCGGGTTCAGACACCAGTGTAAGTTAGGCATGCCATTGAGACGGATGCGACGCACAATGTAGCCATAGCGCACATAGTCTGGAAAGCGGGCAAGATCCTCTAGGTCAGATTGGCTGTGAGCGACTGCATCGCAGCCAGGAACTGGACATTCGACTCGAGTTCGATATTGCGTCGCGATTGAAGCAGCAATCCATGTCTCCCAACAGGCTTCGCAAATGCAATTCTCGTGGTCGCATTGTTCGATCGGCTGGCGTTGATGAAACTCGGAGCTGGGTTTGACCTCCCAGCAGGAGATGCAATACCTGGTGATGGCGTGTGCGCGCCGAGTCGATACCATAATTGCACTTCGCTGGTATGACGTGTTTGTGGTAGTTGCAGAAGTGAGAGGAGGATTCTAGATTGTAAGCGGAGAGGAGAATAGCTGAAAGTGTTTGCTGCAGGGAGTGAACGACCTTGAAACCATGTCTCTCACGAGTCAACCTCCTGAACTCACACCCACCGCAAAACCTCACAGCTAATCTGCGACAGCATGTATCCCAAAGTGCTGCACTACACCTTCTGGAAGTTCGTCTCTCGCCAGCTTCTCTGGCCAATTCGACGTTTTGTGAGCCCACTTGAGCGCTTTTTCGGCTTCCTTGAATGCGTCGTACGACATCAGGAAATCTGTTGTCTCCTTAGACCAGCCGATCGCCAGTGCCTCTGGCAAAGGTCCCCGATAGTATTGCCGGATGCGATTCTCGATGGGTCGGGTGCTGAAACCGGGCCGTTCTGACGCTGTGTTCGATAGTATCTGTATCGTGGCATCCCGAGGCAAGCGAAGAGCTTGCCATAGTGCGAGGAGATGGGGCAGACTGACTCCCGCGCAGAATGAGCCGGATAGCAAGACTTCCAATGCAGCAGCATCTTCCAGCGCGGAGGTGGCACCGGCGGCATGCATCGGCAGCATAGGATGCGCAGCATCACCAATGATGATTGCGCGATCATTGTGGTAACAAGATAGAGTATCTCGATAAGCCATGTCATATTCTCTGACCTCAACAGCACTGTTCAACACTGCTTGAAATGCCGTGTTGCTCTTTTCAAGAACAGCCTTTGCGTCCTGCAGATCTCCGGGCATGTTCCACCGGTCTTTGGCGCCCTCTCTGACCAGCGAAGGATGAAAGATTAGGAAGTTCAGCATGCTGCCACTTCGGCAGGGATACACCAAGGCTCCTTCGCCAGTCGTTGGATTCATGTGGCCGCAAATCGTGCAGCCAGTCTGAAGCTCCAATGTCGCACTGGCTTTGGGATACTTGGCTGAAAGCTCTGCGATGGGCATCAAGCTTGTGCGATACACACTGCGACCAGATCTTGTCAACGGTGCTTCCATGCCAGTGATCCTCGGAATCAGTGATGAGTATACCCCATCCGCTATGATCACGAAGTCGAAGTTGTACCTGCTACCATCTCTGAGTACGACAATCGCTTTTTTGGGGTCGACGTCTGCTACCTGGATTAATAGCAATGCATTAGCAATGCATTGGCAACTTTCACGATAGCACACATTGAGCGCAAGTGCGGGCCGCCCTAATGATGAGAAGCTCCCACAGCCTAAGACATACCTCACAGCCAAGCCTCATCGACACCGAAAGCTTTTGTGCAAGATCTCGTAGACCACGATGAAGGTCACGGCGATGAAAGGAGAGGAACGGAGCGCCGTACCGAGTTTCGGCGTCGCTGAGATCTTGTCTGAGTTGCATTCGCTGTGCTTCGGGAGGAAGATTGCCATTTCGAAGTAGGACCGTTTCCCCGGATGTGCTCGCGTCTAGGCCCCAAGCTCTGAGAATCCTGGCTCCGTTTGGAGGAATGCATATGGCCGCACCCAGCTCATTGTGCTCTGATGCCTTCTCGAACACGATTGCTTCATGTCCAGCTCGGTGCACGGCGATGGCCGCTGCAAGACCCGCGATGCCAGCTCCGACAATCCCGATCGTGATGGAAGCCATGGTGTCGTGATCTTCTATGGCATACAGCCGTCAATGCAGCAGTATAAGAGATGACGGGGCGAAGTGCTGTCGTCAAAAGAAGGTTCTCATAGCAGCTGGTTTTCTCAGACGCTCAGCAGCCACGAAACGCAGTGTATCACTTCACAGGCAACATGGCTTACTGCTGTGCTGAACATGTGGCTGGAATGGCATCCCGACATCGTCAGTGCATTTGTACGACTGGTCATAGACTTCGCAGGGCGGGCATGCATGGCTTCCTGACTGCTTAAGTAGTCCGCAATGACCAAGTGTGTCTTGATGGAGAAGATCGAAGGCGATGCGAAGCATTGCTGCGATAATGTGGAAAGCCGCCATGGCTTCTCATAAATTACGAGTTGTTAATTACTGTCACTAGCGCATAATTAACTGTTAGTAAGTGAGTAACTAACGTTAATTACAGCGCTGAAGAAGGCACTAGACTATATACAGAAGGAAAGTAAGTAAGAGTACTATTAGACTACTTCTTACTATAGATTTAAAGACTATAGACCTTAATATATAAAGACTATAGATAAATAAATATATAGCTATTGCCGTAGCTTTAATTAAGCCTCGTAAGTGCTATATCTCGTACCGTATATACGCTTAATCGGCTTATTCTTAGTATTTAGCTACGCGAGTCCTTTCTACTACTAAGCTACTTAACTACTATCTAATAGCGCTTATATATCTAGTACTTCTTATTATATATAAATGTTGCTAATCGTAACGTTATTAACGTTATTTATATAGTTAACTATCGTATTGTCGCCTATAACTATAACCTCTATAGAAGTCGATTACTAAGAGTACTACGGCGTAGGTAGATCTATTTAAATATAGTCTAGAGTATCTTATAAGAGCTACTATTAAGTTACGTTATTAATATTACTAAATAACTCCATAACCTAATCTTCTAACTATTCTACTAGCTAACTAAGGTCGTAATAGTAGCTAAGATTATTA
>JAASFE010006214.1:834778-851755 GCA_013365205.1 Pseudocercospora cruenta
TATTAGCTCGAAGAAGGCTTCTTAGCGTTAGAAAGTAATACCTAACTATTATAATACTTCTTATATTTAAAGTATTTATTAAGGTATCGTTCTTTATAAATAAAAGAGCTAGTAAGGACTCTATATTCTTAATAGTATTTATACTATACGAAGTTGTTCTTAAAGGCAGTCTCAACTAATAAGAATTAGTCGGAAATATATAGATTTTTTAATAAATATAGTATAATAATAGATTTAATAATTATTCTCTTAATTAAAGGGATATAATACTCTAGAAGAGCTTAGAAATTGCCTAAAGAACTACTCTATCGACTCTACTATATAAATGTCTATATATTCGACGACGTTATAGTTCTTTACTAGAAATCTATACTCTAGTCGAATACTTCGAAATATAGCTAGGAGGACTAGAAATTTACCCTAAGCTATTTCTAACCCTAATCTACTTACTCTATAAGGTCTTATTAGTCTAGAAGGCCTTCCGAAGGCATGCCGAGCGCCGATTAGACGAGCGAGTCCTCTATTATATAGAATTCTTAGTAGGTAGTTAGATAGGTAGAGGATCTAGCCTCCCTTCTAGCCTCGTTAAGATATCCCTTCTAAGCTCGGAAGCGATTAGAATAGCTAGAATCTAGTAGTTTTTAAATTAATTATATCGAGAGTATACTTAGGTAGGCGTGCGAGGTAAGTATAGCTAAAGAAAGTATCCTTTATAGTATTTACTAATTTCTATTATATATAATCGCTTTAATAAGGTATCGTTTAAACCTATTGTTAAGCATAGCTAGCTGTTATTAATAATGTTAGTTACAGATTAGTAACTAACTAGTTAATTGCGTTAATTATCCCATGGCTGGTGGAAAGGAGATGGACAGGGTATCGGCCGGGGTCGGATGAAAATAAGCATTGCGTATCCTCCCGAAATAGATACAGACTTTCGACCTCACCTCCTCGATACCCTCATCTTTCTGTAGACTCGTAGCCTCTCGCGGGCATATCCGCGCTCGATGCGGTCCTCGTTCGACCAGGAAGCCCCCGAGAAGCCATGCTGATGACCCATGTGAGCTCACGCCTTCGCGATACGCCAATTCTCTCATGAGTCCGAGACCAGAAAGACGATGCGCAACCAGAAACTGTTCCTAGGGCGACAGTCCATGTGAAGAGAAGAGTCTGAGGACTGCAAAGACAAGAGGAGGTCTCTGGCTCGTGAAAATAGTCTAGCCGGGAACGTTTCAGACTTGCACGCCCAAGGAAGAATCGAAGACAGAGATGTAGAAAGACCACAGAGGGTGCTTGCGCAGAATATACACAATGAGGAACATCTCGAGTGCACAACTGCACGGCTTTACGCTGTCATTGTTGAAGTCGCATGCCATCCGAGTTGGTGAAAAGCTGCGTGTCGGAGAAGGGCATAAGAAGTCGTGCATAGGCTGGGTCGACTCTACAGACAGCCATGTCTGTGCTTGCTGCAGGTACTCTCAGAAGATCCTGAGTACACCGAGATCTTGAGCTGTGACCTTCCTCGTATGGCTGAACAGATTTATAGCAGGCCCCGTTCTCGATTTCGCTATCTCTGTGAGGATGGCTGGACGAGCGACACATCCTACAGACTCTGCATTGAGGGAGAACGCTGCTTGGATATCAAAGAACTGCTTGTGCTACGGACCACTCTCTGATGAAGGAGAGCAGCCATGAAGGCTGGCCGAAGACTTGCTCGCGAGCATGGCGGTCGTTCAACGGCTCTTCCATCTTCTCCTCCTCATCTCCTCCCCCGGCGGCCGTTCTTGCTCCTCCTTCTCCTCTCCGCGCTCATAAGGCAGACATGAGGCAGCCGTCCGCGACACGTCACCGCCTGTTCACTTTCGTTCACTTACTACTCCTATCGTACGATCTGGACCTTCCATGTGACTCATTTTGCGTCATCGAACTGCTTCACTTCACTTCACTTGCAGGCATGATCACAAATACGCCGGAAATCGAACATCTGAGCAGGGCGGTCAGGATCAAACTGGTGCCTGGCATGCAAGAGAAAACCTTAATTGCGGTTCACTTGTGAAGTTGTGATTGCAGACCTCGCCACCCACCTATAAGTATTTCCAGCTTCGCCCGCAAACTTGAACCTTCTTCCTCACATCCATCACTTTTACAATCCACTTTCTCATCACAACCACTCATCTTCTTCCACCATCAACACTCTTCACTATCAACAACATCAACAACATCAACAACCATCATCAACCATCACCAACCATCATCAACAAGTGTTGACAGCATCATCACCACCAAGATCAATGTAAGTCACTCACTGATATCACCTCTCGTCTTTCTCACTGACCTTGCGCAGTCTCAACTACAGCCACTCAGCTACATCAAATCAAGCACTCCCAGCGACCTTGCCGAGTCATCCTCACCAAGTCACTTTCACCAAGTCAACTTCACCCACTCATCGTCAGCGACCAACCACACATCAGGGTATGTTACCACATGCCATCGCAGCTTCAGCTTCTCACTGACATCGTACAGCGACAGCGCAACCGCTCCATCAAGTTGTCAGCAACTCACCAGGTGGTCAAGGCATCAACACTCTTGGTTTGCTCCTTTTTGCCTGCTCCACAGCCGCCGACTGACTTCTTGCAGCAACAATTCTGCCAGCGTCGCCATCACCCTCAATCTGCAGGCTATGCCACGGTAACCTCCTGCAGATCCACGCGTCCATCACACCCGACACCATCGCCGTACCCGCGCTCCGACATTCCATTCACATCGACATCACAATCAGAACACCTTCACCTCACCAATGAACGACACTCCAGCGACATCCTACCAACGACACGACGCGACATCACATTTACCCAACCAACATTCCACCAGCATCGACCGACTCAAGTAGGCGTACAGGCGGCGAGAGGCATAGAAAGCGAGAGATGGCAAGAGCACAGACGGCGAGAGAGGTGGTGGCACATCAGCGAGCAGCGAGCAACGGCATGAAAGCGTGATGGGGCGGAGGGTAATGGGCATGAGTACAAAATACACTGAGTTGGGACATGACACATGATACACGACCATTGCTTAGCGCCAACGGGTGTGCGAAAGGCTGCCAGGTACAACTCCGGTGCGTGCGGCGTCTCTAGCAGGGTGGTGGTGTTCGAACGTGGGTATCACACCCACGCACTCGTTCTTGCCACAACACCTTCAATGGAGATCAGTGCAGCACAGCCGCGATATACTGTTGTGACATCCACACCGTCTCGAGTCAACTGCTGGGCGCTGAGTATACTCAGTCAGGTCAAAGGCAGCGCTGTCTCTGCGGCAATCGGTCGTCTGTATCCTCTGTGTCTTGGCGTAAGATGCGGCAGCAGGGCTTTTCATCCGACATCGACATCACTTCAGCAAGATGAGAGAATAGACACCCTGCCAAGAGCCTATCCAGGTCGGCGTGGGTGTCGGCGATGCACAACTTCGCAACTCTCCCGGTGGTCAGGCTGGTAGTATTCATGCTCTCGCTGCTCGCTGGCTTTTCAGGTGGTGGTACTGGTGGCGATGATAATTTTGACGGGTAATCTTCAGTATTTGGTGGCCGCAGGTGGTGACTTTCATCAATGTATTTGTAATAAGTTCATGGTGGTGCTCTCGCTGGCCTTTGGTATCAATCAAAATCGAATTGATTTGCAAATGACATCTGCCTTTCCTCCTCTCCAATAAGGCTCAATGTCTTCTTCAACGCGTGTCTTTGTGCCCTTCAAGGTCGTGATGCTGACAAGTCATGGTGAAGCCGTGAAGTGCATGTGGTGAGAGAGTTTGGGCTCGTCGGCCGGTCGGCAAGCCAAACTCCGAAGCAGAAGCATCGCTGCTCTTGCTTCGATATTCACGATTGTATAGTTCTATATCGTAGTGTTCGGCTGAATGGCCAAGCACAAGAAGCGCAAGCTTCAAGGCAATCTCCACAAGCCATCGAAGCCCGTCTCCAAAGCCACCGGCCTCAATGCCTCATTGAAACCCAAAGTCGCCCGCGCTGCGCACAAAACGCAACCCACGATTCCCTTCCAGCCCGAAGACCGAATCTTGCTCGTGGGCGAAGGCGACTTCTCCTTTGCCAAGTCAATCGTTGAAGAGCACGGTTGCTGCGACATCACCGCCACATGCTACGACTCCAAGGAGGTGCTCTACCAGAAATATGATCCGCAAGCTGAGGAGCATGTAAGCTATCTCGAAGAGGAAGGACAGACTGTCTTGTGTGGTGTTGATGCTACAAAGCTGGACAAGAACAAGAATCTCACCAAATCCGGCGAATTGTTCGAGGTCATACTCTTCAACTTTCCACACGTAGGCGGCAAGAGCACAGATGTCAACAGGCAAGTACGATTCAATCAAGAACTACTTGTCAATTTCTTCAAAGCCGCCTTCAATCTCCTTGCTGCGAGTGGTACGATTGTTGTGACGCTATTTGAGGGTGAGCCGTACACATTGTGGAACATTCGGGATTTGGCAAGACATTCTGGCTTGGAGGTGCAGAGGAGCTTCAAGTTCCTGGCTGAGGCTTATCCTGGATACAGCCATGCCAGGACTCTGGGAAACATCGAGGGCGGTGGCGGATGGAAAGGGGAGGATCGGGAAGCGCGGAGCTACGTATTTCAGAAGAAGGGTGACAAGGGCGCTATCAAGACCGGTCATGTAAACGCGAAGAGGAAGAGGCAAGAGGTGGATAGTGACAATGAGGACGATCGATGAGGCACTGCGCATTCTGAGGAGAAAGACATCGTCTTCCTGTGCAGGGTGTTCAGACTGCTCCAAGACGATTCTTGGCCACTCTCCGTGCCCAATGTCGCTTGCTAAGCAGCTGCGAGCTGGGAAGGATCCAACAAACATCTACACTTAGTCCGGACTCCGAACCGCCTCATGACACGATGGTAGTGACAGATCGGAGCGATCATGTCCACACCACATGCTGAAGCATACCATGTTTGCCTGCCGCACAAATTGGGGCGATGCGGACTTTGGCAGTGGCTGGGTTCCAGAGACATATCCGAGGAAGACATCGCAACACCAGCTGGTAGCATGTGCAGCTGTCATTGGTGTCCTGGCGAGCAAAATGGGTCTTGAATCAGACTCACATGCTGTGCCATGGACCATATGTCTCCGCGCTTACTTATAGAGAACCTGGCCGAGCATCGCGGTTCCAGTGTGACTTACGTCAAAGTGTGAGTGTCTCAAGTCTGAAGGCGCCACAAATAGGAACATGATGGGACCTGAGCCGTGAGGGAAAGCCGCTCGTGCTGTAGGTAGGCATGCCCATTGCTGTATATTAGGCTAAGATATTTAGATTGACGGCAACACAGTATGCTCATAATTGAGGACTTCACGACACGATCTCCATCAAAATATCAGGCTCATTGGCCCACGGCCGAACTTCGCATACTTGTATACACGACTCTGGCCGCGGCCAATGTCTCCCCACTTGGCCGCGGCGCGACTGATGCGAGAACACCATACTTTGTTCTGATGGAACAATTGCGCCCACTAATTGCTCGTTGGATGTGGTGGCACAAGGCAAAGACGTGATGATGATCATGGCAAGAGCGAAGCGTATAAGACTAAAGTAGGAGTGCTGTTCAGTCCATCGTACTTCGATCAACATTTTCAACATGGCTACCTCGACTATCACACAGACCCCAGCTGTCATTCCGCCTAGTGCGGATATAGAGAATATGCCTGTACCACCAAAGCTCGATGTACGGTTTGCAACACTAAAACAGCATATCATGAAAGATGCCGACCCAGGAATACTCAAAGAGTCTTGGGAGAGGCTCAAGAGAGAGTTCAAGGCCGAGGCTGCACGCCTTGAGAAGCTCAAGCAAGCTGCCATTCCAGAGGTCGACTGGACTGAAGTAAAAGCAAATGGTAAGCAGAGCCTTGCATGAGGAGGTCAACGACTAATAGTGCCAAGGCGGCAGGATTCCCTCTGCAATTGCCTCAGAGGTCCACAAGGCGGGCTGCGTTATATTCCGTGGTGTAGTCTCCGAAGAACAAGCATTGTCCTGGAAGGCGGAGCTCAAAGACTACACCTCTCGTCACCGAGCAGTTGGCGGTCGGCCATTACACAACCCAACATTTTGGTTGCTCTACTGGACCAGACCACAGGTCCAAGCCCGGTCCCATCCAGAAATAATCTCCGCCATGTCCTCCGTGATGAAACTCTGGCATCTTGAAAATCCTGATCTATCTATCGACATGTCCTCCCAGGTCCACTACGCGGATCACTTCCGAATCCGAAGGCCTGGTGATAAGGGGTACAGTCTCAAACCGCATCTTGATTCTTCCGCAATCGAACGTTGGGAAGATGAAAAGTATCGCAGTAATTATGAGGCGATACTCCGGGGCGACTGGGAAAGCTTTGATCCGTGGTGCATGGACAATCGCCCGGATGCTATTACCGACCTCTATCAAGCTCAAGGTTCCTGCTCTGCTTTTCGTGCCATGCAAGGCTGGCTATCCATGAGCAATTGCGGTCCCGGCGAATGTACTCTTCGCTTGCTACCATCTCTGAAGCTGACAATGGCGTACATCATGTTGAGACCATTTTTCACATATGACGACGAGGAAAGGTTCGATCCAACGCAACCTACATTTCCTGGGGCCACTCCTGGTGGAGGACAATTCTTTCCTACGCAGAAGTTTCATCCTCACCTCCAACTCGACAAAACGATCATTTCTGTGCCGAAAGTCCGGCCTGGAGATTACATGTTTTGGCATTGTGATCGTGTTCATGAAGTCGAGCCTTCTCATAATGGTGCAGAAGATTCGAGCGTCTTCTATAATGCCTCGATCCCGCTTTGTCCATATAACATTGAGAACATGCTGCGCATGAGGCAGGACTTTCGCGAAGTTGTCCCTCCAAGGGATTTCGCCAGGGATTGTGGGGGGCCTTATGAACTGGAAAAGGACCATGAAGACCATGGTGCGCGAGAGGAGAATATTTTGAGTCTTGATGGGAGGAGAGCTTTGGGCTTGGAGAGCTTTGACGAGGATGAAGAAGGATTGTCGCCAGAACAGAAGGCTGTGAGATGGATGGCAAATGAGGCAATCAAGGAGTAACACATCGCTTCGTTTGTGCGGGTCATGAGATAAGACCATACTGCAAGTTCCTATTCGATGCAATACTGCGAGTCCTAACGCTATGCTGTGACAATGTCTTAGGATGTCGGTGCTCGCTAGGACAACGAGAGTTTCAAGTCCTCTGGCGGGAAATCGTCTCGTTGTAGCTGCATGTTGATGGTCGTAGTCGCTGAAAGACGATCCAGTAAGTCACGACGTTCGTCTGGTGTGAGCATCGATGACATACCGCTCGAGACTCGATGACCAGGAACCTTCGTGCTGGCTTGTGATGCATCTCTGGTGCCGGACTGCGATCGCCCAAGGTTGGCATTACTCTTCTCAAGCATTGAGCTACCAACGGCAGCCTTTCTCACAAGCCGCTGGAGTTCTAGTAGCTCGGTATCATTCCATCGCTTGTCTCGATACTGACTTGTCGGGTCGCGTCTAAGACGCGGCCAAAGGGAACTCAAAGTTAGATTGATTAGGATGAATGCTCCACCAATACTCAGAATGAGAGCCAGTCCAAGCACGCTGACGGAAGCATGATCTTCACGCTACACGATCTGATTATTGCACATTCACTCATCCTCTGGTTCTGGCGATGTTATGCAATGGCGGTAGGCGGGGTTGTCTGGCCCAGTAACGTATTCGACGATTCGCAGCTGAACATATGTCAGGAGCATCGCAAACCAATGATCCAATTCCAGTATCCATTGATTTGAAGGCAGCTGCGCAGATGCCCAGTAATCTGTTGACGATGTGGCAAGTCATTCGCCGTCCTGTCTGATCTGTGCCATGATATCGATGCTTGCTGTGAAATGGTCATAAATGCGTGACAGCACTTTAGCTTGTCGATCATTCAGACGGAGCTGCATGCGTATGGGGTCCAGCATGTCCACTACATCTTCACCAGTCATGATTGTACAATTGTCTTCATGTAGCCCAAGGGCAGGATTGCAGATCTCGGTCTTGTCTGTGCAACCGAGGACATTGGCCGCATACTTTGCAGCGTACTGGGTATATGGTCCTACCTTGACAGGCTACACGACTGGAACCTGTGCATCGAACCATGGGTCAAGTACAGGAGCTGGATAAAGCGCAACACTAGAGAGGAACATCAGGAAGACCCTGGCATCAGTCTTGTGCAATTCCGGGATCGGTTCAAAAGTGCTGAAAGCGTCCGCGGAGGTATTTGGCCAGGACCAGTCGGTACTACAAACGTTAGAAATATTAAATACTAGCTTGGATGTATTTACTGTATGCGATAAGGCGTGAGTTTTGAGGCTGCGGACATATCAAAAGAGTCATTGACAAAAACAAAGGTCGCATTGGTTCCCCAGGCTGTATTGGATCCATAGAAATATGCAGTAATCTAATCATGAATGGTCTGGTCGATACTGACCAGCAAGCTCGCCACGTCATCGGTCAGATTTTGCGCAGTGTATGCTGCACTGTATCCTTCCGTAGCGATGGGCGCACATTCAACCACTTTACGGAACGACAGAGAGTCGCCGGGATGTGAATTGATTCCCAGATCGGAGAGAGTGTTGATCAAGCCTGAGTCGAGCCGGACTGATGTTTCGTTGTCGCTGATACACATTGAAGGGTCGAAAGGGCAGTTTTGAGAGCTCTCCATACTCCAACTCAGTTGTCGCCGACCATATACATTGCAGTGTCCGAGTACAGGGATGGTAGAATTGTACGCCTGGCCGCCGCCATAGCATCGAGAGACAACGTCTGCACTCTTCGCAATCATTTCGCCTTCATCGATTCCAATTTCGAATCCTTCAATGTCGGTGGAATTTACAATTCCTGCTGCGGGAGTGTACCAGTTCCCACAGATACTTGGTAGCAGTAGTACTTCGGACCTGGTGTTTGTAACCCTGAAGCGAAAATGCCCGCAGCAGCAAAGGCCACGATGTGCAGCGCTGCACTGATCATGAACATGAATGATGGACGATGGGAGGACCAGGCTGTATCGTTTCTCTTAGACCAAGAAATCTTGCTCAGCTCCCAAAGGGCCTGAGAATCTGTTGGGACGTTCCTCAACACTACTAGGTGCTGCTGAACAGCATCATCCTTGGCATTGTCTGGTATGGCTTTTCGCCGGAAAACAATGTATGAGAGAATCTGTCAGGTATGAGTTCCAGCCAGTCTCACAAACAGTGCCAGGAACGCGACAAGGTAGGCGCCATTCTGCCGTGAAAGAGTCAGGGTAGATCCAGTGACTCGTCCCTCGCTCCAATTGGTCCAGAAGCCATGGCATATCTCTGAGGAAGATGCCATGCCTAAGCATCAACTGCCAGCGCGAAGGGCAAGAATCAAAACTGGGCCAAAGGCGAATAGAGGCTGGCTTTAATGCTCACTGACGACATTTCGCCTCGACCTGCTCTCACAGACCGGCTGAAGCCACAATATCGAAAGTCCCGCGCTCCAGTGCAGTCTTGCTGTCACTATGCAGTAAGTCGAAGCTTGGATGGAAACGTCAATGGCAAACGTGAAAGGCTGGAGCTTCATACATCGACAGCCTGCCGCGTGCGGAGGGCCAGACCGAGATGTCATGCGGTACGGCACGTTGATACCTGCAGCCTCATGTCCTCTCGCGGTTCAAGAGCCGAGATCGCACATGGCTAAGACGTGAGGCACATATCAAGCCTCATGGTTGGACCTCCCCGACCGCTCGCAAGATATCCTGCCGTCCTGTGTGCATGGGAGACGCCACGATAGAGCTCGACGCCGCACTTGTGATTGAAAGCTGCGCTTGATCCGCGGATGGTCGAATCAACTTTGGAGAGCATGCCGTTGTCTTGAGAGTTTCCTCTGGAGATGGGCGAGCAAAAGTGCGGCCGATCGGGTGTCGTCTATGATACCTCCTAGGTAACAAAGAAAGCGGAACAGCCCGTACCCTCAATCCGCTATCCTCCGTTCGGAGGAGCTATTGTTTTAATTATAATAATATATAACTATAGCCTCCTATACATACCTAGACACGCCCTATAAATTAAAGATTAGAGGAATATATTAATAGTATTTTTAGTATATATATAATAGCCTATCTAAGATACTAACCTATTATAAACTAGCTAACTATTTTAAAGGGGGAATTAGGTCTATAAACCGTACTTTAAGAAGTAGAGATAGGAGGTATTTAGATATAGAGATAAGAGACCTATAGCTTATATTTAATAAGGATAAAAAGGACTAGTTTAAAGAGCTAATTAAGGATAATAGCTATAAAGGATATAATATTAAATTAGATAGTTTAAGATACGAAATAGATATACCTAATATAGTATTAGATAGGACTATTATAAGGGCTCTAAAGGATAGGTAGATTAGCTTCTATATAGCTATAACTAAAGAAGAGATATTTAAAGTCCTAGTATTCTATAAAGTTAAATTATCTAAGAATAAGATAAAGGATAAAGAAGAAGAATAAGTTAAACTAAAGAAGACTCGCTTCTTAGATAAGATTTACTATAGTTATAGCTATAGAAAGAATTAATACTATATTCTATAGAAAAGAAGGAGATTCTATAAATATAAAAAGGATATAAAAAGAGTAAAGGAGCTATATAAGAAGATCTATAAGAAGGATAAAGATAATAATAATCTAGATAGAAATAATAATAAAGGGAAGATTATCTATAGTTAGTATTTAGTAAGATATAATTTTAAGAGTCCCTTCTTCTTCTATAAAATCTCTTCTAATAAGAATAGTAAGATAATAACTATAGTCTATATTAAAGAGATACTAGGTAATATTATCTTAAGTTAGATTTAAGAAGGGGCAGACTTTATCTTTTAAGAAGATAGGGATTCTATATATATATTATAAGCCTCTAAGATATATAAAGAAAAGATTAGTCTATAGTATTACTTTATATCTAGAGCTTTACCTAACTTAACTATATAAGAGACTATTATCTTGATATTTAAGGTAGAGCTTAGGAAACAGCTTAGAAGGATAAAGGAAGAGTATAAAGATATAGCCCTCTATACTTAGACTTAAATTAGCTAGAAGAAGATTAATAATATTATTATAAATATACTAGTTAGATATAAGAAGTATATAGAATTAGAAGGCCAAATAACAAGCTTCTAAATGTATTGTGTTGTATACAAATAGTAGAATCTATAGTTGCGGGCTGTTCCGCTTTCTTTGTTACCCAGGAGGATACTTAGAAGCATCCTCGAGGCGGCGAAGGTGTCGTTCGAGATGCGCCGAGACTTTGCCGATGCCGGAGCTCAACAACAACAAGATTCACAGGAATCATCAGAAAAGAAAACATCTGCGCCAAATGCAAGCAGTACTCGATCTCACCGAGACACTCTTAGCTAAGGCAACAGGGAGAATGGACTTCCTAGTGAAAGCCTGTCTGACAATACAGCATCCATGCGTGAAGCTCGAGCACGCAAGAGCTTAGCTACCTGGCTACCTGGGCATAGGGTGCTATGAAGTCAGCGCTTCTTGCGCCGCTGAAGGCATTGCGATAATCTCATTGAAATACTGACTATCAAGCCTTGCTGTCGCAGTCTCAGTAGACCTCAATTCGGCCCACAATGTCTCCAGCAGACAGCAGGCTCTTCAAGCCCGTCCGCGTCGGCAACATCGAGCTCTCCCACCGAATCGTGATGGGCCCTTTATGCAGCAATCTGGCGAACGACGATCACGTTCTCGAGCCGGACGCTGCTGCTGAGTATTACGGCAGTCGGGCGCGCGAGCCAGGAACCATGATCATTGGCGAAGCAACATTCATCTCTGCGCGAGCCGGTGGCATCACGGAGGCAAGAGCTGGTATCTGGAGTGAGAAGCAGATTGATGGTTGGAGAAGAGCTGTAGAAAGTGTTCACAAAGCAGGCAGCTTTATTTTCCTACAATTGTGGGCTGTAGGACGCTCTGCTGATCCTGCAGTGAAACAACGTGATGGAACTGGCGATGTGGTCAGCAGTTCTGCTGTACCAGAAACAAAAGGAGGCCATATTCCTCGGGCAATGCGTGAAGAAGAAATTCACGTTTACATGAACGACTACGCTACAGCTGCGAGGAACGCCGTTGAAGCTGCCGGTTTTGACGGCGTAGAGCTTCATGGCGGGAATGGCTCTCTCATTGACCAATTCACGCAAAATGTCGTCAATAGGCGCACAGATTCCTGGGGCGGGAGTGTTAAAAATTGTTCTCGGTTCGCTCTCGAGATCACAAAGGCCGTATGCGAAGCCATAGGCCCTTCGCGCGTGGGGTTCAGGATCTCGCCTTGGAGCACGTATGGCGGAATGGGCATGAATAAGGAGGACACTATTTCGCAATTCAAGGACTTGCTGGCTGGGTTGAAGGACTTAGGAATCGCATACGTCCACTTTGTTGAGAGTAGGATCGCAGGAAGAGTGGATGTAGACGCTGGTGAATCGTTACAGCCCTTCATTGATTTGTGGGCAGACCATTCGCCTACTCTGCTTGCAGGTGGCTTTAGTCCTGAGTCTGCAGCCGATGCTCTTGATCGGGAACATTCCGACAGCGACGTCCTTATTGTGTTCGTACGTTAGGCTTGCTGCATGTCACTTTGAAGATTTACTAATTCCTTCCAGGGCCGGGCTTTCGTCACGAATCCGGATCTTGTCTACAGGGTCAGAAACAACCAGAAGCTCAACAACTAAAGGACCGCGAATTCCTGCTTCATTCTTGCTCTATCAAGACGGATAGTGGTAACGACGGCAAGTTCGCAGGCCACACTAGGGACAAGCAACTTCAACAGGACGACACCAACCCAGACGCCGACAAATGCGAGATTTCCCCCTTGGAGAGGTTGCGACCGTCTAGGACAGATGCACAGGGACAGTGGACGTCGGAATCGATTTCCGATGAACGACACAGTGCACGGAGCCATTCGTAAGCACTCTCTATATCCTTGTCTTGGCTTGGCTAACGCTTGCGTAGCAACATAACCACATGCTACCACCGAATGGCTAGTGAAGCAGCGTATTAGATCGGTGAGCCAAGGGTTGACCATTGTGCAATAGACTATTCGCCGGCTGCGTCGTAAGCGCCAAGTCCGGTGTGCTGAACGCGCGGGACGCGATACAGAAATTCAGCTATGAAGGGAACCAACTCGGCATCCCGAGATATAGCAAGTGGTCCCGATCTAGCTTTCCAGCCAATGCCTCTCCACACGAGCAATTCTGCCGCACTTTGCACGACAGCGAATGCTATCACCGATTTATCCGATGTCTCAAGAGTGCAGTAGCATCCCCTCAAAGACCTTCTCGGTGATGTGGGTCAAACTGCTTCACAAAAATCTCGGCAATCTGGTTGGTTGGATGGGCTTTGCAAAAGATGGCACAGATGTGTTCCGCATGAGAAATCCACCTGAATCCCACTTCACCCGACGAACGCTCCGAGTCAACGAGTTATTGCAGGTGATGAAGATGTCTGCGTGAGTATTGCGCTAGCAACGAGATCAAGACGCTCGAGCCTTGCCGGTGGTCGAGGCATAAGAGGCCTATCATCACGCCGATGTGAAGTGAAAGAGCGTCTCGCAAACACTTCCTCACCTTCGAATTCTCACTCTCAAACCATGAAGATTTCTCACGTGCTCTCGCTGGCACTGACTAGCACCGTCCTTGCTCACCCAGGCCACAAAGAACCAGAACATGAGCTAATCGCCAAACGACACTTCAACAAGCACGTTCAACGTGGACTCAGCGGCTGTGCTGAGCACATCGAGAAGCGTGGACTCAATGATCGAGCGAGAGCTCGCCGAGCAGCTACAGTTGAGCATTACCGAAAGTCCATCGCAAGGCGCGACACAGATACAATCGCCAACACCACGCATCCGTCAAGCAAGCCATACACACCAAACACCCCCGAGGACGTCATCTTTGAGCAGTCAAACACTTGTGTTCTCAGTCCAGAAGGAGAGGTTGGACCTTACTGGGTCAAGGGGGAGCTTGTGCGGAAGAACGTTCGAGAGGGCCAGCCAGGTGTTCCAATCGTGATCGAAGGACAGTTCCTTGACGTTGAGACATGTGAGCCTTTGACTGATGTGTACTGGGATATTTGGTAAGTCGGAGTGATGAAGCACTTGGTATCATCGCTGACATGCAACAGGAACTGCAACGCCACTGGCGTCTATGGTGGTGTCGTTGAGACCGGTAACGGCAACACGGCCGACTTAGCCAACATCAACGCAACCTTCCTCCGTGGTATTCAGCCGACCGATGACGAAGGTGTCGCCGTCTTCGAAAGCGTCTTCCCGGGACACTACGCCGACCGCACGACTCACCACCACATGATCGTCTACCTTAACTCGACTGTCAACGCCAATGGCACCCTGACCGCCGGCAGCTATGCTCACGTCAGCCAAGTCTTCTGGGACCAGGATCTCATCGCTAAAGTCGAAGCTACCTACCCCTACAACACGAACAATATCTCAATCACTGAAAACGTCGTCGACCACGTCTTCATTGCTGAGACCGAGGACACCACATCTGACCCAGTCTTCAATTACGTCTATCTTGGCGATGATCTGTCAGACGGACTCTTTGGCTGGATTACTATTGTTGTCAACACTTCTGCCACATACGATCCAAGCTACGCGTTTGCGTACACTGAAGATGGTGGCGTAGAGGAGTCTGGTGGCTCGAGCGGTTCTGTCAGTGGACTTTCTCCAGGAGGTGGAAATGGAACTTCGAATGGAACCGAGATTTCTGCCTAAGATCTTCATCCAGTCAATTCTCGGATGGGAATTGCTTGACTTCAGATTTGAACCCGATTATTAGAGGCTACTGGTCACATGTCGTTGATATTTCCATACTTTCAGCGTTAGTCGAATTCAAGGCTTAGCATCCTACCAACTGCTCCTCTACTCAACTTCACTCCTCTTGAAAAGCTGTGTTACCGGACACCTCCTCTGCGTCTCCCGGCCCAAGTTTTCAAACGTAGTATTATTAGCATCGCTCTTAATTTCAGCCGTCGAAGTAATAGCGGACCGATTCGCATTTCCCTGCACTCCCTTGACGAGGACCGGGGTATCTAAATCTCCTTTTACCGAGACATCCTATTTACCAATATTAATGCCTATATCCTTGGCTATGATCGATCTAGTAGCTTAGGTGCAGGATGATAGTACTATCAGGTTGAAGTAGAGAGGCGAAGGTGAAGCGTCTTTTTACCGGAAGCTAGGCAGGCGTCTGCATTAATTATCTAAAAAGAACCTCCGATTGGGACTTTTTGTGCGACTCCTGAGTCCGCCTCCGCTTGGTGGTAACTCGTTTCTACAATATTCACGCTGTCGATGACGCTGTCACACTCTTGGTCAAGGTGGCTGTGACGCTCGAGAAGACGCTTGGTTCGATTACACGGGTGGTCGAAGCAGGTGTCTCAAGGCACGTACAAACATTGCCAATGGAACCTGATGGATGGGCGCGGAGACGGCTCAGCTTCCATGAGCGAGGATCGGCATGGGCATAGGCATAGGCAGCAGGAGTAGGACGAGCTGCATCACGCTTCTCTTTCCCCGTCACTGTTGTTGTAATTGTGCTGAAGGCGGTCTCGGTCTTGAACGAAGTTGCGATATCTGTTTCGGTTGATGTGGTAGTAGACGTAGAAGTTGCTATAGATGTGGCTGTGAACGGAGTGCCGGTGTACGCTTCAGATCGTCAGCCTCGTTCTGCTACTTCCGATATCGATGAGCTTACGTCAATGTCGTCGTGGTCAAGGTCGTTGTGACTGTGCTTGTAGCAACTATAGTAGTAACCGTGGTCTTTGGCGCAGTGAAAGTGCAGGCCTTGCGTAGAAACAGGGTACTTCGAGAAACAGAAGGCCTAAGCTAAAGCAAACCCCTTTAGAACAAACGCAGCCTAGGCATACGCTCCTCCTTTGTAGGGACAAGCTAGGTACGTAGTAGCAGATATAAATAGAGAAGCAAAGGTACTAAGGATTACTAGTATTAGTAGAGACAATATCGTAGGCCGAAATACGTCTTAGATACGAACGAGTAACTACCGTATAAAATACGCTTAGATCCTTCCGTAGAGAAATAGTAGCGACCTATATATCTTATATATTTGCCGCTCCTAGCTACGCGTAAAGAAGGCGCTTTACGCCGTATCGCGTAGATAGATCTATAATAAGTAGAGTATTAGATCGAGGTAATCCCGTAGCTATCTAAGTAGTAGCCCTAGCCTAGATATTATAGAGGTAGGTAAATACTTAATCTATAATAAAGTCGATAGCTAAAGAGTTTAAATTCTATTAAAGAGATAGAGATTTAAGAAGAATTAGATTTTTATTTAAAATAGATATAGTAAAGGATCTTCTAGAGCCTTATTAGATTAATTTATAATATTATTCTCTTTCTTAAACTACTAGATATTATAGTATATCTTATCTATTCTCTAAGTTATGTCTCTATCTTAAATTAAAGAATAAATATAGATCTATAGTTTATAAGATCTTAGTAGTAGTAGATAAATAAGGAAAAGTATATTTAGAGACTTAGATAAGGCCTTATTTAAAGGCTTAATATAGATACGTATAGAAGTTATAGATAGTATCGGAAGTCGTAGTAGTAGTAGTAGTAAGTAGTATAGAGTAGATAGTAGTTATTATTTATCTTACTAGCTAAAGTGCGATTCTACTCGCCTATATATATTAGCTAGAGGGATTCTAGTAGGTTCTAAGTATACGTAATAGCTTACGCGTACTACTATATATCCCTTATTTTTATTTCGTAATTAGATTCTATAGAGATCGAGGTTCTAGAAGCTATTAAATATAATAGAAGGTTCTAGCTATACTAAGCCGAGACCCTTATTATACTAGTCTTAAATAGGAAATAGTAGCTAATCGTATTCGCCTCGTCGAGAGTATTCTCTAAATACTAATAT
>JAASFE010006217.1:40363-65833 GCA_013365205.1 Pseudocercospora cruenta
TTTTTCCGAATTAGGACTTTTAGCTAGTTCCTAAGTAAATTGCGACGAGACCCGACGACCTCGCATCGCCTCGTATATTTTAGGCGAGTATTCGAGTCGTATCTAGGACCGTTGCGACGTAGTTTAGGTAGATTCTACGTAACCTTACCGGCTATAAGTACCGGCTACGTAATAAAACTAGGACTTCTACCGGTTCCTTAGTATTCAAACCGTGCGACTAGTTTAGTTTAGCCTTGGTAAACTAACCCAAACTAGTCTAGACTACTACGGGGTCTACTCGATACGCCCTATTATCGCCTCTTACGTATACTAGTAAATACGACCTATCTAGCGCTCTAATAGTATCTTTAAACTATAGAAAGTATTTCGTACTATCTTTAGGGATCGACTATTAAATATAGTTACTATCTAACGCCTTAGTAGGCCGTACGTACGTCGAATATAGCGATACGACGGTATAGATTACCTCGTAGATTATCGCTAAGATAGTACTCTTTAGGTAACTATAACTCTTATATAGAGTATTATAAGTATAGCTAGTCGCCGCCTATTCGAGGAATATAACTAACTTCTATCTATAACTAATTAATAGTCTAGATCTAAGTACTTCCTTATCTATCTCTTCTAGTAATCTATCTAATTACGAAGGCTATAACTAAGTATTATTAAATATACGAATAGGTATCTACCGCTATATAGTAACCTACTTCTCGCTAACTAATCCGTCTAGATATACCGTACGAATACTTAGCGATATTCGATTTAATAATCGCTATAGATAGGCCGCTATTATAATAACTATTATACGCCTACGAACGGCCTATTTCCGCGCGATAATAATAGCTATCTAGCGTGTAAGTAACGACTTTATAAGAGCGTAGAATTAGGGTTAAATCTAGTATATTTAATCTAAAGATAAGAGGTAAAGATAGCTAGAATGCCTTACTAAACTATAACGGGATATTAGATCCGAGAATCCTAGAAATAGCTAGAAATACGTAGTTTCTAGGGGTAATCTAGGGACCAACCGAACTAGGAGCCCGAGATTATATATATCGTCGTTCTAGGTCAATCTAGCGGCATTTCTAGAGGGTCAATCTCGAGCGACCGAACGCGGCCTTAGATAGCAAAGTTGCATAATAATTAGAACTAGCTTTTCAACGAAGAAGATAAGGAGGAGCAGAAAAGGGAAGAAGGATCTACCTCGGCCAAAGCACCGAAAACTCAACTCATCTTCATTCTCCCAGCTTTCAATCAAGCGCTTCATCAACCGTGTAGTCGTGATTATCGAGTGGGTTTTGATTGAATCAACACCAATTGACTACGCTCGCTGCGACCTCGGAGTTGCTCCCGTGCCTCTCCGTTGTGGCTTGCCCTTGCCTTGCCTTGGTAAGCAACTCCAAAAACTTCAGAGAACACTTTCCCTCGCGCCTCTTTTGATGGAGTCCCGTCCACAGACCACGGAAGTCAATTGTACGTGTAGATCCGTGCCAAGGCAAATAGTTGTATGGCGTCTAGAACGCCTTCATGAACCCGTTATTTCGCCAAGTAAACTGCGAACAGATCCCTCAGGACTTCATCTCCTCCTAAACTCCAGAGGTTAGCCATTAGCTCTCTCGAAGATGGCTCGCTCTTCCAAGACGAACATACTTGAACTTCCAGTAGAGCTCATAGCTTTGATCTTCACCTACCTTGACGATGAAGAAGTCTTCGCTGGCCGACTTTCGAACAAAGCTTTGGAAGAGGCATCTTTTTCTCACTTCGGAAAGCGATTCTTCCGCAAGAAAGGCTTCATGGTCACTAGCCTCGCTCTTGAATGCCTCCGGTCAATAGCAGACCATCAGAAGCTGAGAACTTACGTGCAGCATATCTGGTTCAATCCGGACTGCTTCACTTTTGCCCGACCAGAATGTGCTCCGGACGATGAGGATTCAGACATGGATGACGCGGACGAATTGATTACACCAGCCGAGAGAGATACAGAAGCTGCAAATGGAGAATTTGACAAGCTTTCAAAGCAGTACGAAGCATATCGACAGCTCATGAGAGACCATGCGCAGCTATTATACACAAACAAATTGGAAACCAGTCTTACTGCCATCATGGGCAAATTGCCCAACATTACCACAGTAGGTATGCGGAGAAGCGAAGACTACAGTCCTTACGGCTGGTCGGTACTTCGAGATGCGGTTGGAGAGGATCCACGGGTGTTGGGGCCTATACCGTCAGGGCCTGTCTACAGCTTGTCTGGGCCCACGAATCTCTTCATCGCCATCATCAAGGCAACTACCAACGCGAAAGTACACCTAGAACGGCTCTACACTGATGCTATCGAGATCGACAATATTCGAGATGACCTGCCGCATGGACTGTCTCAAACAACACTTGATGCGGCATGCGAGTCGATCTTGTACGTGGAGTTGAATGCCGTGAAAGGTTGGTTGAACACTAGACGAGAACTGGTCTCGCAACCTTACAACACACTCCGTCGCCCAGAAGACTTTGGATCTGGTCTAACGAGACTACTGAAGGCGACCCGCAATTTGAAAGAGCTCGGCCTACAGATTTTCCCGGACAGGAAACAATCACATTTACTGGCCCCTACTGCAAGGAACCCAGACAGTTGGCGCCTGAGCTATCCTTACGTGGCGCTACAAAGGCTCTCGTCCGCTGTCCCTCTCTCATATCTAACACGCGTAAAGCTGGAGAAAGTGACTACCACATCGGCCACGCTCAAGGCGTTTCTCAAGCCATGCGCGAAAAATCTTGAAAGCCTCAAGATCAGAGACGTCCGACTTTTATCGTCCGCACAAACATCTCCGACCAACCCTGCAGTCTTCGCGACATACAGTGAAGGCGAAGAGCGACCGTGGCAGACTCTCTTCTCTTTCCTGCTTAGCTCATGTCCGAGCCTGTCGTACCTACTGTTTCATCATTTGATGCACGACCGCGGAACCATATCATTCACGGAAGATGCACCGCCTCCCATGCCTGCAGAAGAACTGGATTTCCTCATCAACCACGTACCTCCTTCCCACGGAGGATCTGGCTCATTCACCAAGTATCAGCATATTACTCTACAGGCTGAAGATAGAGTTCAAGTTGAGAGGGAGCTGCGAAGAGTCGAGGATCAGCATTGGTATCATCAGCCTTTATTCTCATACGCCATGGACGAAGGGCTGTGGCATACTGACACCAGTGATGAAGAGTGGTGACCAAGCAATGGAAAGAACGAATTATGACGCTGAAAGAGATATGGACTGATTGCATCCTAGAAGCATCGAATATGAGTGGATGATCATGAGTGCTCGAAGGGAACAATAAAAATGATTGCTTGATTCAGGCATTTATTGTCTTCTTTCACTGAGCACTATAGAAGATATAACTTCCAGTGCTTGTCAGCTCAGCTAAGTGCTAATTCCCGTGGAAATGAGAGAGAAACCGACATGAAAATCCTTGCTGTGGGAGAAAGAGACGGAAATGAAATCGATGTGAGGTTCGGCCACTCACCTGCTTAGTCTCATGGCCAGGCTTCAACCATGCCGATGATGCATTCGCCGCGATGCTCATGGCCTCCTTCACTATCTTGAAGCAATTCTGTGAGGTTGGGTCGGTCGCCTACCCTCACTCATTGCTGGACTCTGGTCTTGCCGATACGCCTTTCAGCACAATGCGCATGGCGTCTTTCATTATGAGGAAGCACTTCTGTGAACTCGGGTGCCACCACCTGCATAGTCTCCGAAGGACATTTGGATTGTTCTGGTGGTGCTTTCGCTATGATTCGCAAAGCCGCCTCCACCAAACGGGAGCAGACCCGTGAGATTGAGCCGACCACCTATATGCTCTCACGATGATACTCCAATCGTTCTGGTCGTGCTTCCGCAATGACACCCTCTGCCTCTTTTACTATAGGGAAGCAAGCCACGTGAGACGGGACAGATCACCTGCCTGCTCTCACAGTGAGCTCTGAATGGCTGTGATAACGCAGTTGCCACAGCGTCCCTGGTCTCTCCACAAGGTCCGGAAGCAGCCCTATGCTTTCTTCTGGCGGTCATTTCAAGCATGTGAAATTCGTCTATCTCCGGCGGTTCCTGAGCAGCACATGCTCTCACATGCAAGTTGGACCCATTTTCAACGGCGGTCACGAAAACGCCATTCTCACATGCTGGCGATGGACACAAAAAGAAGCTGATTCTCATTGTTCAACCTTTTCTTCTTCATCAACATACAACATCCAACATCGACCGCCACCGACCACCACCACCCTATATCATCATCCAACATAGTCCTGAGCAACACTAGCTACAACAACAGCAGTACAAAGCGCCATAAATACGACTCGCCGACACCAATATACCCACAGCGACCCTTCTAACGAGCCATTTCGACATCAACAGACCGCGCTTGACAGCTTCGAGGCAGTATCAACACGAGACACCCGACTCTTTGAAATCTGTCCCGAGTAGATCTAGCGGACTCTGAGACCCGATACATTTGCTATCGACTTTTATCAACTTTCAATAATCGCCTCTTATCAACCCACCTATATACCACACAACAGGACCTCGATTCACTTGCTGCCAAGAGACAACAAGATGAGTTTCAACATGGATCTGCCCTCCTCCGTCTTCGGTGCTTGGGACAACGACGACGACTGGGTGCAGAGAAGCATCGATATGGGTAGAATGATGGGGAGCTCAGAGACTACTCTATTCGAAAACTTCTCCGTCGATCAAGCTGTTCCCTCTGAGGAGAGCGGAGAGCATTTCATGGATGGGACGAGCTTGGAGGACGAAGGAGATCAGATGGAGGACGAGCCCTTCATCTATCCACCGGTACCCTCTACGGAGGGTGGAGAGGGATTCGTGAATGGAGCGAATCTGGAGGTAGCAGAAGATCAGCTGGGGGACCAATTTAATGAGATGGAGAACGACAGCCTGCAGAATCCAGAGGGACTGCTGAACTTCGTCTCTGAAAATGTGGAGAATCGCTACGAGGGCAACATGGTCGAGACCGAGCAGACGGTCGACAGCGAGGAAGTCCCAGCGAAGGAGGAACCCGAGGCAGAGGAGTATCTCCAAGCAGAGGAGAACGATCACCCAGAGGAGAACAAATCTCCAGCCGAAGAGGAATCTGCGAAGAATTTTGACGATTTGCCAGCAGTTGTTCAGAAGAAGATCCTCCGTTTCGCACTCCTGGAGGACAAGCAGGTCTTGGTGCACTCGACAACTACCAACGGCCGGGCCAAGTCCTCTTTCTACTCGATCGAGCACGGAGTGAAAGACCACGGATCTCTGAACGCGTACCCGAAGATTCCTGGTTTCCTGGTCGCTCTCTTCACGACCAAGAAATCTGTTCGCGATGTAGCGATTCCTATCTTCTATGGAGAGAACAAGTAGATTTTCTGGGTCGGAGATGCTCCTCAGAATCATCTGCCTACCTTCTTCAGCTCCTTTCAAAACATCCAGACACAGCAAATTTGGCCTCGGAGTACTCTTCGACACTTTCGAGAGATCAAGTTGGTCGAGTTAAGAACCCATACTAACTTGATCGAGATCACAGATCCGTTCAAGAGAGCAGCGGAGGAGGCTGAGAGTCTGGGACTCCCGTTCGGCTTGCGAAAGTTGTACATTCGAAAGCTCCAGTGGACGAACGCCGACCTCGCGGCACAGCTTGAGCCAATGCTCACCGAGATCTTCAAGGCGAAGCGCAAGCTTACTCCAGGTATCTCGGTGCAGCACAGCGGCGTCCTCGACATCGTCGAGCTCATCTCTTGGGACTTGGGCGCTGATGCGGAGCAAAAGCGTAAGGCTAGGAAGCGGACTCGCAATGTCATGGACATTGTGCAAACTCTGCTTGCCAATGCTGGATACTTTTGAGATGGTCATTGGCCGGAGTACTTGGGAGATTGGGAGATAGACGAGGAATATGCATTGGAGAAGGTTGGCATGATTGAAATGGCTGCTTGCGGGAGGACTTAGGAAGAACTACTGCTTTCGAATTTGGCCTCAATCTCGACCTTCAGACTGTAGTTGGATTGACATTTCGAAGCGCATTCTACTATGCTGTAACATTTAGCGCTGGCGTTGGGGCATTTCTGGGAATTTCTTTGGGTTGGAAAATGAATGTATCATCAAATACCTGGGGAGACGTTTCGAGCTCTACATCGTTACGGGCTATACACCTCCTTATTATTGTGCTCATGTTTCATGTGTCTTTTCGCAAATGCTGCTAAACCTCATGCTCAGTATCTGACTTATATAAAATGCGCTCTTCCCAGATGGTGTCCTATGACCTGATAGGCCCAAAGGGCCACAGGTTAGTCTCAAAGCCGAAGATTTCTCCGCGTAGTTCACGCGGTGCTATTGTGGGGATAACATGTTTGAGACTGTCATCGCTCGTCTTTGGGATCGAGGTGCAGCTTTGAGTCTTGCTCACATACAAAGCAGACGCTCGCTTTCCAGTATGCTTCCTATGCTTCTTATGCAAGCAGCAAGTCATTATGAAAACAGGATAGCACACATAGCTTGCTATGATGCATATGTTAAGCAAACCTGTATCATTTGTCTGCGCTTATCAGTCTCTTGATTGAAGTCCAGACGATATGGAGTTATCAACTCCCCTACTTTCACTAGGTCGATATTGCGAAATGGGCTGTTTAAGCTCGAAAAGGAGTGATAGGTCCGATCGAGAAGAGATAAATGACGGTCCACATTATCCGGACTTGTCGTCTCCGAATCTTGTATCTGATCCAGGCAAAAGTATTACAGGTGTACCATACCCAGACTTGTCTGCGCCTAAGGTGATGGGGCCCAGGCACCAACCAGAGGCTCCTAAAGCGCTGTCATCGAAGCGAATACGAGAAGAACCACCAGCAGTCCCAAGACCAGCAACGAGACCCCATGGTGCTCGAGACAGCCAGCAGAGACGGCCAAGGGACCAGGAATCTAAGACTCCAGTAGAGCGGGACGATATCGAGCTCCAAAGACACGCGAAGCCTGATGACTTGGTGACTACAGTGCGCTCGAAAGCGGCGCAGGACCAGAATCAGGATCTGCCTGAACAATCGTTATCTCGAAAGCCGTATCAAGCGTACGTCGAGGACGCAGATGAGGAGGAAGAAGAAGGAGAGGAGGAGTTGTGACTGGGAGCAGTCTCGGGCTACTACATCAAGCAATGTATGCCGATGGTCGAAGCAGCATGCTCAGATCAAGATAGCTCTTCTTGTCTCGGAGTACTGATAAGCAGAAATGCTTGTTGTATGGAGACAATCGGATGTGAAAAGAGAAAGCCGGTCGGTGGAAAGCCACATCGCGAAACCTTCCCCCACGGCCAATGCCCAGGCATCGATGATGTAGAGGTATTGGATTCTTGCGACATGGTTGGCTCGCTTAAAGAGACTAGTGAGGTTTGAAGTGAAGTTTTCAAACGGTTCAGGCACCCGCGTTTTATGCCTGCAGAGCCGTTTCTAGTATGTTCTATCTGTTACGTCAGTTAATCCCCTGCGGCATGTGCCGATGCACGGACGTTGCACGGACCCCGCCACTTCAAAAAACACCACTGTACGTCACAGGCTCTCCCCTCGGCTATACCATGGCAACAGCTGTGCTGTACCTGCACCACCCTCAGTTATTAATTTGATAGACATGTCGTTCCTCTACCCCGTACAAGCTACGCAGAGCATTCCTCCAATCCTCCAGATCCTGCCAATATGACTTCCAATAACGTTCGCGCCTGGACCTTTACCAATGGCTACCCATCCACCCTCAAGCTCTCGAGCTTGCCAGTCCCCAGCGAAAGCGAGATTCAGTCGCAGAACAAGCTCCTCGTAAAAGTCCAAACATGCGCTCTCAATCCCGTCGACATCCAAAAGATGAACATGCCCACATACTCCTACCCATGGGGCGACAAGAGCGAGAAACCCTGTGTCATGGACTTCTGTGGAACGGTCCTCGCAGCAGGCTCAGGAACAGATTTCAACAAGGGAGATGAGATCATGGGGTGGACTTATGGAGGAGTACTCCAAGAAGTCACAGCTCTCGATGCAGCCATGACAGTAGCTGTGAAGAAACCTGCTTCATGGAGTTATGAGCAAGCTGCGGCGATCACATTAGTGTGGTTGACTGCGAAAACTAGTATCGATGCTGTAGCGCCCTGGGTTGAGAAGACGAGCAGTAAGAGAGTTGCGATTCTGGGAGGAAGTTCGAGTACGGGGATCTATACCATCATGCTTGCGAAACGTAAGGGTTGGAAAGTTGTTGCGACGAGCAGTGGGAGGAATAAGGAGTTTGTGATGAACGATCTCAAAGCCGATGCGCATGTGGATTATACGAAAGAGGATGTGAGGAAGGGAGTCTCGGCGTTCAAGCCTGATGCTGTGATTGATTGTGTGGGAGGGACGGAGTGTATTGGATTACCTTCCAGCAAGAGGTATATTTCCATTGTTGGAGATAAGACTGGTCGGACCTTGATGGGTGGTCCTTATACTTATTATGATTGGACGCACCCTTTCGTTGCAGCCGGACAGTGGTTGAGGTGGGCGAAGGGTGAGATCGGGCTAGGAGAGAGTTATGATGTGGTGCATTTGCTGCCCAGGAAAGACTGGCTTGAGGAAGCGGCTAAAACGCTGCGACCTGAAGATATATATGTGGATAGCGTGTACAAGTTTGAGGACGCGAAAGATGCTTTTGAGAGATTGAATAGTGGGAGAGCAAGAGGCAAGGTGGTGATACAGGTCGCAGGTGCAGCAGGGGAGAGAAGCAGGTTGTAGAACGCGGAAGCATCTCCAATGAGCATTTGCCCGGTATAGCAAGCATCTCGCAAAGAGCCTGAGACTACTCAGAGCACCTGTTGATGGCTTCTCTTTAGAATTGCGTATCGAAGTACTACGTTGAAATTCTTTGGAGACCTCAGTCGCGGCATAAATGCATGCGTGCTGTGAGGAGGCGCTGCAGACAACGCACCGTTTGAGATGGGATCATATCGTTCGCAGTCGTGAGGGATAGTGCCGATATTCTTGAGCATCGGTTCTGAACAAGTGCCGACTTGGATCTCCTCGAAGGCAGCCCTACATCGTGTGTCCATAGCTCCGTAGCGGTGTGTGTAAAGAGGTTGCTACACTAGGATGCCCAAAAGACTTTCATCAGGCACCGAGCTGCTCTATCAATAGTCAAAAATGTTGAATGAGAAGTCCCCGGTGAACTTCTAACACAATAGGGACGTCGTCCTGACATCCTGTCACCGCTCTGTGTGTGACTGATGTTGACCGGCTCATCCGTAACGCTGTCACAAGTCGGTGAGCACAGCCTCGCACAGCCTGCTTGGTGCCCAGCTCAACGACGTTTGATGAAGTGTCGTCAGACCTCTCCTGACGTTCCGACACGTCTTTGCAAGCCCTGGTATCGCTGCACAGTCAAAGCTTGACAAGCATGCCCAGGGGTTCGGTGCACCAGGATCGCACGTTAGCGGTCAGGGTCCCTTTCATGTGCAAGGTTTGCGAGGGTGCTTGCACGCCGAGTTTCTGGAATCGTTCCTTTGCATACTGTAGAAATCTGAAGCACGTCATCTCAACTGTCGTGGCATCAACGACCGTGGGAGTCGCTGTGCGAGTATCATATGTGTGTTGTTTGGAGCAGGGCTGAAACGGAATCCGATGTGAGAATAGCAAAGGAGACCGGGACGTCGGATAAGGAGATGAGATCCCTTTCTTTTGCACGTGCCATCTACTTTGATGATGCAGCCAAGCGAGCCGTCTGGATTGTGAGCTGTCTAGCCCTTTAGCGGAATCCTGACAGTCGGGTCGAGGTGTCTTCACTTTGTGTGCACTGCTTTTGTCTTCTTCACAAGCTTCGTCACTCGACCTCCAAGACGTGCCTTCGCAAACACCAACACCTCAAGCCGCAGCCGCAGCCGCAGCGGAAACACGCCTTCAGCCGCTGTGCTGTGCTGCCGCCGCACGCCTCGAAGCAAGACCGACCCAAATTTGGAGGCGAGACACACTTCCAATCCCCACCAGAGCGCTCGCAATGGTCAGCGCTCAATAACAATGTGCTTCTTTCGATTCCTTGACGGACGCGATCGCACTCTATACGCCTCTGGCAGGTGTATTACTTGATATTGATACAGCGGGTCGACCTCATAATTTGCGGACATCTTCACTTGCAGTATTCGCACGAGCGAGTCGCATTCGCCGCCTTTAGCTGGTGCATTCGCGTCAACCCAACTCGACTCGATCTCGCTTTCCCTCCGACAACTTGCAACACAATCGCTGTGCAGCCATGGCGGGCACATTCGATTTCCTAGAGCCGCTGAAGGAAGTCTTGCTGTTCTTCAAGAACTCCCTTCCTGAAAGAAGTTCATTCCCAACCAGCTGGAGGCGACCGAGGTTCCACTTCAACTTCATCACATGGCACTATCTATACATGGTCGGAATGACCATTGTCGGGTCGATCATGCTCTACCCGGCCGGCCTCATGGACTATATCGATGCACTCTTTTTCGCTGCTGGAATGGCGACCCAATCTGGACTCAACACGATCGATATCAACACGCTCTACCTTTACCAACAAGTGGTCATGATGTTGGTCGCATGCATATGCACTCCAATCTTCATCAACACAGTCGTGGTCTTCATTCGCCTGTACTGGTTTGAAAAACGTTTCGAACATATCGTCAAAGAGGTTAGGGCGCAAAAGAGAACGAAGACACGGTCGATTAGCAGTCGTTCAAAGAGCCAGATGAGAGATGATAAGGATGAAGATGGCGACCCAAGCAAATTGGAACAAGGTGTGCGAGGCATGTCAATTACAGTGGATACTTCCACGGCAAGATTCATGGACCCCAGCGGCAGAGGCGAGGACACTGAAAAGCAACGTCAGAAGTTCAAGGAAAAGATCGGACCTGCCATTGGAGGCGAAAGCTCGAGCAATACTCCCGGTAGCAGCGTGGAGAGAACAGACGTGACCTCCAGCTCTGATGCCACGATTTCCGTACCAGTCAACCAAGAGGAAGATGAGGAAGAGGCACCCTCAACGCCATTCATGGGTCTGAACCCACGCCTCAATCGAGAAATAACGTTTGCAGATGAGGTACCAGCATCAGGTCGGCAATCGCCCGAACTTGCACGTGTACCGGGCCAGAGGGACGTTTCTAAGCACATTGAATTTCTGGAGCGGCAGCAGAATAACGCGAAGAAGGGTGGTGCAATCTATATTCCCGGACCTCGAGATTTTGATCGCGGTGAACGACCGGAAGAGATTGAGGAAGATCTCGCCATACAACGACTGAACACCAGGCCTTCTCTAGGTGGACGCCGATCTACTGACGATCCACGAGGAAGAAAAGGAAGTGAGACGGCAAAGGGAAGTCCTGATGAGGAACACCCTAGGCGAGGCATCACCATCAATCTTCCGGACCATCCTGCACATCGCGATCAGGCTGCTACAGTGGAGAAGGATGACGAGGACGACGCTGATGGCATTTCGCGACTCGGTAGGATTAGGAGTGCTCTGAGTCGACGAAGAAGCCATCGCAATCTGGGCGAACACGAGCACAGAAGTTTCGCCAAGACACTTACCAACCTCACGCAAAAGAAAGAAGATGAAGACCCGATGCCGTACCTCAGCTGGACTGCGACCACGGGCAGAAACAGTATGTTCGTTGGTCTGACCTCGGAACAGCGAGAAGAGCTCGGAGGCATTGAATACCGCGCGTTGAAACTTCTCGCCAAAATTTTGATTGCATACTTCGTTGGATTCCACCTTCTCGGAATGGTTATCCTCCTTCCCTGGATTGTGTCAACCCAGCCTTGGAAAGGCATCGTTCAGGCGGATGGTCAAAATCCCGTTTGGTGGGGCTTCTTTACGCCTGCCTCGATGTTCAACGATCTTGGCTTCACCATCACTCCGGATTCGATGATCTCATTCGACAACGCAGTTCTGCCGCTTCTGTTTGGATCATTCTTGATCATCATTGGTAACACGGGCTTCCCATGTATGCTCCGGTTCATCATCTGGTTCCTGTCTAAGGTCGTCCGATACGGCACTGGTACTTGGGAAGAGCTTCGCTTCCTGCTCGACCACCCGCGTCGCTGCTTCACGTTGCTGTTTCCAAGCAAAGCCACTTGGTGGCTTTTCTGGGTTTTGGTTTTGCTCAACGTTGTCGACCTGATCTTCTTCATCATCCTGGATCTCAATGCAGAAGTTGTCACTGATCTGAGCCCCGGCTTGCGAGTGCTCAACGGCTGGTTTCAAGCTACTTCGACACGAACGGCAGGCTTTTCTTCAGTCAATCTTGCTGCCCTGCACGCGGCTATTCAAGTCAGCTATATGATTATGATGTATATATCCGTCTTCCCGATCGCTATCTCCGTTAGGCGAACGAACGTATACGAGGAAAAGTCGCTGGGCATTTTCGGTGGCGAAGAAGACCCGGGCGATGATGCCGACCAGAGCTACGTCAGCCAACATTTACGGAGGCAGTTGTCGTTCGATCTTTGGTATATCTTCTTGGGGCTGTTCATCATTGCAATTGTGGAAGGCGACCGCATTGCTAACACCAATGAATACGCTTTCACCACCTTCAGTGTGTTGTTTGAGATTGTATCTGCTTATGGTAAGTCTCTTCACCTGACGTTCTGTGGCGCGCGCGGTAGGCACTGCGCTCACACATTGCACCACATAACGGGTTCGAAGAAGAATTCATGCGCTAATGCAGCTTCACAGGTACGGTGGGCCTCTCTCTAGGCTATCCAGGAATCAATGCATCGTTTTCGGCTGAGTTCCGTACCATTAGCAAGCTCATCATTATCGCAATGATGATACGTGGAAGACATCGTGGTCTGCCATATGCCCTCGACAGGGCCATCTTGCTTCCGAGCGAGAAACTCC
This sequence comes from Pseudocercospora cruenta, assembly GCA_013365205.1. Classification (NCBI taxonomy): domain Eukaryota; kingdom Fungi; phylum Ascomycota; class Dothideomycetes; order Mycosphaerellales; family Mycosphaerellaceae; genus Pseudocercospora; species Pseudocercospora cruenta. The sequence goes on from JAASFE010006217.1 coordinate 53,251, forward strand.
ACAAGAAAGAAGCAGAAGAGGGTGATGTGCTCAATCGACGCATGACCCGTCGAGGCAGTGTATTTGCCGAGGAGACCCGCAGAGATGGTCCGTGGGAGAACGATGAACTTGACAAATACGGGCTACCCGCGCAGCACACTGGATCCAGTCACGGACGATCGAAGACCGATATCGCCATGACTGCTGGCGCAGGCGGAGACGGCGAACCCGAGGGCCTTCAAAGGCGCTCAACTGCCGTCAGCACGAATAGTAGGGAGGGTGGAGTAGGCTTGCCGGTGTCTAGTGCAGCCCGGCATAAGCGTGGAAGGAGCTTGAGTCGCATCATAGTGGGAGGACTCGCTTCTGGACCTACATTCTCTAAGCATGATTGAGTGGCTACACTCTACTTCGCTTCGGGGAAGTTGCCAAAGTCTGGTCGCGCGAAGAGGTCATTATGAGGTCTCTGCTTTGTACATGGAATGGTCTTTTTAGCAAGCGAGGAGTCTGGCGTTGCGATCGGCTGATAGCTGACATGATCTAGACAAATGATGACACTTTCTCGAGACTCGCTCTTAATCTCTCTGAAGCGATCTCCATCGCTTTGCCTGCCTTAGCAACCTTGCGGCAGAAACTTCCAGACCCGCCTTCATGCTGATCTCGTCATAACACGAGGCGGAAGACGTTGTTCATCACATTCATCTCGAAGCCCGTATATCATGCCCAAGCAAGTTGCCCAGGAGTTGCTCGCTCTTAGAGTGCGTGTGGTGAGGCTGGTTTGTGGATCGAGTGTTGTGGTAGGTATTGTCGTGGATTCGGTCGAAAAGATCGTGTCTGGCTCTGGCGTGGGTGTTGTAAAGGCTGTATCTGGTTGGGCAGTCGGGCTTGCTGTCATTGCGCTGACATGGACGAAGATCGTCGTGAACAACAGAAGAGCGAAGACCGTGGCTTTTGAGGTTATCATTATGCCTTTCTAGCTCGTGTAAATAGGGCACACCTTGAGAATGGTGGTTGGAATATAGATTGCACGCAGCAGAGGCGCTTCAAGGAGTGCTTGAAAAATGGACATATTGACTCTGCTCGCTACCAAGCAGTGGATGACCTCTGCATGCTCTGATTCACGAAGTGCTATCATCACAATTCATCGTATTGTGTACACGAACGATCGATGGGCAAGGTCTTTTTCATATTTCTACTCCTGCCAGCCTTCTCAGGTTGGTGTAAGCTATGAATGCTTGGCTTCCGGCCATGAAAGTCCATAAAAGCAGTGTAGCACATCACAGTATGATCTTCTTGGCATGAACACATAGGTTCAATCAATTTCCAAGAATATGGAAAGCTGTCAAAGTTGTGATGTAGTAAGGACATATCCTCACCTGCCATTGGCCAAGAGCACCACGTGCGCCAAGCTCAGCCATGACAAGGTGGATCCACTAGATCGGTCTCCATCTAAACATTGCTTAATCTCACTTTCGAAGAAAACTCAGCATCACCATGGCTCCTAAGAAGAAAGAACTGCAAGCAGAGCCAGTCGCTCCTACGCCCGAGGTCCGACCATCGACCTGGGCAGACCCTGGAACGTGGACTGGATCATACAAGTTCTTGCCCGCGTATGTTGCTTTTGGAGCAGTCGCAATTGCTTTAGTCTATGTCAACTTCTTTCACGAGGCTAGCTTCGACATATCTTCATACAAAGACTGCATTGCTACTTTCGATCACGGCTTCAGAGTCAATGCTGTCTTGTCCCAGGCTCACGAACACTCTAAACACAGCTGGGAGATTGGTTATGCTCATGAAGCCACACAGCAGATCTTCAATCCCGAAAGATCTGTGTTTGGATCCGACCCATTTCCGGAGGGCAAAGTGCCAAAGCTTGGTTTGAGACTTGATGAAGCCTCTGTGTACGCCGAATCGAAGATCAAACTTCAAGAGAAATCTCTCTTCGACGAAGAAAATGGCGCAGTCTCGGACCCGGCCAGCCTTGGAGTTGCTGCTTTGATGTTTGCCCAGAGAGGATGGCTTGGAAAGCAATATCTCAAAGCAGCAGCGAGACAGAAGGATCTCCTTCTCGAGCGAGCTCCCAGGTACAGCAATGGAGCAATTTCGCATCGACATGAAAGACCTGAGCTTTGGTCTGATGCAGTTGCCATGTTTCCGCCCTTCTTGGCATACTATGGCGTCGCAGAGAATGACACACAGCTCATCAAGATTGCATACGAGCAGATAGTCAAGTACAAGGACATTTTGCAAATTCGAAGCGGGCCGAAGAAAGGCCTTTGGAAACACATTGTCAGTCCATCTACCAGTAATGATGAAGGGGCATGGAGCACTGGAAACGCCTGGGCTGCGTATGGAATGGCGAGAGTGCGGGCAACTATCAGTGCTTGGCCAAGAAGTAATGACACGATGCGGACCGAAATACAGCAACTGGACATTTTCATCCAGGACATCATCGATGGTACTATTGCCACCGATACTGATGCGTCTGGCCTGTTGAGGAACTACCTGGGAGAGGATGAATCTTTTGGCGAAACTTCTGGCACATCGCTTCTGGCTGCCACAGCATATCGCATGGCTCTTTTACGACCAGACATATTTGGTCACGAGCGTTATCTTACTTGGGCACATCGAAAGCGACAAGCAGTGTTCGAGAAGATTAGTGACGATGGCATTGTAAGGCAAGCAGCGCAGTCTTTGGATCACAAGGCGAACGTGCCAGGCGATATATCTCCCGAGGGCGAGAGCTTTGTCTTGCTGATGGCAGCTGCATGGCGGGACTGTGTCTGTAATGGTCTGTGCTTGTCTCAGTATGAAGCTGAAGTAGGCGAAGTGAGTATCTTCACGAAACGCACTGCAAGCACGCTGATACTAACAACTCGCCAGGTCCCTCAATCAACGCCCTTCACTCTGGAGAGCATTATAGGCTTTTCGATTGGCGGGATTTGGCAGCGCGTCAGCAAATACTTTGCAGCGCCTTGAGCACTTTCCAAGAAGCAGAAATCACAATGCTTCTAGACAAGCTTCACTGAGTCTCTGAGACACACATGAGTCTTCCATGTGAAGTGAATCCGCCATACAGCAAACAAGGCAGATTTTATTGACGCCAACCAGTAGTCCGTCAACCTCAAAACCCGGCCCATACAGCAACCTCCATCAAAATGACAGAGCACACTTACTCCACCCTCCGAGAATCTCACCAAGAACGCGAAGAATCAGACTTCTACTCAATTCGAACTGTGTCTCGCTACGCAAACAACATCGGTCGCAGCAGTCGTTCACCAACATGCGCACTAGCACTTCTACGTCGTGTCGCAGCCATGTGCTCAGGTCGATTGACTCTGGACCAACTACGAACGGAAATCGCAGCTGCGGAACTCACGGGGCTGGATACGGAAACACTGAAGCATATGGGCGAAGCAAGTGAAGTCGCCGCGAGGGCAGGATTAACGGTGGAGATGTTGATTGATACATTGAACTTGGCGAGAGCAAATGTCTTCGAGGGGAATGCTTTGGCTTTTGCGAATGGTGAAGGTGGAACAGGAAAATTTACACAAGCAAAAAGTCAGAAGTGAGAACAGAGTGAGAGAGGAACAGATAATTGTTGCCGAACGAAAGCGGCGAGGCTCAAGCGCTGCAGAGCGCGAGCAGAGAAGATGTCCCGGCTCGGGATTGTATTCAGTGAGTTACTTTCGAATCATCTCAAGTTCCCTTTCAGATCTTCCACAAATCTTATAAACCTCATCCTTCATCAACACTCGATCTGCTCAAAGCTCAAAGAAGTAAATGGCATGTCTTGTTCAAGCAAGCGCAACTTAAGCAGCAGCAGCAACAGCCTGGCGAGTCTGGCGAACCTCAGTCTCAAGGACATTCTCGAGCACGCCATGAGCGCCCTCCTGCTTCATCTTGCGAGCAACGTCGTCAAGACCAAGCTGAGAGTCGGTCCAAAGTGGCTCCACAGCTTCGGCATCCTTCACGCCAACACCGATGAAGCCACCTTCAGCAGCCCAGTCAGAAGTGCGCTTGATGCCGAGCTCGTTCCAGACACTGTCCAGAGCCTGGACAAGATGCTCGCGGAACTCCTTAACGTGTCCTGGTGTAGGTGTGATACGGAGACGCTCCTGACCGACTGGCACAGTTGGGTAATTGATGGCTTGTACGTAGATCTGGTGCTTCTCCAAAAGCAAGTCGGAAGCCTTCTTTGCGACTTCGGCATTTCCGACGAGAACTGGGATGATGTGGGATGGGTTGGGAATGACTGGAATATCCTTGGCGTCCAGAGCGGCTTTCACGGCCCGCGTGTGGAGTTGCTGAAGACGGCGGTCGCCCTGGTAGCTCATCTGGTACTCAATCGCGGTTTGAGCACCGGCCATGGTCGCAGGTGGAAGAGAGGTGGTGAAGATGAATCCTGGAGCGAGCGATCGGACTGTATCAACCATGTTGGCGTTTCCAGCGATGTAGCCTCCAACGCAGCCATAAGCTTTGCCAAGAGTTCCAGTAATGATATCAATGCGATCCATGACCGTGCCCTTCAGGTGCATTCCGCTGGCATACGCATCGTAATCGAGGTGTTCAGCAACACCGGCTCCGTTTGGCCCGTACATGCCGACTGCATGAACTTCGTCCAAAAAGGTAATTGCTCCATACTTGTCAGCCAAATCGCAGATCTCCTCGATTGGGCCAATGCTGCCACACATGCTGTATACACTCTCAAATGCGATGATCTTTGGCACTTCGGCCGGCAGAGATGCCAACTTGTTCTCAAGATCTTCCACGTCATTGTGCTTGAATACAATCTTATTTGCGCCAGAGTGGCGAATGCCCTGGATCATAGAAGCGTGGTTCATGCTGTCGCTAAGAATCACGCAGTCCTTCATCTTGCTGCCCAAAGTAGCCAGTGTCGCATCGTTCGCCACATAACATGAGGAGAAGACGAGCGCAGCTTCCTTGTTGTGCAGCTTCGCACATGTAGCTTCCAAGCTCATAGCATGCTGATTGTGCCCCGAGATGTTACGAGTGCCACCAGCACCAGATCCGTACATGTCCAAAGTCTCGTGCATCTTCTTCAAAACCTGCGGGTTCCGACCCATACCGAGGTAGTCGTTTGAGCACCATACGTCCACTCTCTCATCTCTAGCAGACATGTGCGCTCGTGGGAATTCCTGGGCAAGTCGGTTAATGTTGTTGAAATAGCGGTAAGACTTGTCCTTGTGCTTGTTGTCCAATTCGGTGTTGTAGAATCCATCGTAATCGAATGTGCTCGCTTTTGGTGGAGGTGGTGCCGCAGCTGGGCCCTGCTTGACGGAGGAGTGGGTGGCGGCGGTCGATTTCGCGGAAGATGGGTTCAAGTATGGAGGGTGCTGGTCGCGGGCTCGGTGAGACATCTCAACAGCTTTTGCCTCCTTGACACTAGTGGTGTGCAGATTGGCGCGAGGGACCTTAGCGTGGTAGGCACGAGTGCCACCGAATGCTCCAGACAGAGCGGCATTGCCAACCTGAGCGCTGCGGACAGACAAAGCCTTGCCCATGATCGGGCAGCGGCGAGCAATTGTCTGCAGGTTGGTCATGGCGCCGCCGCCCGGGGCAGTCTGCTGGACGCTGGTGCTGGTGGAGAGCGTACGCAGAGTTGCCGGTGACGTCTTGTTCAGAAATGGGCACATAGCCCTCGATTGGCGGAGAAGAGCCTCCATTGTGCGGTTTGTTGGATGTTCAGGGGTCAATTCGTTCAATCCAAGAGTGTAGTGTCAATGGTAGCGGAGAGAAAAGGTGAGGAAGAGTGAGAGAGAAACAAAAAAGGGCGCGAGTCGGAGGCTAGGCTGATGCTGACTATAGAACTATGATTCTGGACGCTGTCCTGTGCTGAATCAGTCTCGAGCAAATGTGGGGATTGACTTTTGCTTCGATCTCCGGCATGCCATGGGATGTGGCCAATTGCAAGGGCTCTAATTGTCGTGGACATGGATGCTTGCAAAAAGTGTATTGTGTTTAGCACGTTGTTAGCATCGAAGTCACGCTCTTCTAGCAGCGGCAATTTGGAAATTGAATTGGTCGAGTTACAAATGCCTGCGTACCATTGGGTCTGCTCCTGCAGGCACTCCGCAACTTGGTAGAACTAAGACTTGACTGGTCTCGCTCGCGACTGCAGAGAGTGGCGTCGCTGTTTGGCCTCGGTCTTCCACTTTCATCACAGTGTGCAAGCAGAAAATCGAAGCGGTGGCTTCTTGACTGCTGCACCCCGCTGCGCCGAAACGCCTTGGTCGAAGAAAGAGATCGACGAGACCGGTAGATGGTCTCGTTGCCGCCTTTGCCGTTCACCTCTTTGAGCTGAAGCCGAGTACTTCTCATCTGCTTTTTGCTGACCTTCATCTGAGAGACCGCTTGCAGTGTAGAACTACCTAGTACGACGTGCGCAGAACCGCACCGCAATGTGGTGTTCCCTAGTTCTATACCCATGTCAGGGCTGAGAAAGCAGGGATCAGCAAGAGTTCGGATGCCGCCACGTGAAGGCAACGTGCGATGTTCGGAGGGAAAGACGACTCATTGTGTCAAAGCTTTCGGGACGCTGGGATGTAGATGATGCTGAAGGAGCATATAGCCTACTCGGATGTTGCAACGACATGCGACGCACACCCTTCTCCATGACAGTCAGGCTTCTGCGATTGTGTTCGACCATGCGATCCACAAGGAGGCAACGACAGCGTGTCGATCCATTTTGCTCGATTGTATGCACACTTGGAGCAAGATAGAAAGATCAACGCTGCATGGGAACTGCGAATGAAAGTCTTGTAAGGAAACATAAGACAGGTATAAGGAGATTGGGTGCTCGCCCCGTCGGAATGATCGAAATATATCCCTATATGTTTGACAGGTGAGCGATTGTCTCACTTCAAAATGGCGGACGTCGCTCTAAAGCGTGACGGCACTGACCACGCACTGTCTGCAGGATTAGATGCAAAGGTGGTAGACTCGTACAGAGCGTAGGTGTGTAAAGCATGTGCATTCTAGTCGAAAATCTCTTTCGGTGTCTGCAGGCTTTCAGTCCGTCCATTATGGTGCACCGCCGTTTTTCCATAAGCAAGAGTTGGCCATACAAATATTGGCGACCATCAGTCGCTATGTCTGCTGCTTGGGCCCCAAACGATTCTGCTGGATATGTGAGGCACTGGCTGATCGACATGTTTTGACGTCCGAGCATTATAATCAAGCGACGTCAAATACGGCATCCGGCGGCACTGCAACTTCGATCTGTGTAGTATTCACGCCTTCGGCGTTCTCTAACGCCCACGCGAGCACACTGTCAAAGTCGTGGCATTTGTGCTGAGTCTGGAAGTAAGGCTTGGCACCTTCGTTTGGTCGTGACCACCCGAATGGAATTACACCCATATCGGCTGTACACATGACGCGCTCGCGAAGGGCATCGACGCAGTGATCTTGGTCCTCTGTCAGCAAAGACCGATTTGGGGCACTTGTGACGTACTTATGTGTGCAGTCCGGATGTGCTCAGGCTCTTTATCATGGTCGATGTACTTTGTGTAGTAGGGATAGTTGTAGTACAGTGACTTCCGTAGCATGTTCTGGCATAGATGTTAGAAGTGACAAACAAAACTCTGAGTTCTCCACTTACCACACAATGCAAGTCGTGAAGAGCCTGAAGGACGACAGGATATCCTTCCTTTTCTTTGTGCCAGACACCTTTCTTGACATATTGAAATCTTTGTGGATCGAGCCCGTACTGCGCACCAAGATCAGAGGGAAGTATGAATGTGGAGCTTTTGAGACCAAGTCTATGCCACGCTCCGTCGACCTTGGGACTCGGGGTGTGAGTGTACGTGCTGTTCCTGTCGACGTCAAATCGGCTGAAGGATTTTAGTGCCACCGATCGATCCAACCCAGAGTATGTCAGGCTTGCTACAATTTCTGGGATAAGTATGTGCACAAACTTCGATGGTTGCTATGACTTACTGCCTCTCAGGTCCATAGAATAGTTTCGCATGAAATGCTGCTGAGCATATATCAACGTGACTCCAATTGAAACCAGGTTTGTGAGGCAGAGTAGGATAGTCCATCGCCATTGCGCTCGGCGTTCTGGAGAGCGTGCCACAGTGAGCAAAGTCTCATCCTCTGCATCAAGAGGAGTGTAGCTCTTGCATTCATTGTACTCGGCCCATGATGGTAACCATTTCGCCTTGACGATGGAAAGCATAGTGGCTCTGTGATGCTAGATGGACTTGACCGCACTGCTTGCTCTTCGTCGGAATGATGGAGAAAGCAAGATGGTGGTCCAGCGTGCCTTCCATCGTTATCGCAATCAAGAAGCATCTGCTGGGCGTCCGAGCATGGTGTTGTCCGCGATGACTATTCTCGGCTGCCAGAGCTCTGAGTACGAGAAAGTTACAGGCCGGAAGAGAGCGGTGCTACTCGGATTAATCGCCAAAGCCGGTCCGGTTCAATCGTAACAGGCTTGATCTTAGACCTGCATGAGCTTTGTGGTGGGTATAAGTAGGCTGCGCGTAAGCACAAGTTTCTGCTCCAGGTCGATCCGGGTATACAGAGGCAAGCAGTGCGGAAAGAATTACCCATCGCGATTTTCACGGAACGAATGGCATGGATAAGCAATGACTATAGCAGTCATCGCGATTTACGAATTGCAATCAGCACAACATCGGCGATCTCAAGCACATTCACGACAAAGACCAACCTCGTCTCTCGATACTCATTATTGTAGCCATGAAAACCTACGCCATCCTTGCAGCCTGCGGCATCGTAGGCTCTGTCTCTGCAATGCCAGTGCAGAATGCGCCTGCATACTGGTGGAAGTCGAAGGTTGATGCCACCGACGCTGAGCCTGTCGAGAAGCGCGAGATCAATGCACCAGCGTACTGGTGGAAGTCAAAGGTCGATGCCACCGACGCCGAACCTGTCGAGAAGCGCGAGATCAACGCGCCTGCATACTGGTGGAAGTCCAAGGTCGATGCCAGTGAGTATTGGCAAGATTATCCCGTGTCCCGCCTACTTACCGCTTCACAGCTGATGCCGAGCCGGTCGAGAAGCGTGAGGAGAATGCGCCTGCTTACTGGTGGAAGTCCAAGGTCGATGCGAGTGAGTGAAATTGGGTCATCTTTCTCTTGAAGCTGTTACTGAAAATGATATAGCCGACTCGGAGCCAACTGAGTAGAAGCTCTCACTATGCCAGACCTCTGGACACTGCCAACATTACTTGGACAGTGTCCATATGCACACTCCCGGTGTATGGCATTGAGCATAGGATTGGTGTGGAAGGCGCCCTTGTTGCATTTTGATCCAATGACTTTTCTTGTTTAGAAGGTGCGCTGGAGGACTTGAATCACTTGGTCTCTCACTCTCTTACTTGTTGCATTTATGTACTGCTTAGAGCTGTTGGACAACAGACATCGTCCTACTTGTCAAAGGATGAGCATCCCGAATTTTGTCTCAGTCCCCGTTCAAGATGTGTCTCGCGATCTTCTCTGCCAAAGCATATATCGTGGACTGTGGGTGACCCGGCGGGAGGATCGCGAAGGACGACGCGTCAACAACCCTGAGTCCTGTCACACCAAAGACTCTTGCTCGTGAGTCAACAACCGCCAATGGGTCCGAAGACTTGCCCATCTTGCAGGTGCATGAAGCATGCCACACCGTCTGTAGCGTATTTCGAATTGTGTCCAAGATCTGAGAGTCCGTTTGCACCTTGTCCGTCCCAGGGAAATACTCTTTCGTATCGGCGAGGATGGGTTGCATAGCTTTGCTCGTGAAAGCAGCTCGGGCTCGCTTGTAAGCGGCTATCGCGACTGCGAGATGTGTCAGCTGATGGAACGAAGTTCACCTTCGCAAATTCGTATCTAAGCTTACCTTGCTGGTCAGTTGGAGATGTCAGCCAAGCAGGGTTGATGAGTGGTAGGTCGTCTGTGTTGTCCGAGACGATTGTCACATTACCGCGCGAGACAGGTGCAACAAGAGCTGCCAGGATCGTTGCGTACTGGTAGCCATCCTTCGGCTGGTTCGCGGGCAGGCTGGCGAAGTCGCCAACGTAGCCAGGCGCTCCGAGGTATTCGATCTCTGGCCAGTCGGCTGAAAAGGTTGACAGGTCGGACTTGGACGAAGCAGAGAAAGCATTCTTGAGAGCAGCTGGAACTTTCTCCCATCCAAGGAAATCACAGACGGGATTTGTAAGTGGTCCGCGCTTGAATATAGAGTAGTCGAAGGCGAATTGCGATGCCACATAAAGTACGTCGTTTGCGAGCCTGGTGAATGTATCCAGCTTTACACGGTAAGAAGGGCCAAAGAAGATGTGGTCCCACATGTTTTGGCCAACTCCTGCGAGATTGGATAGGACAGGAATGTTGAACTTTGAAAGCGTGCTCGCTGGTCCGATGCCGCTGACCATCAGGATCTGAGGGCTTTGGAATGCGCCCGCGCTAACGATGACCTCTTTCTCTGCAATGATGGTGTACGGCGCAATGCCGGCTGATACCACACTCACACCGGCAGCCTTCTTCTTAGAGTCGAAGAGAATCTTCTTTGCCTTTGTGACTGAGTATACTTTCAAGTTTGATCGACCAGAAGCTGCATCAAGAAACGATGTCTGTGAGCTGTCTCGGGCCTGGCTGCCTGGCTGAATTGTTGAGCTGCAATACTGTGCTCCGAAGAGACTGCCACTGTTGAAGTCCTGAGCTTGACCAATGCCGATGGAGTTCAGAGCTAGCTCAATCCAACTGGAGAAAGTTGAAGCATAGTTGGCGTAAGAGACTCGTAGAGGCCCACCAGACTGGAATGCAGCAGCATTGTATTCTGCTGATGCGTTTGCTGCACGGAGAGGACCGGGAGGTGTGAATGAGACACTTTTCTTGAAGTCTGGCAGCCAGCTCGACCATGTGTAAGATGAGTCCCCTACAGCATCTGCCCACTGCTGAAGTGATCCGACTGTCGGTCGCTGATAGATCATGACTAGTAGTTCGGTTAGTCAAGTGTCATCCAACAATATAATCATGATAGGCACTCACAGTTCCGTGCAGAAGAGCCGCCAAGACACTTGCCTCTAGCATAGTGTATTGAGCGTCCATTTGCACCTGCTTGAGGCTGGGTGACGAAATTCCAGTCCTGACATTCGCAAGTGAGCTTGGAGTCTTGTCTCGGAGGAAATCAATGTGTTACTCACCACGAGTGGATTGGTATCGGCAGGATCAGAGCCAGCCCAGAAGACGTCCCCAGCTGGAGTGCTGCTCAAGGCCGGGTTGGTGATTTGGTAAATTGAACCAGCCTCAATGACAGCAACACGTTGGCTGCCGTCGGCACTGAGTCGGTTCGCCAGAGTCCTGTAATGATGTTGTCAGATATGACTTGACTCGCCATCGCTGTCTCGCTCACAGTCCCGCAGTTCCACCACCCACAATCACGTAATCAAAGGTATTATCTTCTTGCCGCTGTTCTATCGAGAGACCGGAGCTCGTTGTCGCTCCAACAAGGATGAGAAAGGGGAGTATTGGAGATCTCATGGCTGCCAGATAGGTTTCTTCGGGGAATGTAGGCCACTTGCTTTACCTGATTTTGTGCTGCGTGAGTGCCTGTATATATATGCTCATCCCAACGTGGAGTAGCCGGACTTGCATTATGCAGGCACGATCAGATGTGTCTCGTGTCTGCAGTAGAGCCGAGTACAATCAGATCCGTGGTCCACCCACAGCGCGGGCTCTCCATCAAGCTCCTCGATTCGTCAAGCGGCTCGGCAGCTGCGTTTTACATTTTAAACATAGTTGAAGCGTTGCCGGGAGCAAAGGCTATCTTCAGATCGTTTCGGGCCTTTCGGTGATGGCGTTAGTAGTACGCAGACTTGGTAGGGCTACATCACATTGACCGAGAGTCATGGTCTCGTTCCGCGAGGGTACCATATTGAAGCCATCCACGCGGTCCACCACCTCCCTCGATATCTGTATCAAGTTGGACTGCTTGCCACGAAGGCAGCAACATTCTGCCCCGAGAACTCCTGTGCATAGCAAATTCCCGATGTGACCTTTGGCATACGCCCTAATTCATCTGTAGAGCCAGAGGAGTAGATGCTAAGCCGCTCAGAGCAGTCGTGACCTGAAACCTTGCTCTAGTCAGGGACTTGCAAACGAGCACACAAAACAGCTGTGAGACTGCGAACGAGCGGTGGCGTGACTGGCGTCGCAGGAGATTGCATCGCGTGAGCATTTCATCGCTCGCGCAGGCTGCTAAAATCTTACAACTCCCTCAAGGAGAGTTGTTTGGTATGCCTCCAAGTCGGAAAGGTTTTGGCCGGGTATCTTAGAGCGCCATAAGGTTTCTCAAATCGCTAAGAACTGCAATGTTCAGCTTCAGGGGTAGAGGCAGATATCATGTCTAATCGATGACAGACCACGGAATGCTACCTTGCCATCGCAGCGGCCGAGTGAGGAATCAGAATCATCTTGTCCTGCAGTGCAAGAGAAGGACTTCAGCGTCAAGCATTCGCCGTGGAAAGGGGCAAGTCTTGGCAGATCGAAGGTGAGGTCGATCTAGAAGCGGAGCGAATCTAGTCTCAGTGCATAGACCACTCGCTTAGCTAGCTAATAGTTCGTTCCTCACGCTGCCCTAG
>JAASFE010006218.1:6318-23576 GCA_013365205.1 Pseudocercospora cruenta
GCGTAAAAGTATGCGCGTTACGTACGTTATACGTACGCTAAGCCAAGCCTTAGTAGGAGACTTTACCTCCTCGAGGTCCTTATATTAATACTAGTAACTTTCTCTTTAAGACGTTACTACGCCTTATAATCTCTATTCTACTACTTTCGACGTTCGTACTACTTAAGAGTTTACTCTAGGCGAGAGCCCTTTACTATAGGTATATTTAATAAGTTTATAATAAATCTAATAGTTAGCTTTAAAGAATATTCCTTATATTTATATAACTATATAATAGCTTATAAGAGCTCTAAAAGTTTGCTTAAGAACTAGGGTCTACTTTGAACTATCCGATTAGTCTACTTTATATTAGCTAATAAGTACTATATATTTACTTAATTTATATTAGTAGTTAGAGCCTAAGCGCTTACCCGGGCTTATAACCTATTAAAGATTATAAGCCATAGATTGTTATCAACTAACTAAGGAAACGACTCTAACTAAATACAGCTGACCCTTACCGATATCGGTGCTGACCCATGGTCAATCCTTCAATATGGGCGTATGGCCCGCGCGCAGTGTTGGCGGGTGGTTGGCAAAAGGAGCAAGGACTGGAGATGCTGGGCGAGTCCGTGTCGAGGCCGTCGAGCGAATCGCTTCTCACAATTTCTCTATACACGATCCCCAGCACTCGCCAGACATGGACTATCAAATCTGAGTCGCTGACTCTCCATTCACACAGCACACCACTCTGACACGCCTTGCTGACACCCTCGGGCTCAGCATGCGCCATCAGATAATGAGGAAGGGACTAGCCGCTTTGTGCAGATGCCTAGCGCCCTTGACCCCTGCACGAGCAGACGAGGCTAGTAAACCAGGAGATGGCGACCACACACGCATTCTTTTAGCCAGGAACTCCGGCCCTTTAGAGTTACCAGAGCGGTTAAGGGGTCTGGAGCTATACCTTCAAGAGCCACTGCTATCTCGACACTACCCGCCAAGCTCCATTCGTAAGATGAGCATCGACGTCTCAAGAAGAAGCCGGTTTCGAGAGAGACTCTTCCAGCTACCCCAGAACAGGCGTTTCAGCATGCATATCCGCATCTTGTGCACGTTGCGATGCGAACGCAATGAGGATTTGTAACTACTACTCCATCAGGGTCGTACTTCAACCGTACGGACATTGGTGGCATTTTCCAAGCTTGCCTAGAAATGTGATTAGGCGATGCGAACTAGTAGCACTGGCCTAGCAATCTCATCACACGCACACGCACGAACAGACCCCCGATCGTGCGAGAACACGCAATGAGACGAAATGACACTTGGATACCAGGCTGACCCTGTCGCATGTGGTTGGCATTGGCAAAAGTGTCACACTGTCCACCTGACGACTTCGCCTACACAACGCTTTGAGCACTTCATGGCTCTGGGCGGTGAGATGAAAGCGTGGGCAAATCGACAGCTCTAGCTGATTGTACATGTCTCGTCGTTTTCTCTTATCGTAACAGCTATCTATGTACACGCTCTCGCAATCTGATTGCGAGGGAGAATCATTGTCTCGTCAAGCACTTGCATTTCAGCTGCAAGGCGCAAGCTGTGTCTCGTTGCAGCGTGGACCAGCACAGTCAGAGTTCAGACAGATGATGCAGGTCCAAATTTCACAGGATCAAGTCTCATGAACTTCCATCGCCTCGTCTCGACTAGCCGGCCGCCAATCTACGACTGCTTGCCATCGAGATCAGAGTAGAAGCTCCATCCAAAGTTCTTCGATGGGTCATTGAATCGCAGCTGCTTGTCCAGCGAGTCGATCTTCTTGACGTCCTCGGGATCGAGCTTGAAGTCGCCCTCCAAGTTCTGCTTGATTCTGCTCTCAGTCTTGGACTTTGGAATCACCGACCTGCCATGAGCAACACCCCAGGCAAGAGCAACTTGGGCTCCAGACTTCCCATACTTCTTGCCAATTTCAGCAAGTGTAGAGTCTTCAATCAGCTTGCCGAGCTTCTGTCCAGCAGAGTAAATCTCGTTCTGGTTACCAAATGGCGAATACTGGGTGACGTGGATACCCTTCTCCTTGTGCCAAGCGTCGAAGCTGGCTTGTTGTAGCCATGGATGGCACTCATACTGGTGGGCCGCCGGAACGACGGAGGTCTCCTTCAGAAGCCTCTCCATCTCAGCTTTGGAGAAGTTCGAAACGCCAATGGCCTTGGCCTTGCCTTTCTTGAAGCACTCTTCCATGGCCTTGTAAGTGTCGACATAGTCTGCGTTGCCAGTCACGACCTTGTCGTTCTCCTTAGGGAACATTTCATCGCCATCCTTGAATGCAGAAGCTGGGTATTGTTAGCATGCGTGATACAACTTCCACATACGTAAGGTTGCTCACGCCAATGCATCAGGTACAGGTCAATATAGTCAGTGTCGAGATCTTTCAGACTTGCATCGAGCGCCTTCTCCACGCTCTTGGGGTCATGGCTGTTGTTCCAGAGCTTCGTTGTGATAAAGATCTGCTCTCGTGGCACGCCGGACTTCTTGATACCTGCCGCGCATGCCGGCTCAGTTCCGTAGATGCGAGCAGTATCGATGTGTCTGTATCCGTTCTTGATGGCAAGGTAGACTGCCTCTTCTTGGGCGTCCTTGTCCTGCCATGTGCCGAATCTAACTCGAGGTCAGCAAACACCTCAGTGCTCTCGACTTGCTGCGTTCTTACCCAACGGCTGGAATGCTGGCGCCCGTGTTGAGCTTCAGCTGTGTTGTTGAGGTCATTCTGATCGAATGTTTTGGGTTGAGTTGTGATGTGATTGATTTCGCTCTGGAAGCTGCTGTTGTTGTCAAGTTTCTAAGTGACATTGCAAGTGGAAAAAGTGTCAAGAGCTCTAGTAAAGTATGAGAGTGGCAAGAGCTACCCTGATGGCTTCTCAAACTTTTACTTGTTACCTCACTCCAGAGATGGCATTGGATGCGTGAAATGCCATCGTGGAGTACAGCACTGTGAAGCCATTGCTACGTCATGGTGTTTTGTGGAAGAACGGCACATCTCCAGTGACAAACCTCGAGGATTGGTAAACAGAGTTTCGCCTGCACGGCTACCTTTCTTTTGAGGAGACAGATGC
Organism: Pseudocercospora cruenta; assembly: GCA_013365205.1. Taxonomy (NCBI): domain Eukaryota; kingdom Fungi; phylum Ascomycota; class Dothideomycetes; order Mycosphaerellales; family Mycosphaerellaceae; genus Pseudocercospora; species Pseudocercospora cruenta. The sequence goes on from JAASFE010006218.1 coordinate 9,405, forward strand.
GTTCGCCGTAGCAATATCGTCATGGCAGGAGACGGGTTGTACAAACAGGCTGAAGTTCACAATGCAGGTTGGAATGTGGACAGATGTCGGCCAGGCTTGTCGAGCCGATTGCATTCCTGGTCATCGGCCACGATCTCGGAGCCGCAGATTACTCCAACGTTCCCGTTCTATCGTCGTCCGTCCAATCTATGTGCCGTGAAGAAAGAGGCTGTTGTGCGGCATGGAAATGATGGACCAGAGAATAAGAACACTCCCGACATTTGATGGATACAACATTGAACTCAGCAGCCGGACGCGCGTCTAGGCAACAGATGAGTCTGTCGTAAGAGCTTCGAATCGACAATGGCACAGAGTCGCAGCTCCGGGTCTACGACGAAAGGGACACTCATGCCTTGAGGGAGAGAGCATAATCATGATAATGCTGCGAAGGTAATAACATTACTTTTCGATTCGTCAGAAGCGTCTCTGGCATCTCATTATACATGATGAGAAGGTTATCCCGGTGTGTATACAACCGTCTATTACACTTGTCGCAGGTCAAGAGTCCAATCACCTTATGATCGAGCGAGAGGGTCTCCTCCCTCGATTCCCGTGCTGTAACCCACAATACGCCAATCTATGCTTTCCCATATCACGTCCTCATATCGACAAGGATCATGCCACCATCTCACAATGCGAGAAGACCAACAATACCCACAGCTCCAGCAAGACCAGCACCGATAATAGCAGTTGGCATGGCACCCGCCTCAGAAGAAGAGGAGGATTCGCTTGAGCTTCCAGTTCCGCTGGCACCGGTCTCAGAAGAAGAACCGCTAGTAGAAGTCAGCGAGGCGCTGGTGGTGAGGGTGCGGGAGCGCGACGTTGTGCTGTTGCCAGAAGTGGAGTTTGCTGAAGGGTATGGAGCGCCAGAAGCAGAAGTAATGGCTGTCGCGTTGGCTGTCGCAACGGCGCCAGCTGGAACGAGGTAGGTTTGGACATCTGATGGCAATGCGGTGAACCAGGATGGGGTCTGTCCGGCAGCGAACTCGGACGCGAGCTCGCTGGAGACACCGGCGGAGTTGGTGAGGGCTTCTTGGATCAGAGATGATGGGAGGGCAGTCTGGAGGACGCTGACGACGGAGAGACTGTGGTTGTAACGCATTAGTGATGACTTTGCAGGTATGTGTATTGCGATTGCGACTTACAGCTCAGCTGCCTGAGAGGATTGCTCAGCAGTGCCATCAACCTGAGCGTAGGCAGTAGCCGCAAGAGCAGCGCCGGCGAAGAGTTTGTACTGCATTTTGAGAAGCGAATGTGATTGCGGATGCAAGAAAATCCTCGATGTACAGAAATGCGATGCTGGTGATGAGAGCGAGAGAGCAAGAAAGAGAGACGATGAACCCAGTATATTAAGTACAAGGGATACGAGACAACTGGGTCAACAGAAAATCCTCCGCATACTCAGTTCCACTGCTGAACGATGAGTTCTGCTATAATTAAGGACGCATATGGGCCCTTGCAGCACGGCCGCCACCAAGAATCCTGAATCAGTCCAAAATTTGAGCCGAAGACCACGCGTCTCGTTCGCGCTTGCCTTGATTCGGGCTGCCGATGCGGCGAACTTCTCCTATAATTGGTTCACATCGCTCTTTTCCGTCGTCGTTGCTGACTGGATGATGATCCGCCAAAAGAACCTTTGAATCGTGCTCGATCACATGCATGCCACGTTCGAGGCCTACGACTATGGCGAAGTTCAATGTTCCACGGCAGGCAACGAATGCTGAGGTCGTAGTCAACCAGTGAACGCCAAGATGGACGCAGCTGAGAGAGACAAACGAAGACCCATGTCACCTCTCGAGATGACACAAGAGACGGAGATTTTGGTGTGTTCCTTCGTGCCAGACTCAACGTTTCATCGTCTCACAACGCTTGGATCAATCGCTTCTGGACTGCATCCATCCTTTCTGTTCTTCTCAAGCGACTTAAGTCAAGTCACTTTGGTTGACGGCCTGCAGACACGGTGTTCATGCACAAAGATGCTAGAGAAACATATTCACTTCATTTCAGCTGTTGTCTCCAATTGCTTGATCGGATACGAACAACGACGACACAATGCTGCGTTGAGATCTAATATGTTTGGCCCCAACAATGCTCAATATGAACCACTGTCCTCCCAAAGTTCAGCCTTCAAGCACGAATGTCGACTTTTCTCCAGTCTTCGATACTGGTGGAATACTCTCTCCATACCTCTGACCGTAAGAACGACGCTTTCTTCGATCTCAACGTCTACACAAACACAATCCGATTCCTCAACCTCCCAATCCCCTCCACACAAACATCAATTACATCCCCATCCTTCAACAATCTGCTCGGTTTCTGAAACCAACCCACCCCAGCCGGCGTCCCCGTCATAACGACCGTCCCCTCCGGAATCGTAGTCCCAATACTCATAAAGCTCAAAATCCTCTCCGGACTACAGACCATATCCTCCGGGACCTTTACATCTTGCAAGACATCCCCAGTAACAGAAGTAGTCATCCTCACACCAGCCTCGAGTTTAGATGGGTGTACGAGTGCTGGCCCGATGGGCGCGAATTTATCGAAAGCTTTCGCGAAAAAGAACTGTCCACCTTGCTCTTCTTTGATCTGAAATTTTCGACAGGAGATGTCGTTTCCTAATGTATATCCCAGAATATACTCTCCTGCCTCTTCAACGCTCACATCTTTACAAGTTTTAGAGGTTATGAAGACGAGTTCGCCCTGAAGAGACGAGATCAGTAACAGATCATCCGAGATTTTTTTTGAGGATACTTACCTCATAATCCGGTAAACTCTCCGCACAGAATTTATTTATTAAGATATCTTCATTGGGATTCGCGAGCGCTGCAGCAGGTTTCAACCAGAGAGGAGGATTTTTGGGAATCTGGAGGGAGGCTTCTTGTGCGTGGGAGTGGTAGTTTAGACCGACACAGTAGATTGGGAGGGAGGGGTTGGGGACCGGGGCGAGGAGCTGAAGAGTATAGTTAGGATGGATGTGAAATGGAGGGAGTGAGTTTGGGATGAGCTGACCTTGTGGACGATGGCGTCTTTGGCCGAGTCTTGTGTCGAAAGTTGGGAGAAGGCTTTAATGTTGGTTCTTACTAGAGAATCGATATCTGAATTACCGATATCCGCCCAGAGTTGTTCTCCGCTTTGACTTTCGAATTTGATAAATCTTGTAAATGAGGCCATCGTGGTTGTGGTGTCGGTGATCTTGCTTAGTGAATTGTCATGCGTAGTCAGTCATCGTCGGCGGCACGAAGCTGATATATGATTTATCAATCGACATTTCCAGGTCTAGATCTATTCGATGAGTGTATGTGATCCGCAAAGCCGCAATGCGTGGTATGCCCATGTGACGCGAGAAGGATAGTCTCTCCGCGGAGGAACTCTCGGAGGAATTTGACGGGTCGACCACGTCCTGCAAAGCATATCAGGTCGTTCCGTGTGGTCTTCAAGGATGAAAGTCAAGAGCTCCGGCCGTACATCTTGCCTCCTTGATCTAGATGTATCGTTGTCTCTGACTTCCCTGCTGGCATCTAGCATATCCTGCAGCGTTGCTCCGACCTGTCGTTCATTCGAATTATCCCTCTCGATCTTACACGATCCCCATCGGGTCGAAGCCAAAGAAGCCATTAATGAGGCTCATATCTCCCATATCGAAATCATCAAGCCATGACGTGTCATTTTGGAAACCTGGCACAACCGATTCCTGCACAGCCGTCGCCTCTACGCGCTTTGAACTTCGCTCATGCAGCGGGCCGTAGTACAACGTGAGCACATGTCTGGCGTCAGCATAGCTCATCTGTGTTGCAAGCAAAGTTTTGAGCTTGCTGAAGGAGTCTGTAGCGCGGAGGTCAGTACAAGCGATGCTGGAAATAATACAGAACTCATACTGACCAAGGAGGAAGCGAGGCGTATACCAATGCGCAGAGAATTGCTGTAGGAACAAGATCAGGATCTGCTCGTGTCTCTCCAGCTGCTCTCGCGATTCAATCGTCAAGCTGGTTTCGCAGAGCGAGTATATGTGCAGAACACTGAGACAGATCGCAATGAGAAAGCACATCGCCGGATCGACTCTAGTCATAGAATCCACGCTCCATGATTTGATCACCTCGACAATGGTGCCACAATGCTCGACAGCTCTGGACCATGGCTCCTGATCGGCCACTCGAGTGGGATCGACAGCGTCCGCGAGTTCCAGAATCATCTGAGCAGCGCTGAAGAGCACGATATTTGTGAGACGGGCAATGTAGGCAGAGGGCGACTCTGCTCCGAAAGCCATGCGAGCCGTCTGCAGGTAGTATGCTGGAAGCGCGAAGCGAGTTGTGGCGAAGTGATCCCTCGTGGCGGCAACGCGCGCACGACGGCGCTTGTCTGGTCGTTGGATCTGCAGTCGGAAGAGTTTGCAAGACTCCTTCATCAGCACTGTCACTACAACGTGGAGCGCGAAGTGGTCGACGTCGGTATTAGAGCACACTTGTTGCGCGGTTTCCCAGACTTCCTTGATGTCTGTCGCAAGGAATATGGCGCCTTGTGTATTGTCGGAGTGCAGGAGCAAAGCAGTAGCAATGCTTTCTATCTCCACGATAAATGGTGTTCCAGCAGTGATGTTGGTGTAGCTGTCCAGGCAGAACACAACCCACCACAGTCGTCGCAGATCATCGGTGTGCTCAGATGTCTGCAGCGCAGCTGGCGATTTGAAGTCCACGAGGGCGAAGTCAAGCTGGTGCAAACCCATCGCATAGGCTTTGCGCGCAACCATTCCAATGCGCATCCAAGCTTGCTGACCAGGTGCCTGGTGAAAAGAGTAGTACGCCAACAGACAGGATTTTTGTAGAGCTTCAACACCAATATTACTCTGCAGCTCGCTCTCGAGGTGCTTGCATGTGGTGAGAAGTTCGTCCAGGTATGTACGAGCAGTCTGAGCGTGCGCCTCATTCCCATATGGTGCGGTCGCAAGTGCGATTGCGGCCATGACATTTGATAGTGCTCGATTCATGGTTGCATTTGCGATTTGGCGCATAGCCTTATCCTGATCGAAAAGTGGTATTGACGGGTGAACGAGATTGAAGAATGTTCGGGTGCTGGATGTTATCGATCAGCTACCTTCGTATTAGGATCACTAAAAGCAAAAACATACGCTTCCTGAGTCAGTAACACATCAAGCTGAAGTATCGGCTCCACGATGTCATCACCAGGTGTGTGAAATTGCGTGGTCGTTGCAGACAGCAGAGAAGTCTGTGGAGACGGTATTTGCATGCTTGCAGAGGTGAGTCCCACGCCGCCAGTATGAAGATTGGCACTTGCCAGCATCGCCGCTTGAGACTCCGCTGCGGTGTAGCTAGAAATCGTGCCCAGAAGGTCCTGCGCCTGATCACGACTGGGTACTGCCTGGTCTGACATTTCAGAATTCGCGGCGCCGGAGGTCCTGGTCACTTTGTGTTTGCTATGACCTGAGGTAGATGGGCCAGGCTTTCTTTTGACCATAGAGTACACGCAGGATTGACCTGCTTCCCTGCAACGAGAGCATACCGGCTTAGCCAAGTCGCCTGCAATATATTAGCATTATCGCGTAGGGACCGAGAGGAATGAACATACACTTCACCTTGCGACTAGCAGCAGGTCAGTTGTGAACTTGCATTTATGACTGTCTTTGATGTACCGTATGCAGCGATCGCAAACCCTCGACGCATGATCATACTTCGAAGGAGGCATTCTCAGGGCGCATCTGGGCTAATCCATTCGAGATCGTGGAAATGTGCCGGACCTCAGCGCGTGATGGTTTCAGACGTGTGCGTCTTTCGAAGAAAGATATGGCGGCATCAATCGCGTGCGTCAACCAATGTTTTCAGTGTGCACAGTTCTTGGTAATAGCCCTGAGACGGGTTGTGGGGTGCTTCAGCCTTCGGATCGATGTGGCATGTCATTGGCATTTGAGCCGATCCGGTCATCTCAAGTTGGTCTTGATCGTTGCATGTCACAATTCTGGAGGTAACATCGCCTGAAAGGCGGATAAAAAGTAAACATCATCGGTTGTGTTTGTACAGGAATAAATAGTTGGGCTCACGAAGAGCTAAGCGACCACACGTGTATCAACAAAAGCTCACAACTCCGTCTGGGTATTTCCTCGTCGCTGGAACGCTAACAGTACATGTACAAAGCAAAATCGAACAGCGATCGCATGTTCACCACAGTATGAGTCAGCCCGGAATCATCGGTTCAGGACTTTAAAGTCCATCCAAGGTCCTCTTGGCCTCATCAAGCTGATTGCGAAGCATACGTGCTGCAAATGTGGATTCCTCCTCTTCTTGTAGTTGACGGACTACTTTGCGAAGACTTTCAACAACGCCAAACAAGACGGCCTTGTTTCTAAGACCCAGTGGGTGACCTTGTGGGTCAAGCAAGGCCTGCACTGCGACCGTGACAGGATCGATCTTGGTGGCTGTATTTCGAGGAGACATTGGAGGCGTTGGGCTGCTGAGAGCACTGCCATTTGATAATTTGCCCGAGTGCTTCTGAGCAGCAGATCTGGGTGAGACCCGTCTAATGTCGTTTGCACTGGCCGAACGTCCGGAGATACCAACTCCTGAGTCGGCGCGATCCGAAGAGCTGTCGGTTCGTGGAAGAGAAGGTCGCCTTGAAGCTGTGCTTGGTCTCGAATTGGACTTCTTGTGACTTATCACAGGGCGAGTGGTAGAAGCAGTGCTCTGTGTAGCATAAGAGTCTTGCCTAGAGTGTTGTCGAGATATAGGGGAAACAACGTGGGAACGTGACAAATAGCTTTGTCTATAAGACTCTCGTTCATCGATTGGAGACACAGGGTCCTCCTCAGCGGTCGCATAGGTGTTGGTAGTGGTAATGCTCTCATCAGAGGTGGAACGTCTGTGCATGTTGCGCTCGATCTCCCTAAGCTTTTCTGGTGTGTCTGGCGTAGGCGGTGGATAGTTGGCTGAAAACTGGTTGAAAGCATCGTCATCTTCGTCGCCGACCAAAGCGGGACCTCTTGCGGTAGCAGTTGATGACGCAGTTGCCTCACTGGACTCGGAACCTCTGCGACCACCGTAGCTGCCCATTGCACTGTGCAGGAAGAAATGCTCGTAATCGAACGCATCCTCTCGATCTTCGTGCGCCACACCTGTAATGGGCTGCTCATCAGGAGCGTCGGTATACACGCTTGTAGCATCTTCAGATGGCTCGTAATCGGTGTCGATCTGGGGTGAGGTAGCACCAGATGATAGAGGAGAAGAGTCGTACTGGTCGCTTGAGAGGTCAGGTGAAGGCACTTCCAGGGTGTCTTGCTTGAGAAACGCGGTTGGCATCTCAATGGTGCTCTGGCTAGACTGGCTAGACTGGCTGTTGTTATGCTGATGATGGGAGTAGCGATTTTTGGCCGAGTCAACGACGACCCTTCCACTAGCCGTTCTGCGATGTACTGGGAGTTGCGCTTGAGTGGACTGGCGGATTTGGAACTTGCTGTCTGGCGTCTTTGGAGTTCGGATGTCGACGATACGTGCCTGGTGGGTCTCCTGCTTTGGTGGGCCTGTCTGCTCTGCGAACGCATTTCTGCTGCCGGTGACGGGCATTCCATTCTTCCACATTTCTTGAGGAGCTGTTATATGGCTGGCCTCCGGAGTCCATCCAACGCCCGCATTTGTGTCAATCGCCGGCTCGCCATACCCATTTGAGGTGGTGTAGAAGAATTCTGGCGCCGTTTGAAGAGCATTGTTGAATGGTGAAACTCGCAGATTCGTCTGGCTTTGTCGTCTCAGGCTGTCTTCGCGAGCCTTTTCCTTGAGCGATGAGATCTTGCCTTTGAGACTGCTCATTTGATCTCGTAAGTCGGAAGTTCGGGATGAAGGTCTATAGATTCCAAGACCATTGTTTTCCAGTGGTCCACTATTACGATTGGAACGCATCTCATCGTCTTCTGTAAGCGGCTCCAGGTGATTCTGGTCAGGTGATTGCCTATTATGCAAGGGACGATCACGGCCAACACCATATCCCACTCCACTGCTTGCACCCAGAGAATCGTAACTTTTGCTTACTCGCAAATTACGCTCGTACACTTGTTCATGTGTTTTCGGAGGTGCTCTGACATTGTGCGGCATCACAAATTGAGGATGGTGGTCTAAAGCAGTGTAGGGCCTGTTCGGCAACCGTGCTTCGCTATAACCCCGACTATGGTTCTGGAAGTCATTGGCCATGGAAGGCGAGGACTGCTGGGTGTGCAGTCGGCGAGGCGAAGATTGTGTTTGCTCGTCGTCGTAGTCGTATGTATATCTCGGAATTCTGCCATTGCCGTACACTGCTGAATGAGATCCAAGAGAAGTTGCGCGTTTGAGATTGGCTGCCGTCAGTGGTGCCACCATTTCTCGCGCACCACGCAGATTGCCTTCCATCACATTCAGTCTCTTCTTGGCATTGGCCAGGATCTGCTCAGCGCGCTTGCTGAGGATAGCTGAGTTGTACTCTTCTTGCTCTTGCCTCCTTCGCTGCGCCTCGGCTTCATCGTCAATGCTGTCCCGCGCTTCCTCGCTTTTCAATGGAGTCGCATTCTCACTGCTGTCATAGAGCAATGCCTCTTCATCGCTGCTACCATCTCGCTTTGAGTACTTCTCAAGAAAGCCAGCCATACCCGACAAGTCACTCGACGAACTTCCACTAGCCCTTCGACGCTCCGATTCGGGCGGTTGCAGCAGATCGGGTTCTGCCAGTTCGGGAGCCAGATTGCCGACATCCTGCAGTATTGGCGACGATGGTACAAAGTCGATTGATCCGGGCGAGGGCGAAGGTGTACCCCGCGGAGTCATTCTGCCATTGCCGTTGATGCTTCCACTGCTGCCAGTCTTGGTTCGCAGCAAGATCATTTTCCGGCTCATGAGGCCCAGCTTGTCCTTCTTTGCCATCGTGGCAGCCATTCCGCTGGCATTGGAGGAGCTTGGGCTCGGCGTTTCTCGCAGATAGCCTGGACTGGGAGGACGACGCGAGAAGCGCGGCGGTGAGGAAACAGAGGGTAGGCCAGTATTGGGGAGTATGGCATCGGGGTTGGTGAGGGTGGGTGAGGGCAGAGAAGGCAATGGCTTGTCTTCTGACCACGCCGTATGGAGAGCGTGCAGCTGGGTGGCCGGCATGGTGGCTACGACCACAGCAGTATGTATAGACAGAGTATGGGCCTGATCTCACGGTTCCGAGCCCACGGTGCACGGCACGGCAGGCGTCGGTCAGCTGCAAGCCGCTGGATGCGACGAGAAACTGACTGTGTCCAGCCGCACACTGCACACGCAGAGCACACGCTTGACGCTGATGAGCTCCGCTTTCCGCTTTCTCCTGTTCCCACCACCTGGTTGCGTGTGCGTGTGCGCGGTGGGAAAATGCTCGTCCTGCAGCAGGCAAAATCGGTACGGCTGCCAGGAACGGTGAAAGCGCTCCAATAGTTGCAGGCTGGCCTCGCTAGCCTCTGTGCCTTCGTCGGTCCTCCGCGCCAACTGTATACTCCAATCTGCACATGGGAACACGAGCGTGAGTGTTTACACAGGAGTGTGATGAGTGCAGCAGGGAGTCCGCTGCCATCGCGTGCCAGAAAGACGCACTCCCGACCAGGCTGTGCTGTCACTTCGGCCTCCCTCCCAGCTTGAGCCGCTGAAGGCGCTGTGCGTTCGACGTCTTGACTCTTCAATTTGACGCCGCAGGGATCTGCAAGGAACGAGTTTAGATCCTGCACGCTGTCTGCAGCTAGCAGGGCTCACGGGCTGTTCTGCGCTCAGGGCTACTGTTCCGATTGCTCACTTCATCTGTTAAGCTCTGCCCTATCCCCCGTAGTTCTATCGGAGGCTCGTTATGCGACATCGAGATATCAAAAAGCCTTCTTGACGGCAGCGGTGGTGGCAGTCGTTCTCCTTCTCTTCGGACCTGATGTTGCAGTACCCCGCCTGCACGACGGAGAAGCTGGGTCGGGTCGGCTGTTCACACAAGTCGGCGAGGTGGATACAAGCACCCCGTCCATTGAAACAACCAAACCTCATGTTGCTTCTACCATTTCGGTAATCTTCAACTTGCATCATCCTTCATCTGTCGGCACTTGACACCTGCATGAACTTCCTATTCATGGGTGCAGGAGAGTAATGACTGGCAACCACTTTTGGGAGCATCCTGGTCAATGGCGTTGCTGAGAGTCATGTTAGAAGGGGGCACGCTACTCTCGAGTGCCCTGCAGCTGCCATCTTCACAGCTTGATCGCCACTGGTATTGGTCGGTCTCGACCTATTTTGGCTGGAAACGGGAACAATGCTTTCACTCCAATGGCTTCTGGGATCTGAGGCTGTATGTTCCGCGGTCTTACGGAGATGGCGCAGAATCCTCACTATGCCGACAAAAGCATTCAGAATCGGAAGCAATCACTTCTAGAGCATAGTCCGCCAGTCTGCAATCGGTCCGCAGATGCCAATGTGCGGAAGACCAAACATCTCGCTACCAATTGCATCACCAACTTGGTGTAGATCTTTACTGATCGAAAGAAGGACAAGCCATTGGACCTGGTTACCATGAGCTTCCGTCAGCCTCAACGCTGCAGATAGCTGAACTTCCGGGACACGCCATGTTTGAGCCCACAGTCAAAGCGTTCCGACTCCCAAGGTTCGGCCTGACGGACACGTGCCAAGACATTGAAAGCACACACGGCATCTCCACTAAGCAACATTGTCTTGCTGGGCTACGCCGGCTTCAAAGCACATTGAATCTGGAATCTGACCCACATTGAGGAGATTCGGGCTTACATGAGTGCGGTATCCTTCGCCATCAACACGAACACGACGGCACGATTAGCGACCACCGTGCTTATAGTCACCTATCCGATATGGCAAACGCGCCAAAGACTGGCCAATGCAAGATCATTATCAAGGTACTGCGGTATAGGGCTCTCGAAGAATGAGTACTGTCTCATGCAAGCACTGTCTACATCAGGCTTTTGCGATGTTCAGAGCAGCAACATCAAGCTCGTGAGAGCACAAAATGAAGTTGGCTATGAATGAATTATAAGACAACCATTGCGAAATACTGACAGCATAAAATCCCAAGGACTCGGATCCTTGGCGCAATAAGGACTTTAGGTCGAGGTCATCCATGCTCAAATTGTGATAGACGACTTGCTGCCATCCAATGGAGTAGAGAAGCGGAAAAGACGGCTATATGATTACTTGCAAGCTCGCCTCACCCGGCCGTATAGAACGAAGGGCTTTCAGCTCATATTGACGAGCCGCCAACCTGCCTAAAGAGAATGTAGGCCGCCCACTCATACCGCGATCATCCTTTGACTACAGCGTACTATTTCTCCGGCCGAAACGACTTTTCCTCCGGCTCCTGTCAAGCCAGCCATCCTTGCCATCTCCGACTTAATGGGACAGGAACAATAGTATGCCATCTTGCATACTGGTTGAGACCAAGAAATCACGAACAGACCACTTGATGGTACGCTTTGTCGGACTTCCTCATTCAGAGAACAGGATCTACTGGGTGCAGGCGAGCCTCACTCTCAAGTCCAACTTCTCTTGAACATGTTTCTAAGACATGCCACGAAGAAGAAAAGACCTCACATCAGAGGCTCCGCCGCCTCTCAACCACCTCCCTCCTCAAAAGCAAATAAACACTCGCGGTCCAAGTATGACTCCGATCCCTATAGCCAACACCAGTAATCGCATCGAAATTCTCCGCAAAAGCACTCTTCTCGCAAAGTCGAATAAACTTCTCACTAATCTCATCAGCCAACTCCCTCTCTCCTACATCTCTCAACCCGCTTTCTATCAACATCGTAGTCGGAGCCCAGATTGGTCCTCTCCAATATCCATCACTCTCATAAAGTGGCGACGATATCCCTTCAGTAGCTAAACCCCATTCTGTAAGGAAAGATGGGATCGAAGAGATGAGTTTGGAGACGATGTGAGGAGGGAGGTATTTCGCTGCGACGAGGGGCATTAAGCGGAGGAGAGAGGTTGTGTGGCGAGTTTTACCTGTGAGAGGGTCTTTGACTAGGAATTTTTCGGTTTCATCGTCCCAGAGTTCGCTTATGAGTGCTTGTTTGAGTGAGTTGTGGAGATTCTGCCACTTTGAGATGTGTGCTTCTTCGAGAGCGAGGCATTGTGCTAGTTCGCGGAGCGCGGCGGTTTGCATGATGAGGTATGCTGCGCAGTCTGGACCTATGAGTAACGAGTCACCATTGTTTTCGAAAGCAGTAGAGTTGTCCCATCCGCAGTCGTTGCCGTGAGTATACCAAGGTATAGCAGAGATTTGAGGCGATGAGGGTCGTTGTTTGAGCCAGAAGTCTGTGAATTTGGCAGTCTTGTCGTAGAGGGCCAGCAATAGTTTCCGCTGGATCGTGACGCCTTGATCGAGCAATTTCTGTATTGTCCAGCCTTGGATCGGTGGCTTTACGTACGTCCATTCGATGCCGCTCCAGCCGACGCAGTCTGGCAGTCTACCGTCTGGACCTTGCAGATCATAGAGACCAAAAATCTGATCTAGAGCCAGATCTTGATTTACAGGTGCTGCGGCCAGGGCGTTGAAGCAATTGTCCCACGACCAGACCTTGTTGAGACGAAACTTTGACATCAGTATGGTTTCTCTGCTCCAGAAACCCTGAGCGCGGACGATCGAAAGCCAGATAATGTATGCTGCTGTGAGGTCTGTTTTGCTGAGTTTCGTAATTGTTGACCAGGGACAGATTTGGCGAGTGAAGTCATCGATTGCTTGAGAAGTCTTATCTGCCACAGCATCGAAGGTCTCAGCCGCAACCTCCTCATCAGAAGAGCCGATTGATCCAGCTTCTACTTCCATAATGCGTAGCTCCCAAGTACTTTGACCCGAACTTCTTTCTACTTGAATTTTGCGATGTGTAATACCCTGTTTTCGTTGCTCGTGTAGGCTGATTTGACCTTTGGAGGCCACAAATCTGTGGTTCTTCAGACGAAGGGCGCCATACTCTACGGTGTTCGGCGGACAAGCATCAGGTCGCAGAAAGGCATGACCACTTCGATCAACTGTTCCATCACTGTCAAGAACCATCGTCACACTGCCTCTCAGCCTGATGCAAGTCGGGCTCTCGAAGGTCGCCTCTGCAACGATCATCCCATTGTGTAGCCACTGTATCCGCGATCGCGTTGCGCGGATCGTTGTAGGCGAGGGCGTGGTAGGAAATCCAGATGGTGGTCGAAGATCGCTGGCGTTTGGAAGTGGTCGTAAAGAGAATATCGGCATAGTATATTCTCGACATTGCGTTATGAGATACACATCATTGCCTGGCATTAAAGATCCATCACCACTTTTGATCGAACAGCTGAGTAAAGATCCTCTGTAGCTCCAAGGAATTGTGTATAAATCGATTTCAAGGTCACGAGATTCATGACTTTGGTCATTTTCATTTTGGAATGATGCTTCTTGTATTGATTTTCGAGAAGGCTGATCGATTGCGGGCTTCGAAAGTCGTGCCCTTCGTATTGCGACCATGATGTCGATTTGCGTAAAATAAAATCTAGGACTGACGACTCTCCAACCATGTAGTAGATGTTTCTCAGGCTCAACGATTTCTTAACGAGAACAACGTTCTCTATATGTAAATGGAATTGTCCTCAGATGCAGCCGTGGCCCGAAGTTTAGTCGTTTCATCGAGGCAAACTCGGTGCGAGATGCCCGTCACCCGACGTCACAAATGTGCGTGTCATTGCCTTTTCGAGGGATGCTGCTGCAGAGATTTATCTCAACAGTGTTTGCTTCTGAAGCGCAGCACATAATGCGCTCGGAATAGCATAATCTTCAGAACGATAGGTCGGTTGTGTTGATGAGATGGAAGGTGTACAGCGGGCAGAGGTATCGTCTTCCCCGAGGGGCGGAGGTCTTGGCAAGCACCACCCATGACTCGGAGTCCTCATGGCACGCATTTTTGTCACGAACGACCATCAAGGACAGACCGAGAGACTTTATGATCGATGTGCACCTGTGAGAGCACTTCTATGCCACTTGTTGGTGAAATGGACCCGTGAAAGAGCGATGCCAAGACTTTTCATATGATCCATATATGCCCACTTCTCTACACCATTGCTCAACGACCACTTCAGATATTGCAAACATGGCTCGCAGAGCTCGAGAGGAGCAAAAGAAGATACG